>OZ012689.1:46672978-46840054 GCA_963942565.1 Maea johnstoni | reverse complement strand
ACACTCAAAATCTTCTTCAAATCATCACTTCCTTAACCCTTTCATGCCTATAGTGCCAAAAGCTGCCTGCCAATTTTTGGTGACATCCCTCAAACAAGAGTGATTTTTAGATACTATATAAAGGAGAAAATTGATCAGAAACTAACTTACATCTCTCTTTCATTTTTTTTTCAATTTATTTATGATTAACTCATTTTCAAAAGTATTTAAGGTCCAGACGGCACCTGTCAAGGAGATCTCCAGGTATAAATGGGTTAACCAATTCATGCCTATAGTGTCCAAAACCACTCGGCAAATTCTGTAATACCTCTCAAAGGCAATCTAAAGCAAAAATGTTTTACTTTTTATCTTTAAAAGATAAATTGCTTATTTTTCTACTTGTTATTCATGACCAAAATTTTACAGATAACATAATTCATCCTTCATTGAAGGAGACATGTTTATAATCATCAACTCTCCTTCAAATATGTTTCAATAAATGCTCCATGCTTGAGTAACTTAATGCAGACAACCCCAGGTCAAGGCCTGGCTCTGATATTCACAGCACCAGGATGCTTAGTGAATAAACAAAATTCACCTTGCAAGCGAAATAAGTAAAAATACCTGACATATATGTATGACTCATTTTTAGCCAGTTGTAATAAGTGAGGAAACCGGAGTACCTGGCGAAACCACCTCCTAACCCCAAGTCACTGGCAACTTTCTCACATGGCCAGGCCAGGTTTCGAACCTGGGCAGTGGTGAGAAAGAGCAAGCTGTCAGTGGCAGCGCCTTAGACCACATGGCCATCAGAGCAGGCCCTAGTTTATCCCTAGACTTGCCCCCTTAGGCTGTCCGTACCATTTGCCGTGGGGGCAAGGGTCCTCACGTTGAAATTTTTGGAACCTGATGTGTGATTTTGCACTGACACATTTGAATGAAATAAAACTTACTTGTAATTGTAGACCAGTGTTTATTTATCAATCAAGACAATATTTTATCTTACTCACCTCCTCCTATTTAGAGAAATCTTAACTTTTTAATGAGGTACATGGAAGAAGGCCTCCTAATCCGCAAAATGGCCGCTAATTCTCACGTTGTCAGACGAGTTGTTGTGTTATCTCCAAGCACAACACACGTTCGCGTGCCGTCCAACAATTGAACTGTCTAAGATTAACTTTTACAACGTGCACGGCCAACTTACGTTACTACCTATCTGGCAGACTACGGCGACCGTGGGAACAGGTCAGAAAAAACACTTTTACAGCAGTTAAAAAACTTTATTCAAAAATCTGGCCCTTATGAGTATTTATTAACTTAATTCCTAAAAACTTGTCCATTAAACTAGTGTCAGAGCAACAATAGCATAGGGCTGAACGTTACGGCACGGAGGTTCTAAGTTTATCCCTGAGTCTAACTACTCAATTGCTGTGAGAGTCAAAGTGTTTTTTCCTAGTTCATAAAAATTCAACAAGAACCAAACTGCCCTCTGGTGAGTTAATTATGTACTAAATAGAGGATCCAGGCAGATTGGTACATGTGCTTAGGATGATGGGAGAGCCATCTATGGACAAAATGAAGAACTAACCAAATCACCAGCTTGCAGAAATTTAGTTGATACTTCACACCCCAGATGGCAGCATCTGTCTACCCACTTCAGCAACTAGACATGATGAATTACGTACTAGCCAAGTGAGCACCAGACACTTCGATGGCCATTACGCCACTTTTTCACCCAGGGCTATAGGATCAGTATGATTATGATGTAGGATCAATTACGATCGGCACCGGTCAATGCAAGTCACATGACATTAGGGCACTGGCCGGGAAGGAAGAGAGAGAGAGAGCGAGTGCTGTAAATATGAATCAGCGCCTGCAGAAATGACTGCTAACCCTTGATGGGGGTCCTATGTGCTCCACGGGGCAGTAATGTAATTCCTCTATGAAATAATGGCTAGAATCGGGCAATAAATAAATGGATGTTTGCAGAGTTTCAGCACCGTGTAACATTCCATAGAGAGCACAGGGGCATGGTAGCATGGGTCATTAGGTGAGCACAGAGGTGTCGCTAGAATGATAGATGCCTTCAGCAGCATTTGTTTGAACAGTAATTAATAATGGTCAATCCCCTCACCTCTAGGCTGCAGAATATTCCATCAGAATCCAAAAAACAGTGCACTTCCTAACAGAAGTTAAAACAAACAGTAGCCTACCGGTCCAAAAATTTGAATGGGTTAGTAAAAGTCTATGTTTACTTGCCAGAAAGTCTACTAAATATTCTGACTACATTGATTTAGTAAGCATCCCATCCAGTTTCACATTTCTTCTACATTAGATTATAAATGTCACAATCCATAACTTTCGCAGAATTAACCATGAATGTTCAGTTATGAAATGGCCATTGGCTACCATTTTGGTTATCAAAGTGATATGGACCCCTAATTTGTCTGGTGGACCACTAAACTATTCATTTTGATGGACCGTTTGACCACAAAGGCTTAGTAAATTGTTTCCAGCACTGCCTAAGTTTGTTCATGACTTTCGTCCAATGCTGAAAGGTTGCAAAGATATTTGAAAAACCATCTAAACCCTGTCATATTGGCATTCATTGGAACACTCTCAGATGACTCGAGATGAGTACCCATATGCTAGGGTTTCAGTCATTTTTTCAGGTTTTTTATGCATCATTTTGTATTGGACAAGTTAAGTCAATAGCAGCACAGAGGTTAACCCTTCCAATGTTAAGGCTACTATCCCCGAAGCACAATGACGCAAAGATCTTTTGAAAACAATCTAAACCCTGTAATGTTGGTATTCATTGGAATGCTCTCGATGAGTACTCTCATATGAGTACCCATTTGCTAGGGTTCAATAATTTTTTAGGGTTTTTGCATTATTTTGTTTTTGGAAAATTAGCTGTCAGCAGCATAAGGGTTAAGCTTTAATCCAACTGGAAGTTTGAGAAAAGAATCAGTTTTATACTTTCTAGATCTATGTGCAATTCAAATAAGTTAACCCATTCTTGCTTAGAGATACCTTTGAATATCGTCATCTATGATAATGTAGAAAAATACTATTTGAATAGGATATTTCTGTGGTTTCGGTTGTTTTACATAAAATGTTTATTTGTCAGAAAAATATCATCTTTTAATCTTTATCATCATCACCACGAACACTATCATCATTGCCATTACCATCATCATCATCATCATCTTCATCCTCTTCAGAATCATCATCATCATCATCGCCATCATAATCATCTTTTTCTGGCAGTTAGTTGCCATCACTAATTTTATCATCACATCCATCATTACAACAACCACAAAGTAGCATCCCTTTTATTGTGAGGAAATAACTGTTCTCTAACCTATCACGTTCACAGCCTGAACGACAAGAAAAGCACTCCTGCTTTTACGCAGATTGCAGCCTTATAGCGCCTGTAGCCTACCGTATCACGAGGCTTATTGACCAATAAAAATCATTGGAGATGATGTGAGGCGGCGCTATAGATCAGTGGAGGAGCTGCCACTGCGAATCATGATTTGTGTCGCTCACATTTGTAGCTTGTAAAAACATGAAATAAATCAATGAGGGACATGTATGGGAGCGTTTAATGGATGCGCTGCCTCCGTTCCGCCATTCATGACCACTGTACAGGAGCAGTGGGAACTCAATGCAGAGAACTAATATGACAGGCCTCACGAGGGAGTACTCACCGTTATCATAATGCCAAGTACATCTCAGTACAGATGAGATAGATAGTCCAGAAATATTGATTTCATGGCTGATCATTCTCAAATTGTGTTATATTTCCCTATGGATGGAGGCCAAACGCCTATATATATATTTATTATGCCTCACTTTAAGATCGTAAGCCGTGATTGGCTGACTTAACAGTGAACAATCATCATGTTGCCTGATGCCATCAGTGAGGGCTTCATGTTGCCCATTGCCACTAGCGACACCTAGCGGGGAATGTGTGAATCACCAGTCATCTGTGACCTTGCTTTGTTTACAATTACAAACGGGGTTTGTTCGGTATAATAAAACAAATATGCCATGCCAGTGTGGGTAACATGATGGAATGTCTCCCCTCGGGAGGATGGTTTTCCCTCGGGCTCCGCCCTCGGGAAAACCATCCTCCCTCGGGGAAACATTCCATCATGTTACCCCCACTGGCATGGCATATTTGTATATTATCATACCTCACTTGAAGATCGTAAGCCGTGATTGGCTGACTTAACAGTGAACAATCATCATGTTGCCTGATGCCATCAGTGAGGGCTTCATGTTGCCCGTTGCCACTAGCGACACCTAGCGGGGAATGTGTGAATCACCAGTCATCTGTGACCTTGCTTTGTTTAAATTACAAATGGGGTTTGTTCGTATGATAAAACAAATATGCCATGCCAGTGGGGGTAACATGATGGAATGTCTCCCCTCGGGAGGATGGTTTTCCCTCGGGCTCCGCCCTCAGGAAAACCATCCTCCCTCGGGGAAACATTCCATCATGTTACCCCCACTGGCATGGTATATTTGTATAATATATATATATATATATATATATATATATATATATATATATATATATATATATATATATATATATATATATATATATATATATATATATATACATGTATACATGTATGTATGTGTATTTGTATGTGTGTTATATGCACATACATCTGTTATTGATTTCTAATTATCATCAAAATATATCATTTTAATATTAAATAACATAACATTTAACTTATTTTATACATGAAAATAAAATGATTCTTTAAAATGCCACCAAAGCAATACAATTCTTCCCCCACTGCTACTGTTTGTATTGTGGTATCAGAAAGGGTGTTCTTACCTTCAGGGAGGGGTAGTAGCGTGACGGCGGTGCTCAGACGGCCCCCACCCAGGCTGACCAGGTGAGGGGTGTCGGCCTGGACACGCATACCTTTACCACTCTGTGTCTCTGTAACCTTCAGCTGCTCCTGAAACAAACAACAGAAATATGCATATTATCATAGTCATTTTGATAAGTGGAGCCTGACCAATTTTACTAATAGTCTATTTTCCATAGAAAAGTGTCTAAAGTCTCAATTCTTTTTTCAAAATCTGGAAATGTGAATTGCATATACTATTGGCACTGTCAACACACAATGCATATGGTATGATTTGATGGTAAGGGTGAGTTAATTATTGATTTTATTTCACTGACGAGTTTTACAGAATATTAATGATGGAATTATCATTTCAATTCTACTCAAATTGTACTTTAACAATGACCATTAATGGTAGGTGAGGGCATCTTCTCACCTGCCTAATTTGTCAAGTGGTATATCTGGGGTATTTTCTTACCTGAATTTCTTGGTAATTCTTACCTGCACATTTTGTCCTGTGGTAGGCGAGGGTATTTCTTAGTAATCCTTACCTGAACATTTTGCTATGGTACGTGAGGGTACCTTCTTACCTGCCCATTTTGTCTAGTGGTATATCGCGGGATATTTTCTTACCTGAACATTCCGTCCCGTGGTAGGCGAGGGTATGGCTTCCCATCCCTCGACACTGTACTGCTGGCCACTCGCAAACGAGTAGGACGCCATCTTGGTCGCCACTGTTGCCAAGCAGGAAAAAGGGAAGACGTAGACTTTCTCTCTCTCTCGTATAATCCCGTTACATGACTAGCAGCTGAAAGAGAGAAGAAACAAGTGTAAGTAAGATGAAAAATTTACATGGCAAGAGGTCATTGATTAAACTTATTATCATCAGCTCCACTCTGAAACTAGCAGCTGATTGGTCATTTTCGTTGTTGCACTGGACTATAGTGGGCTTCAAAGTTCTAACATTGTTTTTAACAATTCTCAATGTTAGGAGGTCAATATAATCCTGTATTGGAATCCTAATGATGCTGTTCACAATGTTCAATTGTTAGGGTCGCTAAAATATCATTTGTTGCATGGCGACAGTAACTACAATCTCCCCCAAAAAAGGTCACTTTTTCTCTTAGCATGCAACACAGAATTAAGATGGCAGAATCTGCTCTTCACACCACCGCTAGAAGTTGTTTTTTGGCAATTAAAATGCTATTTGTGCATTATAGTCTGCCAACATGGTGTATATCTGAAAATAAGATGGCAGGAAGTAATTAAGTTGGATTTAGGTTTGTAAATCACTGGTTCGAATGAGAAATCCTTGCCGTTCACGTGAGGCAAGTCTGAGGAAGAGTTCTCTCAGATGGCTGCTGTAAGAACCTTGAACTTAGATCTTGTTGTGCATATCGTAATTGAAAATTTATGTCAGGGTGAGGGGGGGGGGAGCTGCTGATCACCAAGTAAGCATTTTGAAATGTGAACAAGAATGAAAAAAAAATTGTTTTGTTTTTTGTGGAATGCAACGCGTTGATACCTCAGTGTAATAGCGAAAAAAGGTCCATATACGACCACAAGCATTAATCATTATCATTAAGCTAGAAGAAAATATGGGGAAATTTTTGAAGGGGAAATGTTAATCTGGACAGTCTATCAATGGTGTTCCTACAATTTTTAGTGAAATAATTCTGAATTTACAAGTTATGTCAAAACAATACATTATCATAGATTAACAAACAACAATTTCTTGAGGAACACTTTGCAGCATGTAATGCTTAGCGATTCATTTGTACCAGAATGTTGCTTTTTAAATTAGCAACTGGTTCTATCTGACCTTTCGAAAAATTCCATAGATATGATAAGAATTCCTAAAACATTTTATCTAGAGTTGAGAGTTGAGGTCAGAATAACATTTCTCCTTTGAATACTTTTGAAATAAGCTTTAGTAAGAGAGTTACGGCCAAGATAGTTGGGCCTTTTTTTTCAAAAATCTTTGCACCCTTACTAAGGAATGGTAGGGTTACAGGCACTAACAAAAATGACTTACCCTGCCGGGCAAGCAGTCCAAAAATTTTCTTGCCAGTCATAATTTTTGACTTGCCCGAAAAAAGTTATATCATATGCTGGGAAGGCATGTATTGTTCATCATGGATTTATTGATTTGAAAACCATTTTACTTCCAGTTATGTTGCATTGTTTGCATATTTCAGTGTATTTGGGCCATATACTATAAAATATGTGTTAAGTGTTCTGAAAAATCAGCTTACCCATTCGGGCAAACTAAAATGTACTTGCCCGAAAGGCCTTTTTTCAAAAATTCTCTTGCCGGGGCAAGCAGGCAAGTACATATGTCAGTGCCTGTGTTAACATATCTATGAGACCATATGAGTGATGTGAGCATGAGTCGGGGAATTTCATCTCCAGCAGACAGTTCTGGAGACACTGAATTCAAAGGAGAGCTGTTGTAATTGTAACCTGCGCTGGCAGCCCACGATCAGGGTAATTATCATGTGGCACACGTCTACAGCAGATATACCAGGCTGGCATTTACACATGTCTAGAGACCAACGGTCAAGGAAGTGAAATTGCTATAATGGTACCTGAGAGCCTCATCAATTTTGATTGGTCGATATTTCTCTAGACAGCGGCAGACGGGAAATGACCATGCATTCTGTATGTTGCAATGCATTGTTGAGATGTCTGCAGCAGTCTCCTTTTACAAATGATGAGGTAGAGTTTTTTACCAACTGTTGAGAGAGGCTGTGAGCTGAGGTTGTTTCCATTAACACTTTCATGCTATAGCATTTTTGTAATCCATGTAAGATATATTTTTGAATTCTAAATAGTCTATTTTAAATATCAATATTTCAAATTGATGAATTGAAATTTTCTATGATACTTAAGTAAACAACTTGAGGAATAATGCATGAATTGGCAATGTATTTGCCCAAGGGTTGAAGGGTTAAAGGTTGAGCTCTGGTGAATATTAAATCCTTCATATGTTTCCGAAATAATGCCTTCACCACAGAGTAAATATCAACAAAATCCTGTCTTCCTGTCTATCGCTATTAAATGTACAGAGTTTAAAGCAAACTTGGCCAACAGCAACTAAGTGTGCCACAAGGCAGAATACACTGGACCACTCTACTATAAAGACTGTCGTTAGTGTTTTACAGGTGAGAGAGGGAAGTATATTTTCACACCTTTGTAACTAAACACAATATTTTCATTATCTCCAAATTTCTTCCTTAGAAAACCCTAGACAACTCAGTTATCGAGACTGCCCCTAGAGTCGTTTATAAATAAGACTGCATAATATAGATATACATATATAAACCAAACCAAACATATTTCATTTCCCCATTCTCTACTGTCCAAGGTATTAGTGGATAATATAAATAGGTATGTTATCTTAAGTGTCAGCTAAGAAAAGAATAAGGGTAATTTTCTGCAGGGGCAGCTCGGTATTACATTAATATCACCCGGCAAATGCAGATTTTAATCCTGATGGCCTATCCGCATTGTTCCATTATCCGAGAGCCTCCACGGAAATCATGGGGAAATTGAATTAATCTGATGGATAAGGCCACCTCTCCTTGTCAGGCTTTATTAGTTCTTCACACAGACCATAGGGAACGGCACTTAGCGCCAAGAAGATTCCTTCTTTAAGGCAGAAGGCAGTATTGTGTGGCAAATTTGTGCTGTTCTTGTACACTCTAACTCTGCCTCTGACCTTACAATTACAATAGAGTGCACTGGTCACCTTTTGGAACATCAGTAACACTTACCCTTATAGCTATCATCATTATTTCAACCCATTCATATTCAAACCCATAAATATTTGAAGGAGAAATGTGGTGGTAGGGGGTTGTATTCTATCCCCATTGCCTTAAAGAGTGTTTAAGAGTCTCCCAGAGTTACCTTGTCCTACCAATGGCACGGCATTATAGAACTGAGCAATATCACTGATCATACTCTAAAAGGGTTTCCATCTCTATAGCCTAAAACAGGGGTGTCCAAATATTTTAGTCCCGGAGCGCAGTCAATAAGTCCATGTAGCAGAGCAATTTCTGGTGACCGTGGTTCGATAATAGCTACGAATATTGTCACCTGATGGCACTACTATATTAGCCCTTATTGCAATAGAATATTTTTCAGTCAATCATAGCCTAGCTACAAGGCTCTGTTATGATTTTACTTTATTATATGTAGAAGCCTGCACCTATACTAGATAGGGACTTGTGGCCTACTGTTGGCCATTTAGTTCACACAATTGCCACACGAGGGAGATTACTGTTAACAGATATTTCCAACTGAACTCCTAGTATACCGCAGTGCCATTTATCCACAATTGAAAACATTTAAAAATGGCCTGGGAGGCAGGCTAAGTCAATCAGTGCTCCAGGTTTTTGGTTTGTCGCATACTTTGAAGCCTCTGTCGCATGTTGGTGCGACAATGCAATAGTTGGACACCCTGTAAAAGATTGTTCCGGAGTTTGTAAGTGTTCCAACTGCCAGAGCTGTGAAGAGCAAAGCGTGGTAAGTACCAATCTCCTGCCTAGAGCCAGGAACAAGAGGAAGAAACATGCCCTGATCATCCCTCAGCTCTGGATCATAATTATTTGGTCCACAAAGCAGAATGATTTCTGCTCATTTCCACACGCAGCACAAGAGTGCTAATTGTTTCCTCTATGCAGCAGGACCCCACAGCAGTCAAGCTTTAAAGCAACCTGGCAGCGGCAATCAGACGACGACAATAACGACTGACAGCGATCGCCGGCTGATATTTCCTGACCATGAGTATAGCTTTAACCCTTATGCTGGTGGTGGCTGATTTGGCCAGTACAAAATGATGCAAAACACCTGAAAAAATGACTGAAACCCTGGCACATGGGTACTCATCGGATAGTGCTCGGCAAGAGCTATGCAATGAGTAGCAACATGACAGGACTTAGATGTTTTTCAAGAAATCTTTGCGTCCTTGTGCTTTTGAGAAAAGTATACTTAGAATTTGAAGTGTTAAGAAACCTGGCAGAGGCAACGATGATGACAATGGCGACTGACAGCGATCATCGGCTGACGTTTCCCGGCCATAAGGAGAGCTAGGAGAGCAGCCGATCTCCAGAGTTCGGCCAGGTTCAACAGCTGCTGCTTATGCTGAGGCTACATTTGTCCAAAGCACAAAAACGCAAAGATTTTTGAAAACCACTAAAACCTGGTATTCATCAGAAAGCTCTTGCTGAGTACTCTCAGATGAGTACCCATTTGCCAGGGTTTCAGTCATTTTTCAGCTTTTTTGCATCATTTTGTATTGGCAAAATCAGCCACCAGCAGCATAAGGGTTAACAAAGCTCTGGAGGCAAGGAATATTGGCCGCCGCAACTGTTGATCTCGTGAGATTAACCCTTTCATGAACGCCGCAAACAAAACTGGCCTGACTAGTTTTCTTACCTATTTGAGACCAGTGCACTATTCTTAGATTATTTGGATATATTGTTCAGAATCACACCCACATATCTCCTGCAAATATCTCAGTAACCTTTAATCTTTAATCAGTAATGTTTAATTGTAAAGAAACCTTCAAAAGTATCGTAGGTCCCAACAGCAATTTATATGGGAAACATATTATACAGTTAATTCTTTGATGCTGTGAGGACAGTGTTGCAGATATACAACTGGTTCATGGAAATAAATGTTTAAGAGCTCAGAAATATTGTATTATCAATATCTTGAAATGTTTAAAAAATATGGTTCTGAATTATAAGCTAAGGATTAAGGTTGACAAATGAAATATGCAGAAAAATTCAACAAAGACCAATTTTCAGTAGCACGTTTACCTTTCTTTTAAACTTCATCTCTGTGCATTATTGGATTAACCCCTTTTTTACTTTAAAATTCCCTTAGAAATTGTTGACTAGAATAAGATGCTATGTTTCTTTTGAAAATAAGTTGGAAATTAAACATTAAGTACTACAATATTTCAAGAAAGTCACAAGCTGAATTTTAATCAATAATTCTCTTTTAAATATTTTCAAAAAGATGCTTTCTTTGGAAATATTCCACCAAAATAATCCAACCAATTTGGGACGAAAGAGACGTGTCTAGTTCAGACGAAGATGAGCACTGCGTAGCTGTATCTTTAAGCCTCTTATTGTAGAGAGCTGTCTCAGTGTGATCTCGCCCATCAATGGCGTATCAGCAGCAGGGATGATTAAACACTATCACACCTCTGTTATCACGATAATCACCCAACGTAAACTCTGCATCGCCCAAAGGCACAGTCAGCATTGCAGGCAATGGCATAAAACATCAAAAGACAAGTTCATAATATTTTCTTTTATGGGAATGCGTGTGTTATGGGTCCATCTACAATGGACTAACCTGCAGCAAGGTCTTAACCAGGATTTTAAACATGCCTGTCCAAAACAGCAATCACAAGATTTCTGCCCGAACAGATTTAGCATTGTAGCATAGTGTTTGGCCAATATAATTGAAAAGATTTTGACCAATTTATAGTTACGTATTTAACCACAACATTTTGGTAAATTTGATAAGGGAATCAACCAGCATAACAAAATAAACAGATATATTTTTTCAAACATTTAATTTTCAAAACCCACAAGCCACAATACATACTAACATCCACATGTTCAAGTATTTCAAACTAACTTACCTACAGTTGGTAATATACTTACATGCTTCAATGTTTTCTAATGATATTGTCTCACTTCAGTGTTAATACATACATATAACATAGGAACTCTAAATCACTGTCATAACTGCACCACTTTTCAACATCATTTACTGTTTGTGAAGTTACCTTTCTAAACTAATGCTTTAAGATACCACAACTTAAAACAGAAATTATAATTTCTCTAAAATTAGAGAAATGCAATAATGTAAACCTTAGATGACCAAACACTTCTTTTCTTCATCCAAGTGCAAACATACATTGAGCTTTTTTTTTAGTTTATTGTTATTTCAATTAAGTAATCATGAACCGAATACATACATACAAATATACATATGAACTCTAAGTAACAGTTGTAACTACACCACTTGTGACGAAAACCCATTTTGAGAAATTACCTAGTGTGTATACTAATGCTTTAAGATTTCATAGCTTCAATCAGAAAAACATGAAGCAGTACTAGAATTAGTGAAATGTCATAATGCACACACATTCACAGAGAACCTTGTTTTATTTTATTATTCAACATTTATTTCAACTGTGGTAATCATGAACCATCTTAATTCAAGATCTTCTAGGCTGTCTCATGACCTTCTATTGGTTTAGAGTTATCGCACTGATACATTTCAAGAAACTCTGCAAAATATCTCAAGTTTTGCTTCTTGATTTGGCCACCAGGTGGAGCGCATAGCCCATTCCTGGCAGTGGATTTGAAAGGAGAAACATTTACCATAACATGATTGGCAGGAACACATTCAGCATCATCAGACTTACCCTGAGATTTGTTGATTCTGTGAACCAATTGTGACAGTGAGGAGAGTTTCACATATAGCAGAACAACTGCGACCAGGGGCCCTAACACCAAAACACACACTATAGGGACAACAATGCCACTAATAGGATCAAGATGGGTCGGCTCAAGTCGCAAATTACTAGTATATAATTTATGCAGAATAACTTCACCTAGATCCCTATATATGAGCTGGTGTTCCTTAGTGGCCTTTATCATGTACCCCAACTCTAGTGCAGTTTTACCCTGAGCAGCTGAGGGTAGTAGCCTTAAGAATCGGTGCGAGAAAATCCTGAAGAGGGGGAGGTGGTACCTCCTAGGAGAAGGGAAAAGAGAACCGGGATGTATATGAATGTGGGTATATGGTGGAAAGAATCCCTGAAGGATCGCAAGATTGATCAAATAGCTGTAATGTATACTCCTGCTGTCCCGCTGACAGTCCTGCCAAAATGCAGGTAGACGCAAATCAGCCGTCTCGAATGAACACCCACACGGGATTTTTACTAAGCAAAAATGACAGCCCTTATGAGTAGTTTCTTGTGTGCTGGGACAGGCCAATATAAAGTCTGCAATATTCGTCATGAGTAATTTCCTCGGGGAGATCACATTAATCGCTGCTCTGACGGTGTTGGTTTCATATCTTATATCACACTGCGAGAGAATTTGCGACTTATTTTGATAAAAGATGGCCGTCGCACATGAGAAACGTTTTACGGGAATTAGTGATAGGTGGAATGGGCAGAGTTTGTTACCGATGCCATGGTGACATCTAGTCAACTGGGCATGTGCGAGTTCAGTATAATACTTCCTGTCCCGTGATATCAAAAGAAAGTCTGGTACCGACACCACTATAGTGGTGGCATTGGAAATTGGATGTACCGGTACAGGGTATGCCGTAACGCTATAAATATCTAACGTAGACCCCTTTGGCGCAACAGGGATCTTTAGTGTGATCAAGAGGACCGACTCGGAATCAATATCAAACTTGAAGAGGCGGGTCCTGTAATAGAACTGGGTGTCCATGTGGGTAATGCGCAGAGCTGGATATAGTTCATTAAGCTGTCTCTCAACCTCTCTAAGTATCTGGTCAATGGTGGCCGCCGACACGAGCAATGGCGAGAGCTTTCCCTGAAGAAGATCAGTAATTCCGGCGATCAATTCCTCATATTCTAGTTGCAGCATCTCCATGAATTTCAAGTGCTGCCCAATAGTTCCCATGATCTTAGACATGAGGACCATCTCCTCTACCAGGACCGAAACTGATTTTTTTATCTTCCCCATAGTGGAATTATGGGTATCTACATGCTTGGCTAGCATGTTAAATCGCCTATCGGTTGTAGACATGAAAGATGCAAAATTCTCAAGATGTTGCCGAAAGATTTTGGAGGACTTCTGCGATCTTCTGGAGACATACTGAATGTGATCCTGTAACACTTCTAAGTCACTCTCGACTGCTGTCCCAAACAAGGACTTTGATAAATGACCAACTTTTGGTAGTAAGGATCTCTTCCGCCTTCTTCTACCTTTCTTCGGTAGCAATGTGCGAAGCTTTTGTTGTGTTTCCTTTAAAACATATAAGGTAGAATTCAGGATTTCTCTACCATGTTTACACATTGTCCGCAGTGATTCAGACACCAACTGTTCCTTTTCGCCACACTGGTCAAGCGCGTCCAGTTCTTTGGTCATCTGAGGGAGCTTGACCTCTATGGTATGGTACCAGTAATTGGTGGCCACCTCAGTGCCACCTTCTGGCTGGAATTTGACGCCGTAATTCAGGCGCAGAAGTGGGTCTTTTGAGGTCATGATGCCATTTGTCAATAACAGCAGTAGGAGGCCATGTGTCGGAGTGAGAAATCCCACACACATCTGTTTCTGGTGCCCCATTTTTGAGGTAATAATTGCTAACACTTGTTGAGGACAAAGGATTTACAGTCTGCTGACTATCATGTTGCATAAAACAGTTTATGGCCCTGCCTGCTATCATAAGTTAACTTAGAGCATAGAGCCTTAGTGAAAAACTCACAGGTGCACACCACAGAGACCACAGAAATGCCCTAATAAGTTCCGTAATCACTCCTCGATGAGTATATATCTATGTTCCAGGGTTTCAGTCATTATTTTAGGATTTTTTGCATCATTTTGTATTGGCCAAATTAGCATTAGGATCACAAACTAAAGCCCCACAAAATTAAACCCTAAATTTGTATTACGCGGACCTTGTTGAAACTAAATGAAAAATAAGTTCAAAACTGCTGCAGAATTATATAGACATCTACAGAATTATACAGACAATAACAAATATCATGCTCAAAAAGTACAATACTGGTTCCATGATTTTGAATAACTGTACAACCCTTCATATACATTGTCTAATCATTTCATGGTAGTCCTATGGATCATTTTGCCTAAAATGAAATTGAGTAAATGTCAGTTTAAGATCAACCCTGAGAAAATGACAGTAAATATTTTTTTTAATTTCCACACAAATATTTCCTTGTTAATGATACTGAATAGCACATAGGTCTTATTTGTTTCCTTTCTTTGTCTTCCTATTAGTGTAATTGTTTTCGTTCAGGATGGAACATATTTCCACCAATTTCCGCTGTGGTGTAGAGGATTACCAGCTGTCTGTTATCCCTGTTAGGAAAAGACTGCTTAAGGCAGTTTAATATACAGAAACAGATGTCTCGGTCTTTTTTAGATATTCAGGAAATGTGTCATATTAGTTTGTTTCCTGTAAATTCCTTTTTTTTCAACTAGAAGTGGATAAAAATCCCTGTTCCTTGCAAATAATAAAGAGCTTAGTTTCCCTAACCTGGAAAAATACCAAGAGTCTCCAATGATTATTCCCTTTTAGAGGATTTCATGGTTGCATCACTACAAGATACTCAATTACAATATTGATCAGTTTCTTTTCCTTATTCCTTGTGTTGATTCCATGAGTTTCCATTTGTTCAAACCATGAAAAGTACAATTCCTCCCACTTTCAATAATTAAAATGCTTTTCAATTTTTTTTCTACAAAAAAAATACACAGATTGCGGTCCAGATTTTTCCTTTTGACTTTAACAGCTTTAAGGCAGTCTTGGCACGCAATATAATGTTCTGCACCTTGGGTCTCCATCCAAAAAAGAATCAGTCATACGTCTCAATAAAACGAAGCGCTGTCAGCAAAAAATCGAGTAGTGATTTATCATTGTCAGTTTGTCAGATTCTGCGCCTGGCAATTAGCCGGTAACATTGGCAAGTCTCTGTAGAGCGCCACAATACAAACGAGACGAGATCCGGGCTGAACTACATCCACCTCAAACGCAAGCAACTGCAAAGACACTCAACTGCATGGTAACAATACCTACATACACTTATTGAAATGTTATTCTATATATTGCAGTGTATTAAGAATTATATTCTCCACATGTTAAATGATTCAGGTGCATTTTGGCTCATTCACATCATACCAAAGTGCCTGCTTGCAGCATGTGGTATGAAGGACCAGTGACAGGAATTAGAATATCCAATAAAGTCATTTCATTGGAAGTAGCACATTAGAAACTGCCACCTGTGAACACACTGAAGAATATCGGTAGGTCCATAAATTTGAAGTCGCAGAAATGTATTTCCCTGTTATCTCCTGGAGCAGTGCCATTTGCATGCTGGAAGCATCAAATATTCATACAAAAACATCATCATTTGTTCATACCAGTACAAATCCAAAGTCATAAGTCCAAGGCATAGGGAGCAATCCACAGAAATCTTCAGCCGGGGTATGTGAGAATGTTGCCAGTGACTTGGGATTGGTTGGTGTTTTTCACCGAGTACTCCAGTTTGCTCCAACAGTTCAACTGGCTAGTCACAAATTAGCCAGAATATGGTAGAAAAAGTGACGAAAAAACGTCCATAGTCCAAGGCATAAGTAAGTAATCCACAGAAATCTTCCGCTACAGGAGGTTCTCCCCGGAGAGTTGCAGAAATACGCCTTCAGACACTGAAGAACTCGAGCATATAGGAGAGCATTCGTGGTTGGTTGGATGGTTCACAGATTTTCCTCGAGAGAAGATGGCGGAAATCATTGGTCCAGATGGCGACATGATCGAGGTAATAGGGAAGGGGCAGAAACAGATGCGGCAATCATTGATTCTGATTGGTCAATTGCTACGGCTGATTTACCTCGCGGGGAGAGGAGGTGAGGGACTCTAACCTGGTTACACTGACATATAAGGCTCATGAAAGTGAGATGTGGAGTTAACCCTTTCAATGCTGAGGCTACTATTATAGGATGCAAAGATCTTTGTAAACCATCTAAACCCTGTCATATTGGTACTCATTAGAAAGCTCTCACTAAGTACTCTCAGATGAGTACCCATGTGCCAGGGTTTCTGTCATTTTTCAGGATTTTTGCATTATTTTGTAATGGCCAAATTAGCCACCAACAGCGTAAGGGTTAAACCAGGAAAGTTATTCATTGGATTGGTACCGGTATTGGATATGATGCACATATTGATTTTCCAATGGTTTGTGATGAGACAGACGAAGAGGGTTCCCACTTGTGTTAACAAGTTATCCTGAGTGACAATCTAAGTGAAGCAAACCCCATTTGCTTTCTTTGCCCCCTCCCCCCTTTTCCAAAAGTTGGTGATCAGATGGACAAAGAGTTTTCCTTCTTGTATTAACAAACCCAAGTTATCATGGGTACCAATCAAAGTGAAGTAAAACACCAATTTCTTTACTTGCCCCCCAATTCCCCATTCTCATTTTTCCAAAGATTGGTGACCAGATGGACTAAGGGGGTTCCTTCTTGTGTTAACAAACCCAAGTTATCATGAGTACCAATCAAAATGAAGTAAAGCCCCATTTTATTTCTTTGCCCCCCATTGCCCCTCCCCCCCTTTGTTCCATAGTTTGGTAATCAGATAAATTAAGGGGGTCCCTTCCTGAGGCTACTGACAGGAAAAGTGCCTAACAAGCCAAAGGATTTGTGAGTAGCAATCAAAGTGAAGTAAAACCCTATTTCCTTTCTTTGTGAGTGCTAACCAAAGTTAAACCCCATTTGCTTTCCTTGTCCCCCCCCCCCCCCCCCCCCTTTTCCAAAGGTTTGTAATCATATGTATTACGGGGGTCCCTTCCCATGGCTACTGACAGTATAAGTGTCTAACAAGCCTATGGAATTACGAGTCAAAGTGAAGTTAAATCAAATTTCCTTTCTTTGCACACTCCCACTACCCCCACCCTTAACCTACTGCCTCTTTTCGAGAGGTTGGTTAATACCAGTCCCTTGCCGTGGCTACTGACAGGAAAAGTGTCTAACAAGCCTAAGGAATTATGAGTATCAGTCTGGGTGAAGTAACACCCCATTATTTTTCTCGCTTCAGAGAACTTCAATCAAATCATTGATCCCTGGGATTGGTGGGAATCCACTCGGCAGTCTTGCTAGGTTAGACATGTATTGGCCGTGTGCCAGGGGGCAGACTTGTCCCCGCTTCATATACGGATTATGATCAATACAGGTCCCAAGCCCTGGATCAACCTTTCGCACACACTGATCTATCTTAATCTAGTTATTTTCATTGATATTTTTTTCCACTGTTATGACCTGTCTCGAGCTAGTGGAGGTCCACGCTCAATATGGAAGGCAGTTGTCTTTTTTTCACCCCTTATGGCAAAGCCAACACTAAATCTTGTAAATACCCGGATCAAAATTTCACACACACAGATCCATCTCAATCTTGTTTTTTTATTTACATTTTTTCCCGCTGTTATGACCAATCTCGAGAGGGGGTCCATGCTCAATCTGGATGGCATTTGTCAATTTTGTCTTTTTTTCACCCCTAATGGCAAAGCCAATATCAAATCTGGATCAATTCATCTTTTTAGTCATTTATCTTTCTGCGCAGTTCAGACCGTCAAGTTAGGGTTGGTTGTTTTCATAACTTCACTTTTCACATTTACAAGGCTTCAAGTGGGTGCTCATTTATTTTATTCATTTTTTGCACTTTTATGGCCACTCAAATGGGGAATGATAGTAGTAGTTGTAGTTGCCAGTTGTTTGCATGTTTCCATCCAACAAATTCTTTAATAATTCTTCTTGAGCCTTTTCAGAATATTTGGTTTCGGATGATTTTTTTGAATATCATTTTGCTGTTATAATCCTTCAAGTGTGCCTGACGGGGCTAATATTACCTAACACATTTTATTTATTTTTATGACCACTTAGATATTTGAACTTTTTTCACGTTTTGCTGAACATTCCATCAGTAATCTTGGGCAGTTCCCTCCTCCAGTCATATTGTTGCCCTACTTTAAGGTTAGCCTGGTTCTCAGACGGAGTTAGGTTGCCATGCCACCACCACTACTGGATAGGTGTGATGTCTCTCTCAACCTATAGATGGCAGCACATATTTCTGAAGTTGCAGTTTGAAAACTGTGTTACAGACTACAGCTCAAGTGTGTCCCCCATGAGGATTTCTTCAGAACTAAACCTGGAGTAAGACAACTCAGGTTAGATCAGTGAGACTCAGAGGAAAGAGCAAGGTAGCAAGTCTACAAGGTTGAAGCTGCTACCGTGTGTGTGAGGCCTCTAGGCCTGACAGGACAAGGGACTATAGAGATTGGGATCATTAGTGAGAACTGGCGTGCTGGACTTAACCCTTCCAATGCTGAGGCTACTTTCATCCAAAGAATAAGGATGCAAAGATTTTTGAAAACCATCTAAACCCTGTCATGCTGGTATTCATTGGAAAGCCCTCACTGAGTACTCTCATATGAGTACCCATTTACCATGGTTTCAGTAATTTTTCAAGATTTTTGCATCATTTTGTATTGGCCCAAGTAGCCACCAGCAGCATAATCTTGAAAAATTACTGAGACCATGGTAAATGGGTACTCATATGAGAGTACTCAGTGAGGGCTTTCCAATGAATACCAGCATGACAGGGTTTAGATGTTTTCAGAAAATCTTTGCCTTCTTGTGCTTTGGACAAGAATAACCTTAGCATTGGAAGGGTTAACCCTTATGCTGCTGGTGGCTAATTTGGCCAATACAAAATGACACAGAAAAGCCTTAAAAATGAGCACCCTGGCAAATGGGTACTCATCTGAGAGTTCTCAGCAAGAGCTATCAAAAGAATATCAACATGGTTTAGATGGTTTTCAAAAATCTGTGCATCCTTGTGCTTTGGACGAAGAAAGCCTCAGCGTTGGAAGGCTTAAGTTAGGACATAAGATATTGAGGACTTGTGACACTAGTGTGTGTTTTAGGCTGTCAGAGTGGAGTGTAAGATGGCTCCCAGGGGATGGTCCCAACAAGCGGCTTGGCTTTCTCTGTCAGCTTGACTTGCCGTGCACTATATCACACTGCCCGAGTTCCCCTTCATACATCACACACTATTCTCTGCTCCATTTGTCTTAGGCCTAAAAAGAAATAAGTTGTTTGTTTCCTGTAACCCTACCCTAACAAGTTTTTATTCAAAAAAATCCCTACCTAAAGTTTTTTAAGCCCCCCTAACCCCAAATCAACGTAAAACATGCAGAAAACACACATTTTTGACCAAAAAATAATGCAAAAAATATATTTTTTACCAACCTACCTACCCTATATTTTAAAGACCGTCACAGGAAACGAACAATATATTTTTCTTGGCCTTATAACTTCTAGACAAGCGCCACCCACCACTGCAATGATGATAAGACCCAAATACTTCCCTTTTTCTCAAAACTGAGGCTCTGTTTTGTTTTCTTTTCTATTAGATACAGTCTCTTTTCTCAAAGCTAAGAATAATAAGGCACAAATAATATCCATTTTTTCAAAACTAAGAACCTGTGATGTTTTCTGCTTTATAAATAATACCCTTTTTCTTCATACTTAAAGTGAGAAAGTTGCCAGTGAATTGGGGTATGGTGGTGGTTTTTGTCAAGTACTCAAGTTTCTTTCACCACTTGCAACTGGCTTAGTCACGAATTAGCTTAAATATGGCACTTCAAATTCCACTCAATACTGAGACATGCTATGTTATCTAGACTATCAATAAAGTCCCTTTTCTCAAAACTAAGAAACTGTAACACCAAGTGCAAAACCAAGTGGCCAGATTTCAAACTACAGCAATTAGGAGAAATGCCATGTAACGAACAGAGAAATCTGTCTGCTACATTCAATTTTTTGGACCAGTTAGCAAAAATAAAATCAACATTTCCCCTTCTAACAATTCTTCTAAGAGACAAATTAACCCTTCCAATGCTGAGGCTACTTTCATCCAAAGCACAAGGACACAAACATTTTTCAAAACCATCTAAACCCAGTCATGTTGGTATTCATTGGATAACTCTTACTGAGTTCTTTCAGATGAGTACCTATATGGCAGGGTTTTTGTCATATTTCAGGTTTTTTGCATCATTTTGTATTGGCCAAATTAGCCACCAGCAGCATAAGGGTCAATGGGAATGACATAACCACAGTAGTTATAGAAGCCAAACTGACAAAAACTGAGTGTCTTGTTAAGTCATAACTCAAAATTTGTGATGAAATGAGAAATCCCACAAAGATTCATTCAATCATTTCTCCAGAATCTGGATAATATTCCAGATTTCTGATTCATATCAAATCACATCAGGGGTTGTAGCACAAGAGGATTAGTACGTCAGGATACCATGATGGATGAGGAAATAATCTAGATTCAATTCAAAATCTCTAAATGAACCTGAAATTTCCTTCAGAAGTAATTTTCCCTTCTTCTGGAGTCTTGATGCAATGGTGATATTGAATTTTTTGAAAGAAATGGATATTTTTGTGAAAATTAATAAAATGCTGGCAATCATGTTGTAGGCCTCTATCTATATCAGGCTTATCAGCACCTATCCTTGTGATACTTATTAATCAACCCTTCCAATGCTGAGGCTACTTTCGTCCAAAGCACAAGTTTTTTTGAAAACCATCTAAACCCTGTCATGTTGGTATTCATCACATAGCTCTTGCTGAGCACTTTCCGATGAGTACCCATGTGCTAGAGTTTCAGTCATTTTTCAGGTTTTTTGCATCATTTTGTATTGGCCAAATTAGCCAACAGTAGCATAAGGATTAAGAATATACTATACAGAAAAATAGAAATGCAATATGATTCTACAGCAATGCAGAGAACACTTGTCCCCATGAGACTTGCTCATTAAAAATACTTGTACATGTTGTTTGTTTTCATGAAAAGCATGTTTCGATTCTAGGATTATAACTTCTTTACAATTATAACGACTTGCAGAAATAATTGCATCATAATCACAATTATAGTTGGCGTTTTATCAGAGGTTTATAGAAGTGATGGATGACTTAGTTATGGTAAAGGTAACCATGACATCAACATGTGTCACACACTTGAGTCAGCCATCCTCATTACTTCCCCTCCCCCTCTTCTAGCCTTTCCAATAGGCAAATCAAATGGACCAATCAGAGTGTAGGGATTCCATGACTCCGATAAGAGTTACTCACTTGAATCTCCACTTCCGTCCCAGCAGCCTCCCGCTATAACTGATGGGCACAATGCTCATATCATAGATTGGCAGGCTTAACTAGCCTCTGTTTTATTGGATGTTTTTAAAGACTGAAAAATCAATTACGCGCCAGTGGGGAGCAATACCGGCTGTATGTCTCATTGGCTGCTCTATCCGGCCAATTGTGCATGCTCCCGATATTGCCGGCATTCCTCAATTGCTAGATTTTATTGCCTGTAGGGATACGGCATCTAAATACAGTAATAATCCACGCTCTTTGATTTACAGTGGCTTCTATCGATCGTTATTGTCAAATGAGGTGGCCGTTTGTTGCCTGAAATATATATGGACTCGCACCAGAGTGAGACTTTTATACTGGCAGATGAATTATTAACAGATATCTAACGGACATAAGGGCAATAAATGGCTGTATTGCCCAGTAAAAGTAAGACACCTTAACCTATTAATGTCTAGAAGTCTCCTTGATAAGTGCTGTCTGTATCAATTATACTTTTCAAAATACCTTAGGTAGAATAAATCAATATATATATATCTAAAGGAGAGTTGTAGGGAAGGTTCTGATTAATGTGTGCGGCCTTTCAAATATATCAAAAACATGCTTTTAAAAGGAAGGTCACAAAAATAAAACGAGTCACAAATTACTATCTAGAGTAATTCTGGCGTGGGACCTAGCTTTTCGCATGCAGCCAATATATTTCTTTTATTGCCGAGTTACACTGAGACAAAAGACACATTTTACAGGCGTTTAAGCCTAACACTTGCTCTGAAATGGCCCATTTACAGGAATGGAGAGGCACTGCACAAGTGAATTTATGTTGTGCTTAAAAGCACAAGTGCATTTCACATGTTCACACCCCAAGTTCTCTTTGCCAAGATCACGAGCAACCTGGACCTGTGAGGGCCTGCCCTGATGGCCCTGTGGTCTAAGGCGTTGCCACTGACTGCTAGCTGTCTCTCACCACTATCTCGGTTCGAATCCCACCAGGGGCATGTGAGAAAGTTGCCGGTAACTTGGGGTTTGGCGGTGGTTTTCGCCAGGCACTCCTTTTTCCTATGTAATCTATTTATAACTGGCTAATCACCACTTAGCTGCAATATGGCAGATAAAGTGACGAAAAACAAAATTCTCCCAAAAAAACCTTCTGTACTTGTTCTATCATTGTAGAGTCTGAAATAAGTATACATTGAACCCTACAAGCATTTTCTTTAAGATTAATTCAATAGCTATGTCAAGCCTAACAAAAACATATATCCTATCATTGAACTCACCACTTTCTCTCCTCCTGTTGCCTAGCAACACCTTTGGTCAGTAACGCTGTTCGTATCCATGAGATTGGTCAAAAAATAACACCGGGAGATGAACCTGTAAAAATAAAAAAAACAATAGTTTTTATGATAAGTTGATGACAAATGATAAATATGTGGATTTGCATAAATCAAGTGCTGATTACAATGTGCGTATATATTCAAACTTAAACAGCCCAAAAGAGAATGAAAGAGATACCTAAGTAAGATAATACATAAAACTATCTTCTGGCAGTGCCTCGTGATAAGTTGGTCTTACAATGGCAGTGGTTCATAAGATATGACTGAAACAGGGTGTTTTGGGCATTGCATGAATGAATAGTTCAAGAAAACCTAATATTCTCTCTGGGTCAGAAGACAACATTAACAAACAGCTGCTGTGAGGGAACTATGTATACAACAAGGACATAGCATTTCTATTACTCACAGGAAAAGATGAAAACATGTTCTGCCTTCAGGGGGTGGGGGGGTGGGGGGGGTTGGCGTACAGTATATGCAACTGTAAAAAGTCCTTCTATTACTCACAGGAAAAGATGAAAACACGTTCTGCCTTCAGGGGGTGGGGGGTGGGGGGGGTTGGCGTACAGTATATGCAACTGTAAAAAGTCCTTCTATTACTCACAGGAAAAGATGAAAACACGTTCTGCCTTCAGGGGGTGGGGGGTGGGGGGGGTTGGCGTACAGTATATGCAACTGTAAAAAGTCCTTTTATTACTCACAGGAAAAGATGAAAACATTGTCTGCCTTCAGGTAGGGGGGGGGGGATGCAGTATATGTCTATGAAACTGTAAAAAATCCTTTCTGTATATTTCTCACAGGAAAAGGTGAAAACATGTTCCACCCTGAGGATGGGGGGTGCAGTGTATGCAAATGTGAAAACCCTTTGTATTATTCACAGGAAAAGAAGAAAACATGTTTCACCCTAGGGTGTTTTGCAGTATATGCAACTGTAAAAAAACTTTCTATTACTCCAACTGTTCAAACCTCAAACTCTTACGCACCCTCTGGCCACACTTACAGCATCATCATGTTATGCTTGTTAGAATGTTTGTATACTTCCTGTTTGTTTGGACTCATACAGGGAGGAGGGGATGGGAGTCACCTTGGAAAATAAGTATAGCGAAAAGTGAAAACTATATGTAGTTGTGGTAAGAAGATATTCATTCAACCTTGAAAAGGTAGTGGAGTGGAAAATGAAAACTATGTGTAGTTTTGCGGAGAAAACATCATTCTTACCACTTCCAGTTCAAAAATAATTCTGAAGCTGTTTGGTAATGAGAAGTAGAGCATTGAACATGCTCAGTTGAGTGCTTGGGGAAACTGGGGTACAGATAAGAGCAAATTTGCATAACAATACTATCTGACTATTGTAGGAGCTATTTACCAGCAAGAGTTGCTTATCTCCTGAGGTTATGTATATCTCTGGTAAAAGCAGTACATCGCTGTACACAACACCATACTGAAAAGAGCAGTTACAAATACATATGAGTGGGAGCCCTCCAGACACAAAGCCAAGCATTTAAGCCATAAACTCATTCCCTTCCACACAAGTTCACCTCAGACATATCCCGAGGTGAGATTCTTCTACAGCATAGACCCATAAACATCTAGGCAGGCTGGCAACTCTTTAACACATTCATAACTGCTGTTTCATTGATATGGATTGCCTAAATCTATATTACTTTAAGAAGTAACATTGGAATTACAATAGTATTTTAGGGGGAAAAATTAAAAAGGAGAGTTGTAAATAATTTTCTGAAAAACGTTTCTTTCAATTTTTTCAGAAAATTGCTTGTGTTAGAAAGAAAGACCACATATAGAACAGTTTTAAGCATTAAAGGGTTAAAGGCATGAATGGGTAAACCCAGGAACTTCTTGAACATACATTTAGTCGAGCTGTTGTCTTGATATCAGTGATAACAATGGAGAAGTATTTCATCAAATTTGCTGATTCTAATGAGTTTCTTTATACCTATTCAAGTATTTTTTTTTTTAATATTTTTGTATTAATAATTGAGTCATATTCAAAGCTGTCAGACCATGTGTATACTCAAGATGCTGATGGGTTAATTAACCTTTTCATACTCCAAGTGGACACTGATACTTTTGAAAATAATTTAGGAATAATTAAAGAGCATATGTCAAAAAAATATATGAAATCTAACACTATTATTGTCTTGCACATAATATTTCAGACAACAAGGGCATCACATCTCTCATCACTGTAAAAGGTCCATAGAATGGATGCTACTTAACCCTTCCAATGCTGAGGCTACTTTCATCCAAAAAACAAGGCTGCAAAGATTTTTGAAAAACCATCTAAGCCCTACCTGTCATGCTGGTATTCATTGAATAGCTCTCACTGAGTTATCTCAGATGAGTACCCATCCCATGTGCCAGGGTTTCAGTCATTTTTCAGGTTTTTCGCCTCATTTTGTATTGTAGAATTAACAACCAGCAGCATAAGGGTAGAGAGATGCGGTAGCCACGGTGAGAAGCCTCCTAGCAACTAGCTCTCCACGGCTACCGTCTCCTGGATGTTTACTTAAAGGCTAACTTGTCTATTTGCTCTGCCACTGCCGCATGCATCCCTGCCACGGCACATGGCTACTGATGTACTCTCCAGGCCGGCCGTGAAGAAACGCTGTTTTTCTAGCCTTTGAACATCCTAAAACCTTTGGCATTTGCCACGGTATGACTTGATATTCTGGTCGGAGGTGTTGGGGCAGGATACTGAGGATGATACAAGGAACATGCCCCTCTCTAACCCCGGTACCACTCCATCTTTCACTGATATCTTGGTGCTGTTGATGTGTGGCAATTCATCCCCAACATGTACTAAATCTTTGACCTTTAATGTTTTGCGAAGAGTTTGGCAATATAGTTAAAGTAGCTATGCACAATTTTAATTGATATTCCAGGAGGATATTTAAAGTTATACATTGTCCTATTTTTATGCCACTCTGTTTTCACCTGATACTAAGGTGCTGTTTAAAGTATAGCCACTCATCCATGACATATCCTCATTCTTTGACCTTTAAATTTGTTTACATATAGATTTGGCAATTAAGTTAACCCTTCCAAAGCACAAGGATGCAAATATTTTTGAAAATCATCTAAACCTTGTCATGTTGGTATTCATTGGATAGGCTACTTTCGTTCAAAGCACAAGGACACAAAGATTTTTGAAAACTGTCTAAAACCTTTTGTCATATTGGTACTCATTGGATAGATTTCGCTGTCAGAGTACTCTCAGATGAGTACCCTGATGTTCCAGGGTTTCAGTCATTTTTTAGGTTTTTTGTTTTGGTCAAATTAGCCATCAGCAGCATAAGGGTTAATGTTTGGACAAGTGCATTGAAATCTTATTTTTTCAAAAAAATAGATAGATATGTGTTGTTCGCAATTATATGATACCTAGTTTTCAGCCATCTACCTCCAATATTCAATGTAGGTATATCTGTAACTGTCAAAGGCTTCCTTGAGGTCAACACTTATTATAATCTATCCCTTGTTATTACCAGCATCTTTCTTCACAGAAACAATTTTTCATATTCTTGAGAATATTGGGGGAAGGCAATCCATTTTTATGAATTCCTTTGATTCAAGTGTTGTTTTTTATACTTCCTAAATACTGAAAGTAGCTTAGAATTTCTAGGAAACTGTGGCCTTTTTTCTTACAAAATCCTATGAAATTCTTGATATTTCATGCTCTGATTCTCAGATCCCCTCATGAAGAGTTCTCAACCGAAAATCAAATTGCTTCAGAATTGCAGTAACTTATGTTGAGATCACCTGGATATGAGTGCTGTATGATAATTGATTCAGTATATCTGGACGTAAGGCACTCTATGCATTCTCTCTCTCTCTCCCGGGCTAAGAGCTGATACTCCCGCCAAGAAGAGCTCTCTCCATCGCCGATTTCTCCGCAGAATGGGAAATACCCATGAATTCTTCATGAGGCGTCTGATTCTCCCTCCAGACCAGTTCCTCACATGACAGACGGGAAAGATCTTACCATCATCTTGAAACAGGTAAAGTTACTACTTAACACACTCATGCCTACTACACAGGGGTCAGGCTTCGCTTAGGAACTCTGAGAGATTGCAGGACTTCAGGTTCTCAAAATGCTGTAGCCCGACCTAAGATCTCATAACACCAGCTTTGCTGAATCCTGAAGTCCCATATTTTCACTGTTATATTTCATTATGGAACTGTACTAAAGAACCAATGGTGTGTGTTCTTTGACTTACCATATTCTTGATATTACCTGAGCATGATCTTAAAATGTTAGTTTTCTTCTAGTAGGGCCAAGAAAAAAATATTGTTTGTTTCCGGTAATGGTCTGAAAAAAAATAGGGTAGGTAGGTTGGTAATTTTTTTATTTGCATGATTTTTTTGGTCAAAAAGTGTGTTTTATGCATGTTTTACGTTAATTGGAGTTGGGAGGGTCGAGAAAAATTTAGGGTAGGGATTTTTTTAAATAAAAACTAGTTAGGGTAGGGTTACAGGAAACAACAACTTTTTTTAGGCCTAGACAGTGCTGCAAAGGCAAATGTTATTATAGCCCCACACAATTTTCTGTAGCCACAGGCTATGGGGCTAGTGGTTAGCTGGATGCCTGACTACAGTGTCCTGTCAATATTTAACCCTTTCCGGCCTAGAGATCTCCAGGAAAAGTGTCTTTCTGACCTATGATAATATCAAATGAAGGAAGGAAGGAAGGAAGGAATGGGGTTTTATATTGCTTACAACAGCTCAGGTCATATCGCGTCAAAACAGAAACTTGTAACCGGGAAGAAATTCCATTCTCTTCACAAATAGTTCCAAGGGGTCTTTCAGTTGCAGAGGGGCCATAGACAGCCCTCCACAATACCACACATGTATATAGCGACCACGCCAACCCGCCTGTGGAGCCAGCGTAGACTCAAACCTGCAAACTCAGACATGCTTGGGAACCCTGGGCATCGTATCCACTAACCCACAGCAGATTCCCCATGATACTATCAAAAATAACTTTGTTAATGCAAAAGACATTTGAAAGAGAGTTGTCAGTGGGTTTCTTATCAACATTTCTCATTCAAATAGTTTACAAAAAATACTTTGATCCATAAAATATTTCAAAAGTGTCAGGTACTTTTTGGGCACGAATGGGTTAAGTATACAATTCAGTTCAAATTATAATACAGATAGCTCACCATAAGCACCTGCCTGCCTGCCACAGGCATGTAGATCCATTGAAAATGAGCTGTCTGGCAGGTGACTTTAATCATAATCTGCATCTAAGAAAATGATCTCCCTTTCGATTATTTTTAAGTATGCTCAAGTGTATATAATATAATACTGAAGCTATCATGTTGCTTGCTCTGTCACTCTGAGCATATATGACATTTTCAAAAATATTGTCCTTTGGATCTATGATACTTGTCAAAATAACTTAATGAGTTAACAATGATTTTACAAAATATTTGAAGGAGAGTGGTGGATAATATTCTGCTTCAATTTTTCCCCCATTTATGCTTTTGCCAATAGGATTTCACTGTAACTGTCAGGCTGCCTTGGCCACTGAAGGCATTAATGAGTAAAGGCAAGAGAAATGTACAGGGAATTGAAATGTTCGGCTTATCTTCATGCTTAGTGACAGCCACTCCCAGAGAGACCCATAATCAGACACTTAGGAAGACAAGACAGTAAGAGAGGGGAGAGTCAGAACTGGAACCACTATTTTCATTCAAATACCTTGTATGAAATTCATCTTACAAGTGATGAAATCAGAAAGTGGTCCGAAGCAACCATGATTATTTTGGCCAACCTGCCATTGAAAAAGATGGCCTAAGATCTTACTGAGGACTTATTTCCTTTGACCAAGTGTAGCTGGGAACACCGCGGAATTGCTGGGAGAATGCCAAGTAACTGGCTGATATATCATACCATATGATTGTTTGATTATTTGTTTGTTTGTTTATCTGATTATTTGACACTTCCAACAGCTAAGAAAGAAACCTCTCAGGATCAAGAAATTGACTACTACAAATCAACTGATACATCAGGAGTGAAATCAGAGGTGCGATTCAGTTGTAAAGTCACCTTAGACCCTACGTTCCAATGTTGCACCTATACACAGAAACCATTATCAGATCATAAAAATAATTCCATAGGTACCGATCCATAAAACTATCCATCTATCTGTGTTTGTATCCCCTATACATATATATGTATAAATCATTCATTTGCGAAATGTACCTACATACCTTTAGGGGGTGACCCATACTGTGCCAGCAGGCAAGGCTTAGGTAGGTGTGATTGACAAACTAGCATGATGTCTGCAGGGGAACATGCATTAGTTTAACATACATTAATATATATCATACTGCCAGGCATAGGAAAGTCTGGGCATACCCCTTCCAATGCTGAGGCTACTATCGTCCAAAGCACAAAGATGCAAAGATTCTTGAAAACCATCTAAACTCTGTCATGTTGGTATTTATGGGAAAGCTCTCGCTGAGTACCTTCAGATGAGTACACATATGCCAGGGTTTCTGCCATTTTTCATTTTTTTGCATCGTTTTCTATTCACCAAATTAGCCGGCAGCAGCATAAGGGTAAAGGAAAACATACCATCATAGAAACTACCAGGAATCTTAAAGTCAGGGCCTCGACATCAACTCACTCCCACTAGGAGTGCAAAGCTGCTGTTCTGACAACTCTCAATACAACTCATGAAAAAAGAGAGATAATAGAAAAGTAAATATATTGGGATATTGAGCACTCTTCAGATGCAAATCTCTTCAATGTGACATGTAGCACTCTAGCAGTCTCATCACTTCTATTTAGGCACAAGAGCCCTGGATCTCCAAAGCAGACATTGTATTGAAGGTGGCACCACCTGTCTCAGAACATTCTCACCCTGCAGCTATGCAACTTTAAGTGGTAGACAATGTCCATTACAAGTAGGAAAATGTGACAGGCCTGTAGCCAATTGAATCATGTTAACCTGTTAGATAAGCTGGTTGTGCGGAAGCTCCAGTGGTTCCGGCTCTCTCGGCCCCCAGGGCTCAGAGCTGACCGGAGATATTAGAATGCTGTTCTGGACTAATTGGCTCTAATTGATTACATGCCATTTGTGAATGCAGGGGGCTACAGGCTTACTATGGGTATGCTGTAAGTCATGGCTATCCTTCAGACCACCACTCAAACACATTAACCATTCATGCCTATTGGAGTCCTCCTAGACAAGTGTTGCCTGAATATATGATCAGGGCTCGAAATAAAGTTTCTTTCCAGGGAGCCCAATTGCATCTTCAAAAGCCACTTACAGATGTTTTGTATAGAAATCTGTACATCTTTGGGCTCCCTGCAGAAATTTGAGGGAGCTGCAGGTGAATTCAAGGAAGCCCTTGGCCCCCTGCATCCCCTAATTTGGAGCCCTGTATGATGCTTTTAGGGATTGCATAAAAATAAAGAATAGCATCACAAAATATTTGATGAAAAGTTGTTGGTTGGGTTATGTTTAACATTTCCCAAACAAATATTTTCTGAAATATTATTTCAGTAGAAAGATATTCCGAAATAGTTGGGCTTAATATGTTGGGTTGCCCTGTTCATGAGAGTTTTAAATCAATATTCTTGACTATGTTATCATTGTCCGGACACTCTGATATTTTTTCAAATATCAACAGTAATGTGTAGTTTCTACATATCTCTGACTCAGCAAGATTTCTAATCTAAACATGTAGTAAAAGCATTGGCTGGGTTCTAATAAAAGTTTCTGCACTGCTTCATTTTTTCCAAATGTTTCAATAAAAAAGATATGACCAAAGAAGTCATGAATGAATTAATGATAAGCAAATGTTACTTACAAGACTATGAACCGAATACCTTAACTGGTAATATTCATGGGTCTCTGTAGACTTCTGCCATTCATGACCCTAAGCACCCATAACTGCCTGACTGCAATTTGCTGATATCTCTCTAACAAAACCCATTTTCATGAACTATCCAAAGAAGAAATTTTGATTTTCAACAAACTAACAATTCTCTTCGAAATATCATCCTAATCTATGGTAAATTCTTAAATTAATTTCAAAAGTATCATAGGTCCAGATGACAATGTCTAGATCTCCAGGCATGGATGGGTTGATGCTTATAGTTATGGGACCTTTCTCGTCTGAGTAGATATTAAATATTGATCACACATGTCTTGATAAAGAGAAAGGATGGGCATGTTTGATATTTATGCCTAATACATTCATGCCTGAAGAGGTCCCGACTATTGCGGTAATAATGAATTTGTTACCAAAGCATTTCGCAGAAAATATTTGTAAAAGAAACGTTGGTCAGGACCCAAAGGAAGGACGTTAAGGAAGGAATTTGTTTTTTAAGTAGCTTTTAACAGCTTAGTTTATATATCGCTATGACATAGAAACCCGGGACTGGGAAGAAATTCCCTTTTCTTCACAGCTAGTTCCAAGAGTCTTTCAGTTGCTGATGCATCACAGCCTTACACAATGATGCACATTTATATTATAGTGACTAGGCCAAGCTGCTAATGGGGATCCAGCACGATCAGAACCCAACTAAAATTTCTTCTCTAAATATTTCGTAAATTTATGACCGATTCCGAAGTTTTGAAGTATTCCCAAAGCAGTAAATAGACCACCTTATTGTCATGAACAGGCTATGGTTAAAATCGAATGCATCTTGCATCTAACTATTGTGTAATATTATTTATAATTTCTCTTGGGAATATACAGAGAATTTCTAATTAACCAATTAATACTAGCGGCAGCCGAAAGCAGTCTGACGATTATAGTGAAATATTACAGGCGAAAGCATATGATATACTGTAGAACACACAATGTACGCGTCTGTTTATATAGCGTACATAGCATGTGGTTCCGCTTCCCTATAAATAAAAACACTGTACTTTTTTATTTGTACTTTCTTTATGTTAGCAGCGGCAACCGTCGCTAACATAAAGATACGCTTAATGATGCCAAAACTCCCCAATTTGCTATACTTGGGACACGTGTCATATGTGTGATCTACAGTAGATTTATCAGAGATTAGGTTCATCTAAACACTACCAACTACATGTAGTAAGTTCTTCAAATATTTTTCCAAATTATTCTTTTACACTAAACCATTATTAGAAAGTATCTGAAGGAGAATTGTGATCAGAACATTCATTAACGATTTTCTTTCAAATATTTTGTAAAATCATTCTTAACATCCAAATCATTGTCAAAAGAATCCAGACAGCAATTTCTAGAGGAACTCTCAAGTATGAATGTCTTGTTATTCTAGTTTGAAGTTGAATGAAGCCCTAAACAAGGGTACCAATCAATTTCAAATTTGCCTGATCAATCAACAAAAAGTTTCAGATGGCCTCAATTGGCAGTGGAGGAATGTGACTGAGGGTGCAGTGTATTTACAAATATCTATGGTGAAAATAAACAAGTCATCCATCAAATCTAAAGAGATAGTGACCATGTGCCATATGGAACAAGAGAGTGGGGGATAATTATGCAAATGACCTGCTGGTAAGAATGAACATGTTAACCCTTTCATGTGAGAGTACTCAGCGAGACCTATCCAATGCATACCAGCATGACGTTTTTTCAAAAATGGAATGTTTTGAAGAAGAGATGTTAGTAGGAGTGTGATCGGTATCCAAGGTTTGGAATCGGAATCGGTAAAAAAAAATCCGATTCTGATTCCGATTCCTACATAGAATCATAGCATTTAGGTTTAAAAGTGTATCAGATGCTACACTGTTTTAATATTCCCATGCTAATAATTTTGTTTTTAGGTAGTAGATTAGATTACCTGGCGCACTGAGCTACTGACTGGCGTTGTCTCGTTACTTTGTCATCTTATTGCATTGTAATAATATGACAAAGTAAGCGTCAATTAGTATCCGGAATCGGAATGATCACTATGAGATTTCATAGCGATCTTTTCCATGGGATTGGCGATACCATCCGATTCCTTGGTATCGATTACACTCCTAGATGTTAGTTTCAAGTTGTCATAAACTTTCCTTCTCCAAATATATTCTAAAATATGCTTTAATGAGAACATTCCAACCAAAATTGTCATGCGTGTTTCGAAATTATTTGAAGAGAGAGACGTAATTTTCAAATTGTCATACTTTTTTATTGAAATATTTTACAAAATACAAAAAAACAGAAAAATGACTGAAAGCATGGCATGTGGGTACTCATCTGAAAGTACAAAGCGATAGCTATCCAATGAATACCAACATGACAGGATTTAGATGGTTTCCAAAAATCTTTGCATCCTTGTGCTTTGGACGAAAGTAGCCTGAGTATTGGAAGGGTTAACCTGTCTTGTTACCTGTCTGATAAATGGCGCCTGTTGCCTCATGGCTAAGTCACTCACTCTGGCGGGGGCGGGCCCCATAATCAACGCAAGTACCGTGTCTCCCGGCCCCACACATCGCTCCGTTTAATCCAACTAACCAAGGCGGCTACGCCGGCTAGCATCTGATGCCGCTCCTAATCTAATTAAATACCAGTATGCCAACTGCATCTGGCGCCCAACAAGCGTGTAACTTTTAATGATTTTGCGATTCAGTTCTCACAGAGCACCTGCACTGCACCATATATATTGTACTAGTGCGGATTGGTAAGATAACGTAAGGTCAAGTATGGTTAGGCTCATAATCCGTGCAATGTAGACCCCTTTTGATGTGTTGACAAGTCTGTAGTACAGTGGTACCTCCAATCTTAACCCTTTGAAACGTTATGATACTTTTGTGAATAACTTTAGAATTAACCCATTCACACTCAGAGATCCCCTGGAAAGAATCATCTGCCACTCTCATACTTTTCAAAATAATTTGGGAATAAAGCAAAAGTTCATAAAATATTTGAAGGAAAGTTGTTGTTTGACTTCTCTTTAACATTTCTCTTTCAATTATTTTCCAAAAAAAACTTTTGTTAGAAAAATATATCCAAAATTGTATGGCCTGTTTTGGCTGCTCTGAGAGTTAATAGGTTAAGAATGATTATTAAAAACATATTTGAGAATCGGTGATAGAAATGATTTAAGTAACATATCTCCTTTGAATGTTTTTCAGGTATCGCTTTCATGCAAAATGTCATCAAAATTACTAGACTGCTTTTGACTGCTATGAGTATTGATGGGTAAAGTGAAAGGCAGATACATTCATTTACCTTTTGTGATTTCACACTAAAACAAAGCCTACTGACACCACCTGGTGAGATAAATGGTAATTACCTTCATAACCTTCACAGCCTTGACCAATTGGTGCCTGGTTAGAGGATGAGTTAGGTATAATACCTCCACCACTTTATCTACTGGGTGTTAAGGTGATGGGTACCATTGCAAGCCAGTTAAATGCCCTGTCCCAAAACACACCTCAAAGCAGCATAATCCTATAACTAGGTGTATCTCTATGTCATTTGAAAAAAAAGTTGTAAATTTTGAAATAAAACAGAATATGGATTGAATAATGACAGTTGGCGATGATATGCTCTACCTGATAACACTCAGGAACCTGGAGATACACCTAGTTATAGGATTATGCTGCTTTGAGGTGTGTTTTGGGACAGGGCTTTTAACTGGCTTGCAATGGTACCAATCACCTTAAGTAGGTTTGATGTCTCTCTCAAACTATAGGTGGCAGCACAGTTTTCATGTGTTGCAGTTTAAAACTCATGTGCTATCAAGAACAGCTCAAGTGTGTCACACTTGAGCAGTAATTCACACCTAAACTTGAAGTGAAATCAATAATGTGGATATTTCCTTAGTGATACTATATCTTAAAGATGAGGTTAAGGAAAGGGCCAGTTATATAGACTTGTAGCAAGATTAGTCAAAAGTATGGGAGCCTAGATTCTAGGCTAGTTACTGAAAAAGTATTTTAATGTTAAAGATCATAGTAGCAGACTGGTTAATGGTATAAAATTGGCTGCATTGCTAACTGGACTTCTCCAAACTAAGGCAGTTTGCTATTCATTAGACAAATATCTGTCTACTAGGTGACAGTGCTAAATTAAACAAAATGAGGTCCCTGGGTTAAAGGCAGAGAGTGTCATTGCATCGTATAAGGAAAAAAAATTAAGGTGCCAATTTCTTAATGGGGAGACTGATGCCCTGTGTTTGGGATCCAGGGTAAAAATAGTACAGTTACTCAAGTGCACATTCAAAGCAACAAGTACACAATAAATGTAACCCAAGATCATCTGGTTAAGGGAAGAATGCTCAACAAATGCAAAAACTCTTGTATTCAGTACAAAAAGATGCAAGACCGCCTTAATGGTGTTTTTGTAGCTCTAAATCCGTGAAAGAAGTCTGCGGAAGTCTTGGCGCAAAGGAATTCCCCGCAATCTTCCTAACAACTTCTTCATCTTGGCTTACACGGCTGACATTTATCTCATTCCAGGGCCCATATGCTTAGTGATTCAGGCCGGGATTGGGATCCATCCCCCTGAGACAACTCCATGAATAAATTACTCAGCCTCTAATAGAATTTTGACGGAGAGCTCACACTCACAGCTGAGAACTGTGCAGCTTCTCTAATGACCTCTGTCTCCCACATAGGTGGGGGAGCTGAGGATAATGAGAAGTGAGTCTTATTAATGTTACACGGCTCAGCTTATGCATAATAATGAGGTCCACGAGGGGGACAAGGATAACGATGATAATGATACATATGATGATGATGACAACATTGCTGCTGCTGCTGACGACGATTATGACAGTGATGATGAGGATGATGATGAAAATGAAAATGTGAATCATGTCGATAATGATAACAATAAGTAGTTGTGGTGATAATGATGATGATAATGATGATGATGATGAAAATGGTGTCTCATGGTAATTAAAGAATGATCATAATGACTATCAAGATTGATGATGATGATGATGATGATGATGATGATGATGGCCACAGTCAACAGGTTAAACTGCATTGCACTCTTAAAAAGCTCTACCTTGTAAGTTGGAGGGTGATCTATGGGAAAATGAGAAAGAGTATGACTAATGATAGAAGGCTGCTTTTCCGTATGGTAATTATGTTTATGATGGTGTAGAAGGATGAAAATGATGATTACAAAGATTCACTTAAGATAACTGCAATCAAAGCTGAGAAATATGTAGCATTTTATGTAAACAATGATATATGCATGATTTGTATATGAATTAGCCTTTAATGGCAGGAAAAGTGATAATAGCCAAATTTCTATACTTAACGCTATGAGATAGACATCACCAGTCCTCCACCATTAGCTCAGCCATAAAACAGTGGCTGAAGTGAATACACAGAATTTGGAATTTCGCTTTTCGCCACATTTATGCCAATTGTGGCTAATTTGTGACTAGCCAGTTGTAAGTAGTGGAGGAAACCGGAGTACCCGGCGAAAACCACCGCTTACCCCAAGTCACTGGCAACTTTCTCACATGCCCATTCGAACCCAGGCAGTGGTGAGAGACCAGGATTATATCTTCTCTATCTTAACTGAAAAGTAGACCAACTGAGTTTGCCCTTATTTAGTTCTACACTTGCTCGCCAGATGGCTGTAGTGTTATTTCTCAAATTTGCCAAGGATGGATTTAGCTTTCAACTTTCCTGTCAGTCTGTCAATACAGACTGATGAATTTATGCCCAGGAAGGCCACATTTTAATAATAGCCCTTCCAGGGGTCTGGCAGGGATTCCAGTCCTTCACACCCTCTCCTTTGGGCCATCAGGGATCATTATGTGGCGGGACTGGGTAGCAGAGAGTCAGTTAGACTGGCAAGAAGATGTTTAAAAGTACACCTCTGGGTGACATCAAGTATCATCTACTTTGGTTCTAAGAAATCAACACCTACCTAGGCATGAAATGAAAAATGGAGATAGGGCCTAAAAAAAGTTGTTTGTTTCCTGTAACCCTACCCTAACAAGCTTTTATTCAAAAAAATCCCTACCCTTAAGTTTTTTCTGCCCTCCCAACTCCCAATCAACGTAAAACATGCATAAAACAAAGGTTTTTGACCAAAGAAATAATCCGAAACGATTTTTTACCGACCTAACTACCCTATTTTTTTTTCAGACCGTTACAGGAAACAAAGTGCCTAGGGGCAGAGGAAGATGATATTTGCTTATTCCATAGACTAGGTTCTAGTCTAGAAGACAGTGAATGGAGAATCATTGGTTCACGGTGACAGCGAGAGTGCGATGGGAACTTTATTCATCAAGGTTGCTCATTCCGTAGACTAGGTGCTAGTCTAGGAGACAGTGAGTGGAGAATCATTGGTTGGCGGGTGACAGCGAGAGTGCGATGGGAACTTCATTCATCAAGGTTAGTCCTCCCCTTCCCGACACCTTGATCGACGAGGATCAATTAGTTCTGGTCTATTTCTCACGACTCTATTGGCGAACTAGAGAAATCAATTACGGCCAGCAGCCAATGAAAACGGTGCATTCATCGAGTCAGCCGAGACTGAGAGGGCAAGAGATACTGGTGATGGGATTTAAGGCAAGCACATAAAATGCATCGCTCAATTACTAGGGCGCTGGCTTTTATTGAGGAAAATAGGCGGGTTTAGTGGACTTCTGACAAAAAGCTTTTATCTAATGGCCACATGTGCTGCCATCTAGTGGAGAGGTAGTCAACCACAAAGGTTGTTGACAGCCAGCCGTCAATGTACAGAATAACAGGGACTTAATTGATTTTTTTAAATTGACACCCCCCCCACACACACAAATCATGTATAATTTGGATGATATTGTTCTCAACAAACCATATATTTTTATCAGGAATTATTTCGAAGGAGGACTGTTGAGCCGAACTCAACCTACATCTCTCCTTTAAGGTGATGGGTACCATTGCAAGCCAGTTAAAAGCCCTGTCCCAAAACACACCTCAAAGCAGCATAATCCTATATCTAGGCGTATCTCCAGGTTCCTGGGTGTTATCAGGTAGAGAATATCATCGCCAACTGTCATTATTCAATCCATATTCTGTTTTATTTCAGAATTTACAACTTTTTTTTCAAATGACATATTCTCATAACCTACGCAGGTGATGGTTACTGCAGGTTCAGAGTTACTTTAGGGATATCATTGACTATGCCCAATAAAAAGTATTTTTTTGATTTTTTACTCCTGAAGATTTTTACAGGCCATAACATTGAAAATTCTAGTGAGAAATCTTGACCCCAAATGAATTAGGCCCGTAAAGCTAGAAAAACTATCAACTATTTATATCAAACCGGACCTTGGCCTTTGTTTTGAATGTGACGCGCGACCACTGATGTGTGTCTTTGTACGGCTGTCTTTTGTCCCTAGCACACAAGGGAGCAACAGGCTTGTCCTTGCGAACCACGACTGGTTTGTAGGCTCCACACACACGATATCTCACTAGAATTTTCAAATGTTATGGCCCGTAAAAGTCTTCAGCAGTAAAAAATCAAAAAAATACTTTTTATTGGGCATAGTCAATGACATCCCTAAGGTATCTGTGAAACTACAGTGTCCATCAACTGTGTAATTAATGAGAATATGTCATTCGAAAAAAAAGTTGTAAATTTTGAAATAAAACAGAATATGGATTGAATAATGACAGGTGGCGATGATGTTCTCTACCTGATAACACTCAGGAACCTGGAGATACACCTAGTTATAGGATTATGCTGCTTAGAGGTGTGTTTTGGGACAGGGCTTTTAACTGGCTTGCAATGGTACCCATCACCTTAAGTATCTTTATTAGGCCACTCCAATTTAATTACTTGTCTTACAAGCTTTTTTGGGGAAAAAAATCCTGTCAGACTCCAAAAAAAAAGAAAAGAAAAGTCATCTTTTGTGTCTTACGGACGAAAGTGGTTTTGAAATTTTCTGTCAGACTCCAAAAAAAAAAGAAAAAAAGTGCAAGTTTTAAGAATATTCTTCATAAGTGTGATTCAATCAACTACAGGAAGCTATCATTGCTGTAGTAGAGCCTCAGACTTGAGGAGGTATACCTCCCACCCTTCAGGTTACAGGGATTAATAGATTGATTGATTTTATTTAGTTGAGAATAGGCTGGTAGAAACATATCGCTACCAGTCCTAGTCGTCAGACTCTAAAAAAAAATTTAAAAATAAAAAAAAGTCACATTTTTCAACTTTTTTTTTTATTCCAAAATGGCTCATTTCCTACCTCCTGAGCACGTAAGACAAGTAAATAAATTGGAGTGGCCTTACCATAATATATAAGTTTTAAGCTTTATTACCATGTAAAGAAGCCAAGATTTAAACAAGCGTATTGGGTAGTGTGCATGAAATGGTTAAACTGTAGTAAAAGCCTCCAAGATACTGGTTGTTGTTTTTTATTACATGAATGTCAAACCTGTTTTCAATTCTCATATATATTCATTCCAATATGCACTGAGCAAAATGCTCTTTTTCACATCATAAACGTATTTCAAAATAGGTGTTTTTTTCACTTGATTGATGTCATTACAGGATAGAAGTATACAGTACAATGGTCACTTACCACAATCAGTTTATGGTTGACACTGGTTTTTGACAGATCAGTTATCCGAGTGCATGCACTTCTTGCTGGAGTGCCCTCTGGTGATTGGAAGGGGCACTAAGTATCATCCATTTGAAAATAATCGATGATGTCAATTCCTAATAAATGAGTTCACTGTTCATGCTCTCAGTGTATGGCATTTTCTTGAAGTTCAAAATTATTGTTATTTCAGGCCTAAAAAAGTTGTTTGTTTCCTGTAACCCTACCCTAACAAGTTTTTACTACATAAGATCCCTACCCTTGCAGGCCTCAACGCTAACTCAAAATGAAACTGGCCCTGTAGGACCAGTAACACCTAGCATCTACTGGTCCTGCAAAATGTTTACTGGTCCTACATTTTTTCTTTAACATAAGAAGAAAGAACATTGCATACGATTCACCACAACATTAATATTCATAAATTTTATCTTCATTTATTTCAAAAACAATTGGGGACATTCTCAGGGGGAAACTTTTTAGCAAGAATGTCTCTAAATGTTTACTGTCCCTGTAGGACCAGTTGAGGTCTTTTTTTACTGGCCCGAAGCTGTTTTTTGGAATTTTTACTGGCCTGGGGCCATAGGTTCACCCTAAGCATCGAGCCCTGCCTTGAATTTTTTATGCCCTCCCAACTCTCAATCAACATAAAACATACATAAAACACATTTTTGAACAAAAAATAATTCAAAAATATTTTTATACCGACCTACCTACCCTATTTTTTTCGGACCGTTGCAAAAAACAAACAATTTTTTTCTAGGCTTCATATACATAACGTATTCATAAAATATAGTTAAACTCATAAAAATAAAAAAGATTTTATGTTTCATGAAGAATCATAGATATCTTTATTTTCTAAGATCTCCAGGCACTAATAAGTTAAAGCAAGCTATGAGAGATAAGAAGAGACTGCTTTATTGCGGAATGACTTCAGTGTAGTGTTACTTCCCCTCGCATCCTTACAAGTGCCAGCCAAGAGGAAGTGGCACACTGACATGTCTCCTCCTCCCTGCCACAGGGTCAGGCCTAGAGCAGACATAACACAATATGACACGTGTGGAAATAAACTGATAACAAAGCAAGATTTGGAACAATATTTGATGGAAAGTGTCTGTTCCTGTTGAGATGGACAATTCCTCTTGGAATATTTTTATGCATAATGCTCTATTTGATTTAACCCTGTAACCAAGTACCAATGCTGAGGCTACTTTGGTATGAAGCACAAGGACACTAAGATTTTTGAACACCATCTAAACTCTATTATGTCGGTATTGATTGGATAGCTCTAACTGAGTTAAGTCTCAAATGTGTACCCATATGCCAGGGTTTCAGTTTTTTTGCACCATTTTCTATTGGTCAAATTAGGCTCCAGCAGCATAAAGGTTAAGTTATGCTCAAAGATTTCAGTCCTTGTGCTTGCCCAAGATACAAATAGGATGACAAGTGACCAGTGACAAGTCAAGGGGAAACATTTCAACAAACCCATTAATGCTTAAGAGTTCCATGAAAATTGACGGCTGGATCTATTATACTTTTGACAATAACTTTGAGATCGAGAATGGTTTTACGAAATATTTGAAGAAGAGTTGTTAGTTATTTTTTGATTAACATTTTTCCATCAAATATTTTCCTAACTTGATTTTCCCTGGATGATTTCTTCAAAATTGTTGGGTTGATTTTGGCTGCTATGAGCATTAATGGGTTAACCAATTCATGATTTATGCAAATTGTGCAAATCCTTTTTTTCTCTTAATTAACCCACTCATGCTTTGCATTTAGGTGTATCATTATTTTCAATTTTAAATTTGTTCAAAGGTATGCAATCTGCAAATTGAGAAAATACTTTTTTCTCATTTTCGACAAAATTACAAACGAAATGGGTATAAGATTTAAACATCTAGCCCAAAGTTCAAGAAATGTGATCCCCTTCCCTCCCTATTGATCTAAACTCCACATTTATGAAATAGATACGCCATGCATTTTTTTTTCAGTTTTTTACCCCAAAATTTGTATGCCCCAGGAGGAGGCTATATTTATGGTGCTTAATGTGTTTGTTATCAAAAGATCTTTCAGGCAATAAATGCTAGCATAGGCTCAATTGTCAAATAAAATCAGGATAGGGGTCAAAATTTAAGCTACCTTAATTAAAGTACCAATAACAGTAGGAATAACAAGCAGAACCTAACTACTAAGCTTCAAATATTTGTCAAATTACAAACGATTTCCCTAGTATTTTCAGTAATATCTCACGACACTCAAGGGGGTATCTTAAGAATGGTAAACAAATATTCCAATTATTTTTGTCATCTTAAGAAAATATTTGAAACAGAAATGTCAATGTAATTGCAAATATTTTTAATTTAAATGTCTGAAGCAAATGCTTACATCTATTGCAAGAAGTCAATGTAAATCCCAAATGAAAACTCTTTTTTTTTAAATATTCAGCAATTGCTTGCATTTATTGCAAATTATTGTTTGAAAATTATTGTAACATCCTGGTGACACTTCTGTATACTATAACTTAAGAATGTTCGATCACTTGAAGTTGATACGCAACAAACATATCTCGCTGAACAGCCTCTGCAGGACTCCTAGCCCAAGTGTTGACGAGAACCACTCAACAGGTACATTCTGCACATGTGCACGAGCGACTTTCTCTTTAATGTAAACAAATACGAGACCCCGCGTTCATCTGTCTCCTAGTGATGTCCTACTGAGGCAAGATTAAGTGTGTCCAGGACTTAATAATGGGCCCCTGTGGCAACCAATCCATGTTCTCTTCATCTAAGACTATAATAACCACATACACAGGTAGTGAAAAAAGCCATCAGGTGCGCTGTAACTGTAACAACAAGATAAAACTGCAATTCATTTTCAGTGCAACAGCTGATGTCTGATTGTTGGTTGATCTACAGGGTGTATTCAACATGAAAAGAATCTAATAAATTGCAGGCTTTTAACCCATTCATATAGCTGTAGTTGACACACGCAAAATTGAACTTTTTTCTTCAAATAGAGAAATATTTGAAAAATGTTTGAATTATAAAACCCTACATGTACAACAACAGTAAGGCCTAAAAAAGTTGTTTGTTTCCTGTAACCTTACCCTAACAAGTTTTTATTCAAAAAAAAAGTTTTTTACGCCCTCCCAACTCCCAATCAACGCAAAACATGCATAAAACACACATTTTTGACCAAAAAAAAGATCCACCTACTCTATTTTTTTCGGACCGTTACAGGAAACAAACAATTTATTTTTTGAGGCCTAACATATTTCTCTAACTTTTGCTCTTATATAAATTGTAAATATATATAGCACATTTATAAAGCAACCACCCCAACCCACTAAAATGGGTATCTTGCAGACTCAAACCTCACTCTTGGGAGTAGGGCACTGTGGTACATGGTATTAAGGGTGGTCACACGGGTCAACCAGAAACTGGAGAGATCTCACTGTGGGCCACCTGGTGAGCATATAAGAAGTGAATCAGGGAAGACATGGTTGGTTTAGTTTTCATGACAAATATATTAAGTGATAAAATATTTCTTGGCCTAGGACTAGGCTATGCAAAAGGAGCAGAATGTGTGATGTCGCTTGTCTCACTGTGGCAAGCTACATGAAGCTTCATTTTCTCACAGTACTGGTTCTAGCTGAAATGTGTGAAGGATACTTTGCACAATGAAACCCCTGTATTGTTATCCCTTAATATGCTGCTGCTGGCTAATTTTGCCATTACAAAATTATGCAAAAAACCTGAAAAATGACTGAAACCCTGGCACATGGGACAGGTACTCAACTGAGAGTACTTAGCGAGAGCTATCCAATGAATACCACCAACATGACAGGGTTTAAATGGTTTTGAAAAAACTTTGCATCCTTGTGCTTTGGATGAAAATATCCTCAGCATTGGGATGGTTATAATAGAAAAATGGTATTGTGATTTTTCCTCTACCAGATATCCACATACACCAGGGCATTCACATCATGGCCGTGAAGTCATTAAGGCCGACAATAACTTCAGAATGTTACCACTCGTACTATAAACAACACATGACTCCAACCACATACTGTTTAATAGTGTATCAACAGGATGCCCGAGCTGGAGATCTAAATGCAGGATGCTACACATGGACCTAATACTTCCTAGCTATATAACTATCTATCACGCTCTTCAGGGGAGATCAAGGAATTAACCCATTTATGCCCTGAAATCTCCATGCTATGGGTTGTCTGCATTTATTATAGCAATTTTGAAAGTAATTTTGGAGTAAGACACACTAGAAAGGAACATATTTGATGAAGTCTCGCGTTGTTATTTAATTACAGATTAACATTTCTCCTTCAAATCTTTTCTGGAAAAGTTGCTTTTGTTCAAGAAAGAAACCATTAAAATGTGCAGGTGCTTGTGAGTGCCACAGGTATGATAATGAGTAGGTAACCCCATCTAAGTACAGGAAGCACATATTTGAGCTTCATTTTGTATCCCTGAACCCCCCCGCCCTTAGTAGGGCATGTATTGTGGCAAGCAAGTATTTCTATATATAGGGCAAGTATTTTTAACAGGAAGTTGAGCTAAGCAGGTATTTCTGTATGTAGGGCATGCATTGTTTTAAACCGGAAAAGTTGATCTGACCCACCCTTTAGGTATTTTGATAAACAGGGCATGTATTGAAAAGATGTAGGGTATGCATCAGTAACAGGAAAAGTTGAGCAGACTTACCCTACATGACAAGCAGGTATTTTATATGAAGGGCACGTATTGACAAAATGTAGGGCATGTATTGTTAACAGGAAAAGTTGAGCTAACCTACCAACAGGACAAGTAGGTATCTTTATTTGTGAGGAATCGATTGTTGAAAGAGAAAATGAATCTGACTGATCCTATAAGGCATGTATTTTCTTATAAGTAGTGAAGGTACCGTATTCTTCCGATTAAGCGCACTGTGCGGGTAGAGGTTGGGAAATTGTTCTGAAGTAGGGGTGTTGGGGATCTTCCGTTTTACCACACCTTACTTCTTCTGGGGGGAAGTTATGAGTTTTTCAGGACATTTGCGCTGGCCATTCCCCCTCTTACTGTGAAAAATAGGCCCTGTGCACCTATTTGGGCATGTGCGCTTAATCGGAAGAATACGGTAAGTTTCAGGGTTAGTGAAAGTTGAGCATATTCCCCCAACAGGGCATGTAGGTAGGTGTAAAGGGTTAATTGCATAAGGCGGCATCATAAGTCAGCAGCTCTGAAGCAGCAGTTGATAACGAGGAGGACGTGGGTTGCCTCTTTATCCTGGATGTTCACATAGCGGCATCTCCTCATTGAGTCAGTCAGCACCTCCTCTCTCTGCATACAAATGCTTCTTAACTGCCTGTTTCCCCGTGAAGTGCGGCCATGTAAACTACAGCTGTTTGCAGGAGGAGGCATGGATGTTACTGCTGCACCTATATCACGTATATACTGCTCCCAGGGTTACATCATCATACTGGCCTGTGGCAATAGAGATATGTATTGTTACATATTGATTGGTCTTTGGAAATGAGTTAGGGTGAGCTGAGGATAAATTTGTTATCCCCATTGTGAAAAAAGATATGGCTAATGTCTGCATTCAGCCAACTGTATCATACTGGGCCTCTTGTCATACAGCACATGCTTCTTACAGACATCTCACCATATTCCATTTTTACAATATGGATAACTACCGTATTCTTCCAATTAAGCGCACAGTGGGGGCGGACTGTCTCACCTCTGCATAAGCCATCAGGTTCCATCAGAACACAATCTTACCTCACCTTCCCACAAATTCAAATCTTATAAATTAATCTCCCCATTGAATTGAAATACAATGGTGTAGATTCAAACACAATAACCTCCCACATAAATCTACAAATACCAGAATCGTAAAGGTAAAGATATAAAATTTCTTAGAATATGATGGGAATTGAAGTTTACTTTACTAACAAAATTGCATCCTGTTGCAGATGCAGAGGAGATGGACAACCCCATGATTTTCCTGCTAAGCAAAGTCTATTCCCTTAAGTTTTACTTGAGTTAAATCTACCTACCTCTCTCTTCAAATAAAACCCTCATACAGAACATTAACCCCCTTCACAGAAGAGAGAAGTCCTGTCTGCTCATGCTCGCATATTAACCATGTGTCTTGCCCAGTTTTTAAGTGCTATGAATCCTTCAAGCTTTAACCAGTTCACACACAGGATGACACAAAGGGCACATTGATTGACCTGCTATCCCACCCCCTCTCATCAGTGTTCTAGTCAACACTGCACCATTAATGCTGGCAGACATTTAATTGATGATCCCCACAACCACTTCCCATAACAATGCCCCCCCACTTGACAATCACCACTCAGGAATGTGCTGGGCACAGGAATAGTAGCAGGGGAAGTCATTTCACGGAAACATGTTATAGGAACATTTCCTCCTCAACTTCTTTCCTGGTCCCCGGGGAGTCTATCTGGGCATTGAGGAACCGAGGAATCAGGGGAAGCTCACATATGTTGCTGGTTAGCAGATACTTGGGGAATTTCATTCCTGTGTGTTTGTGAGGATTCAGGGTCCCTGCTCGCTGACTCCATCATGTGTGAGCTCGCTGGGAAAATACTGGCTTAGTGTCCACCCTAGAGTATTCCCTAGTTAATGAAATAATTTAGTTTCTGCTCCACACTGTTCTGAACTCTATCTCTTCCCTCATGCCCAAGTGTTAGTTTCTGAGGATGAACATAGGTGGCGCCATCACCATAAACTGTTAGTGGCTGCCTGATGAGCCAATATAAGACTAGATAAAATAAGTGTAGATATTTTAGAATTGGTATGCACTTTAGGTGAGTTATTAAAGAAGTTAACTAAATAGAGCTTGGCCTAACACAGCAGCCAAAAGCAGCCTGCCCATTTTGGGGAAAATCTTCCTATACGATAAAGCATATAAGTTGGGAAAATATGTTAGAACACTACAATTAGTCTCTGACAAATATACTGTAAATGATTCTTAACTATACCTCAATTATTAATCACACATAACATAATTATTTTCTATCTCTCTTCTAAATTGAAATTGATTTTTTTTTCTTCGTTTCAATGATTTATTAGTGTTCGGAATCGGTCACAATTTTCAAGATCGATCATCGGTCCATCTGAACGACCGATGACCGATTAATAATCGAAGTTGTGTACATGGTTTTCCTGTCGCCATTGCTGTTTACTTTAGTCATAAGGTACCGCGACACCTAGCGGTATCAACACACACTAGCGTAATTGCGTCATGCGCATTTGCGCTATGGTGTGCCGATAACCACAACAACAATGGCGGCATCGTAACATCGCCTCAGCACGCTCAGAGAGGTGGATCTGGAGCGGTCCAGCAGTGTTTCCTCTTTGGTGGGGCAATAAATAGGTAACTAAACTTTTTTTCTCAGATTTTCTGACAGGCAGGACTACCGAAAGTCCAGCCATTTCTTTGAATGAAATTTTTATCCATGTTCGTTTTTTTGTTCGAACATGTGAAATTGCGTTTGATCATCATAATCGGAGGCACAAACGAACGCTGTTCGGCTTGTTCGAACAATCGGACGAACACTATGATTTATGCAATTATTCCTTCAATTTTGCTTACAAACATTTCATTCAATAACAGGTATTTAGAATTTATTTCAATACTACTTCAGAATAGTGTAGCCCTTGACCAGGACTGCATTTATCTATTCCTTTGTATGTGGCAGGACTAAGTGATTCAATATCTTATTCATGAATTGAGGAAACAGCCAACCCATTCTCTACCCATATCAAACTGGTATGCGGTCTGACATATCTAAGATATCTCATCACCTAAATCACAAACATAATATTTTGAGATTAATCTCAAACCTCAAAATGAACATGACATTTATTTGCTCTAAGTCATTACTTGGGAACTGTCATATACAAGCACAATCAAGGTAGCGTAGATAGTAACAGTATTTGCCAACAGGTGGCGTGTTGAGATATCACCAAAAATTAACCATAAGTGCACTTCACTCTTCATGTGACCCAGCACCCCTTAATTGAAAGGATTGGCGAATACAAATAAGGAGGGAATGACACTAATTACGCTATGTGGAGTCACGTAGCATCCTAGAACCCAATCAGACACAAGAAGAGAGATTCCCCTTGCTCTGGCGACACGTCAGGTGCCTCACGCGGAGTCCTAGCATGCAAGAGGTGGCGGCACAGGAAACGGCAGGTAACAAGGGAGTAGTATAGCGCTCACCTGAGGGGAGCTAATTAACGCCTCACACGCCAGGTAGAAAACAGCTAATTAGAAGCTCTTTATTATTGATAAGACAGTCTAGGCGCGTTTCTTCTCTGTAGGTCTCCTCACTGACACAGAACTTGGTGATCACTAACAAGCTGGTTGAATGATTTTTCATCAGAGTGTATTCCAGCTACGACTGTCATTGCAAGCATTATTTGGGGTTTGTGGTTGACAATAATTTGGAATTTTTCAATATCAATTCTGATTCTAAGCATCGTTCTTGTTTGACTTTACTGCCCAAAACTTCATGCACATCACGTTTCTTTATAATCAGGTGTTAATTTCATGATGTTATTTTGTAGGCAGACACCAATCTGCAATCTTTCTCTTAGATATCTTATCCTGAAACAACTTTGTTAAGCCATTTTGTTTACCCTTAAGGATATCTGCTGAAATTCCCATCAAAATGTTGAGAACCTTTGCAAATAGCACAGGGAAAAGAGGCCTTAGTGACAGGGTTGTTGATTGGGTTCTAATTAACCTTTTTTCTTTTCTTTTCTTTTATTCATTTAATTGATTATCTCTTTGAATAAAAGGAATGACTAAATCCTAACTTTTCCTCACCCTGATCTCTCTCTTTCAATTAATATCAAGGTGTCACTTTCCTAAGGTCAAGACAGATGACACAATTAAATATGTGGTCATGCATCCGCATTAGCCAAAACAATGAAAGGATCTCACTGCAGCCACCTGGTGTCAAAGTTCAGAAAGTTGGTAGGTAATTCAATTTGTTAGATATTAAAGAAGTGATATAAAATTGCATGGACTTATCCTCGGGCCTATCATAATTGCATATTACACAAGATCAACAGACTTTTCCCGAATGGCAATGGTTGAGAACTTAAAGCCCAAATCAACCTGGAGTGGAACTTTTCCTACAGAACTCCTGCAATTCATACTACAGCAGCTGATAAAATATTATGAAGGGCTAGGGAAACTCAGTGATTAAACAATAATTAGACAACAAGATGCGTTAGTGCTTCATTTTGTATGGTGAGTCAGTGCTGTCTCAGAGATGGAGCGGGAGGCAATTAGAGATTTCAGTGATACAAGTGGATTTATAGGATTACACGTCAAGCAACTAAATGTGCATGGTGCTCATGATATAATTGGATCCGGGAGAATAAAAGGCATTGGTTATTAATGATTCCTAATCAAATGCGATTAGTTTGTCAAATTATGACCAATTATTGGTAGAGCTAGTCATAGTAGTAGTAGTAGTAGTAGTAGTAGTAGTAGTAGTAGTAGTAGTAGTATAGTGGTAGTCGTATTCGAAGTAGGAGTAACAGTAGTAGCAGTAGTGTAGTAGTAGTAGAAGCCATTCGTGTCTCAGGGCCTTCCCTGATGGCTGTGATCTAAAGTGGTGCGGCGGACAGTTAGCTATCTCTCACCACCGCCTAAGTTCACATGCGGCAGGGCATGTGAGAAAGTGGCACGTGACCTTGGTGATGGTGGTGGGTAAAGTTGTTGTTGTTGTTGTAGTTGTAGTAGGAGTAGTAGTAGCAGTGCACATAGTGTTGTAGTAGTGGGTAAAGTTGTTGTTGTTGTTGTAGTTGTAGTAGGAGTAGTAGTAGCAGTGCACATAGTGTTGTAGTAGTAGTAATAGTAGTAGTAGTGGTAGTAGTAGTAGGAATTTGGAATTTCGTTTTCCGTCACATTTATGCCAATTGTGGCTAATTCGTGACTAGCTAGTTGTAGATAGTGGAGGAAACCAGAGTACCCGGCGAAAACTGTGACCGCCTAACCCCAAGTCACTGGCAACTGTCTCACATGCCAGGCCGGGATTCGAACCCAGGCAGTGGTGAGAGACAGCGTGCAGTCAGTGGCGGTATCACCATGCTGCAATTGTTAATCCCTGCTGGCGTAGACACATGACTACCTAGGTCAACTTGTGCTACCTGTGCAGGTATTTTCATCAGTTATTCTAGAAGTGATTTTTGAGCTGGCCAAATGGGATCTGCGGAGTTTCCGGTGCTTGCTGCATGCACGCAGTTATAATCTTGCCCCTGTAGAAGTGGCTCTGCTTTTTTCTAGCGTCATAGACTAGCCACTAGTCTATGTTAAAATTCCCTCTCTCAATCATAGTCTTAGCAAGGATTTGAAAACAGGGTGTCCAAACAGAGTTTTCATAGACTTTTGGGTGTATAAAGTGTGGTACAAAGTTCACACTTCTAATGAAATAAACCCTATACATCTGCAGGTTTTGCTTTTTTAGGCCAGTAACTGCTTTGCTTGTATTTGTATTGTAGGAGTGACACTACATGCACTATCTTCTAGAATTGTCATCATCAGCAAATCCTGACCTAAACTTTTGGGTGTCCAAACTGTCAAGAAATAGTATTCTGGGTGTCTAAATGACACTCTGGACGCATAGGTGGCTAAGCCCTAGCCTAGCTTACTAGAGCTGGCTTATTCTTCACCAACTAGTCATTATTTTGTTACTAGTCAAGTCATTATAGTACTTTTCAGATTTGCCAGATGGCAGCACTGCTGAATTCTCTTGTGGCTGAATATCAATAACAGACATCTGGTGTGGAAATTAAGAACTAAACTGGATTCAGCAAGCACAGTGAAGTTATGTAGACAGCAAGCAATATACAGAAATACATATGTATTCAGCCTGGTATCGAGGCTAGCTAAATCCCTGCTCTCAATGGTCTGCCCTGAGTTGACTTTGACTGTTCATACTTTGTTTTCACAATATTTCCATCTGTATCCGACCATGTAAAATTAAACTTCAGAGGAGAAAAGATCAACCCTTTGGCTGCTGGTGGCTAATTTGGTCAAAACAAAATGATTCCAAAAAAAGCTGAAAATGACTGAAACTCTTGCATATGGGTACTCGCATCTGCTAGCTCTTATCAGGAGCGTTCCAATGAATCCCAAAATGATAGGGTATATGTGATTTTTAATTTTACTTTTTGTGTTTGTGTGCCTTGGACGATAGAAGCCTAAGGATTGAAAGGATTAACAAGAGAGACGCCAGTGGCGTCAAAAGTTTGTCTTGTATTTTAATTTTTTTAATTGATTGCTTTCGTAATTGTTAGTAGCTCTGTTTTTATGCTTTTGGTAATTGATTCGTGCTTTAATTTTCTGATTTTTAAACTTTTGCCCTTGGTAAATTTTTTTGCTTTTACTCAATTTTTTGAGTTTGTGCAGCAATGATTGTTTCACCACCGATTGCATTTCTACGGTGTCAGAATTGAATGAAAATTTGGTCATGGTCAGAATAATATGTTTTTATTACCCCAGCCTTTTTTGTATTAGTAATGTTTGTGTAAATGTGATCAATGAGCTGTCCTGCACTTTTTAAGTCTCCAGGCGGAGCCACTATCGATGGGGTCCTCCTTGACCTAGATACCCGGATGTGAACACGCATCGCAGCAGCTTAGACAAGTCATATGGCACTATACTTTCAAGACTTATTTTCTTGCTTTGTAGTGCTCGGATAAACCTGAAAGTTCGTATCAGGTTTATAAGAGGCATGCCTACGTTCCCATGATCATTTGATTTTCATGGCAACAAGTTTTACCAAAAACCGGATAATTATACAGATACAAATGCCTGTGCCCCAAAGGACTATGTATTAAAATAGGGGTGCTTTTTTGGCCAGAAATCAGTGCTTTAGGGGTATTTTTTAATTTTGATAACGAGCGTATGCACCCCCCTAAATACCCAAGTGCCCCCCCCCCCCGGGTTTCAACCTGTCGCAAAATCCTCATATATACTAGTATATATATATATATATATATATATATATATATATATATATATATATATATATATATATATATATATATATATATATATATATATATATATTACGCTCAAACTCTTCGTTTTCCGAATATTTCGATTCCAATGCTGACAAGAACACTCCCTTATATCAAACGCTCGCTACGACTTGTGTCTTTCACGCTGTTCTATGTGTACTCAGTACTACTGTAGTGGTTCAATTTTTATGCGGTCTGGAGCATTAATACCTCAACAACTAATTATACCTGCCGTTTAATTCTCTCTCAAATCTGTTGCGAAATGAGGATTTTGCGACAGGTTGAAACCCGGGGGGGGGCACTTGGGTATTTAGGGGAGTGCATACGCTCGTTATCAAAATTAAAAAATACCCCTAAAGCACTGATTTCTGGCCAAAAAAGCACCCTTACTTTAATAAAAACGCTGATTTTTTCCACTATATAAACACCCCTTTTTTCCTATCAAAACGCTGACATTGGTTGCACGGGAACACGTATTTTATCTTTAGATTTTATATTCCTCTGCGTGTTTAGCGGCAGCAAGTGGCGGCAGCAAACTCGGAAGCCCAGTCACTTCGGGGGTCACTCGGCGTCAGAGCCGCGTATATTTCGTGGATTGTAAGGGGATTTTGACCCCCATGCTTCGTACCTCGGTACAAAAAAGCACCCTTTTTTTCAAAATCGCGGACATGCGGAGGTCTTAAAAAATGACCCCTGCTTACACGAAATACGTAACGCAGGTGCGCCGAAATAGTTATGTTAATGCCAATTCTTTTCGATAATTCTATGCGATCTTTTAGTCAGTATGAATTGAAATCATCCGAGGCTACGCGTTTCCGTCGCTCAATTTTAATGCGGTTTAAATCGTTATAACCGCCACAATTTCTTCTTCATGCTTCTCAATTCGCTTTCAAATCTGTTGGGAAATAAAGATTTTGCGACAGGTGTAAATCGTTGTAGTGTTAATGCCAATTTTTTTCGCTCAATCTATGTTAGCTTTTGGTCAGTATGAAATGAAATCATCCGAAGCTAGTCGCCTTTCCGTGGGTCAATTTAAATGCGGTTTAAATCGTTAAAACCGCCACAATTTCCTCTACATGCTTCTTAATTGGCTTTCAAATTTATTGTGAAATGAAGGTTTTGCAAAAGGTTGAAATCGTAATTTTTATGCCAATTCTTTTCGCTCGTTCTATGCTATCTTTTGCTCAGTATAAAATGAAAAAAATCCGAGGCTACGCCTTTCCGTGGGTCAATTTTAATGCGCTTTGTATTGTTAGAACCGCCACAAGTTCTTCTGCATGCTTTCCAATTTGCTTTTTAAATCTGTTAAGAAAAATGAAGATTTTGCGACAGGTTAAAAATTGTTGTAATTTTTATGCCATTTTTTTGTTAGTATGAAATGAAATCATCCGAAATACGCCTTTCCGTTGGTCAATTTTGATGCGTTGTAGATTGTAAGAATCGCCACAATTTCCTCTACATGCTTCTCAATTTGCTATCTAAATCTTTGGCGAAATGAATATTTTGCAAAAGGTAGCGGTAAAAGTTGCCATAGTGAACTCACGTAGTAAAGTTCACGGTAAAGTGAATTATTCGCCTTTCCGTTGGTCAATTCTAATGTGGTTTAAATTATTAGAACCGCCACAGTTCATTCTACTTGCTAATCAATTAATTTTATAAGAATGATTTGGCGATAGGTTGAAATATTGGTAATTTTTAGTAGTGCGAAAAGTTGCCACAGTTGTGGACTCAATGTTTACTGCAAAAATGTATGCTATCATTTGATCAGTATGAAATGAAATCATCAGAAGCTTTCCATGAGTCAATGCAGTTTGGATTGTTAGAACTGCCACAATTCCTTCTGCATGCTTAAAAATTGTTTTTAAATCTTTAGCGAAGGAAGATTCTGGGAAAGGTTGAAATCTTAGTAAGTCTTATGACATCTCTAGTAGTGGGAAAAGTTGCCGCAATGGTGGACTCAATGTTTACGGCAAAAATAGATTACTCGCCAGGTTTAAAAATTTCAAAACCTTCACAATTCGTTCTACTAGCCCTTTACTGCTATCTTAAACCTGCTACAAAATGATGATTTTGCGACAGTTTGAAATCGTAGTAATTTTATGCAATTAATCTTTTGGTCAGAACAAAAAAAATGAAATCACCCGATGCTTCGCGCTCGCTTCCTGGCCATGCCAGCATCATATTATTTTTCCTTTAAATATTTCCTTATTACACTTTTGTCAGAAAATATTTATGAAAATTATCGGATTTCTTTTAGCCACTGCAAGCATAAATGTTAAATCAAATACGAAAATGGGTAACAACAACTTAGGTCCTGTCGCAGATGAAAATGAGCATTCTGCAAATTTGGCTCCTGGGGCCAGTTGCACCAACGTGACTCAGGCTCAAACTTAGGCTCAAGTCTCAAATTGATTGTCTCCAACAATAGATGCTATTGTTGTAGACAATCAAGTTGAGACTTGAGCCTGAGTTTGAGCCTGAGTCACATTGGTGCAACTGGCCCCTGGATATAACACGGACACACACATCTAGATACACTCAAGCGTTGGCCCTTGACCCGGAAGCCGTAGGTGGGGACCTCTTCGATAGTGGCGACATCTGCAGGATTAGTGTGCAGGGAGCCTCATTATTGTATTTTGTTTGGTTGTTGCTGTGTTAATCAATTGCTTTGTTTTTAGGTCATTACACAAGTTAGTTATTGTCTGGTGATTTTTGTTCAGTATGTTTATGTTAAAGTCTCCCATAATGATTTTTTTGTTGTTTGTGCGTGTGCCTTGAATCGATTTTAGGTCTGCCATAAACTGCGGAACTGACGATGTGGGATAGCGGTAAACACATGTTATGATAACTTTTCTTCTGTTATCGTAGGCAACTGTTGCTTCAAGTGTATTGGTGTTATAGTGTTGAACTGATTGTAACTCATCCTTTGAGAAAATTGATGTTCCATGACGTGTTTGACTGTTACCTTGAAGTGTGGGTGAATTGTGATATGCATGTGGGAATTTTTCTTTCAAGCATTTGAGGGCTGTGCTCGGTTGCAAGTGTGTCTCAGCAACACAGAGAACGTTGGAAGATGCAACGTTCAAGTCCTGGGCCAAGTCTTTTGAGTGTTTGTGGATTGTCCTTACATTGTGAAATATGATAGTGGTTATGTTTTTGTCCACGGGCTTCAGGAGCACTCCTGGTAATATCAGGGGGTTTTTGCGAAGCCGATCCATCTCCCTTATGACCCGCTTGTCTGTAAATACCTTGTTTTTGTTGTTCTGTTTCCCAGGTTCATAGTTCCTGCGCATCTCTGTATGGAAGCGGCAACCACGCCACAACTCCCATGATCGTGTACATAGATTTTTGATATCATCACATCCAGCATAATTGTTGAACTAGTTCAGATGACTAGCAGTTCTGAATGGTCTGATTAGTATGTAGTAGTATAGTCTTGGAGCCCTAGTATGATAGGGAGTAAGATGGGTAGTCCATGTTCAAGGCAATAGGCCCACGGGCTATTCACTAGAACATGCTCACCAACTCCCTAAGTATTTGTCATGCTGGAATATTTTTTGAGAATTTTTTGATCCTTAGTAATATTCTGCTTCTGTGTAAACTTGTTTCAACAGAGCTTTTCTCCTGGTTTCATCCCATCGCTCTTGGAGGGGTATCTCCTGCTAGAATCTGCCAAATGTTCGCGTAATAAGAACTTTGAAGGTCAGGAATTTCTTTCAGATATTGCATCCGATTGTGAACCTAATTTAACATACATATGGATGTTAACAGGCCGGGGGACCATCACACATGAGATCATTTTGTACCTATTATATATGTAAATGGCCAGCTGATGGATGCTGCTGGCAGGGATGCAATAGAGTGAAAGACATACTGTGTAAGGTATCTTGAAGGTTTAAGCTGTGTATTCTATATAGATAGATTCTTGTGAAAAATGCAGCTTAAGCCATAGTTAGCATGAGGCTAGAGCTTGATTTCAGACTATCATATAATTAAAATAGAAAATGCTTGTATAACAACTTTTATCAACAAGTAGCTTTTCTGTGGTAGCACTAGATCTTGACTCTGAGCTCCATCCATCTCTTCAACCCCCATCAAAAAGTGCATGTTCAGTTGACCGCAGGGGAAAATCATGCTAACTACAAGATATCACTAGCTTGTGGGTTATTTCGGTATCTGTTCCTCCTGGTGATGTTTCTATTCATGTTTACTGGTTAGAAGTGTTGAGGGTTCCACTATGTGCAAGCTTTCTATCCCACCAAGAATGTGTGTGTATATATATATATATATATATATATATATATATATATATATATATATATATATATATATATATATATATATATATATATATATATATATATATATATAAATATATATATATATATATATATATATATATAATATATATATATATATATACTGTATACCGTGTTAATATTGCGCATATAAAATAATGCGCTCAGCAGATAACTGTCTTGGATGCGCAGTTTAATTATTGCGCATTGATAACCTCCATCTCAAGCCGTGTGAGGGGGCCAAGGGTATGCAACCTACCCGGCTTTTGGGAAGGGTGGTGCTGCTATATTCAAGCCGGCCAGCCCCTTAAGGATGCCAGAGGCTGCCAGTGTTATAGGCAAGTGCAATCTTTATTTCGTCACCGGCCGTGAACAGCGTTATGTTGGTTGCAATTAGTAACTCTGATTAGTGGTTACCAGCATGTTTGATCACACTAGAGTGTGCAAGTTGTCTACATCGTAATTAAACAAAGTAGCAGCAGAGGCCGCGATGGGTCTGTATGTTGAATGACAAGCTATCATATTAGTGTGTTGAACGGTACAAGGGATCCAATATCCAAATGATAGTTGTTGTTGATAAATAGTTTATTGTCCAATCCATAGTGCGCAGTTTAATTAATGCGGACTCCATGGGTGCGCAAAGTACGCATTAATTAAACTGCCGCAATATTAACACGGTATACAGTATATATATATATATATATATATATATATATATATATATATATATATATATATATACATGTATATGAAATAAGGCTTGAGGTGCTGCAGGGACTTGGACCACACTGTTCCCTTCTATAGCAGTGGACAGAGTGAGGAGAGGAGAACATCAGCTGCTGCAGACTCACCTGACCAGTGGAGCTAAATCAACTAATTCATCCAAATTCATACTTATCCCTTAAGTGGTTTGCATTTAGGATTGAGTGGAATTTTAGGTCAGAACTTGCCAAGGTTGATAAATTTACATGCCATATAGAGCTGGTTGCTGAACATTTTTAGTCACAATACAAATATCATCCTGGATCTTGTAAGAGGCCCTTGTTTATGTCCTGTATCATCTCTGGTAGCCTAACTTTTGGTTTCCAAGGTCGTGAACTTTGAAATTCCTTGTATAGATTAAGAAAACTGCTTATAGAATGCCTCAGTGCGTCCTATCCTCCTGCTCTTGGCAAGAATATATCTCTCTGTACTGATACCTGCCAGGAGAGAACTTGACTAGTGGCGTTTTTGTGGATGTGAGTTTTATGTGTAGATGCTCTGTGCAAGCTAATCATGTACTGTCAGCATTGCTGTTGGTTCTGTTGTCTATAACCCTGCACAAGCATGTCTTCTCTGCCACGCCCCTCAGCAGCACCCCGCCCTTGCCTCTGGAGTCTTCACCGCTCTCCCTACCTTCAGCACCTCATTCACTGTGCAAATGTATCTGTAAATAGAACACAGCAATTGTGTTACATGTACTCTTTCATATGGTTATTTTGTACTGGGATTCAAATATTCTTTAGTTGATTATATGCTAGTTAATTTGCAGTTGTTTGATACAAATACTATACAATGAACTTGAAACATAGATGGAAGGTCAAATCCAGTTGATGTCTTCTGCTGCACCTCTACAGTAGGAGCTACTGCGCGTCTCTTTGAGGGAAAATTAGCATTAATTTATTCATGAAATCTCATTTATCATCCAAATTGGACACACCTTACAGGCACAATAATAAAGACCATCTCTGTTGAATTCTTGTTCTTTTTCCCCGTTTACAGTTGCCAACCCATTCATGGTCAGAACACTGATGACCTGAAATTACTCAAACCTAAGACCCATTTGCCTAAGAAAAACTAGTCGAAAAAGAGCTGATAAAAGATGTTTAGGACATGTTTGTAAGGTTCACCTCGAAGTTCAGATTTAATCCATCCTGAAACTGTTACCTGCAGTTATGACCCATGAAAATAAGTACTAAAGGTTCTCAGTTTTGAACATAAAAAAGTTCCAATAATTACTAGCAACTGTCATGATACTAGAGCTGCACTCACGGAGGGAGATGAACTCATGAGCTCACCACCCGTTTGACTCGTGAGCTCATGAGCTCACGGACGTTCTGATTTTCCAAAAAAATATTTATTTTCCAGCCCAGCTATTAAGAAATAAATATTTATTGGCAGACATTTATTAACATTGCCATGTTTATTTAATTTCAAAACGTGCTGACGAGGTAAAAAGGTCAGTTTAACACTTAACACCGCTTGAATGTATACATTGGAGAATGTAATGAAGACATGACAGTGATAAACAGTTATGTATGTTGATAATGTGTGTTATGTCCCCTGTGTTACGTTTGTGTTCCCAACATCGACAAGCTCACGATTTGAACATTTCAGCTCGAGCTCGGCGAGTTTGCTCCAGGGCTCGAGCCACTCGAGTTCGTGAGTGGTGAGTGCAGCTCTACATGATACATTTTAATTTTTTTGGTTGACCCTGAGATGAGTAGACCGGGATCGGGCACTGTCCATGCATCATCAAATGTCGCTGCCTCCCATCTCCTTGGCAACTATCTGACCTAGAAAGGATGCTGCATGCTAATTGCACAGATCAGATCACGTGACCAAGGCTACACCGCGTAACCCGAGGCGCACATATGAGTTATGGAATGATCGGGATCTCATCGATGCCTTCAATAAGGTGGTCATAATTTCTTGCCAGTGTGGCCACCCATTTTAGCCAAACTTGTCATCCCTTTAATCATATCAAGATAAACACCTTGACTAGAGATGGCCCTAGGTGCTAGCATGCTGTGCCTATGGCGTTGCGGTTCAAGGGGATGTATTTCTCTGGGTGACCTCAAACTAATCTCTCACAATATTTGGAGTAAGTCACACTGGCAAGAAGGGACTGCCACAAGTCCCAATGCTTTTTGATTTCATTTTATGTTTGACTACTATATTCACAGTGATACTTCATTATTCAATCTAGATGTTATGAGTATACATTAAAATGTGTGGGGTATAAATATGGATAATAGTTTTGGTGCGTACATAAAAAAAATCAGCCATGCAATATTTTGAGGATATCACTTATTTTTCATGGACACACATCACTCGATACAAAGAATGTTCATACATCATTTAAATTACTTCATTGTACCTAATATAAACCAAACTAAGATGCTTAAAGCATAACTTCACTTAAACAAATATCAATTCATACAACTTACAAGGCTCAAAGTAGACTAGGGAATTCCATATGGTCCAATGTCCAAGAACTAATACACTGCAGTTCCAGCGCAGAAGCATATGGGATGGCAGGATTAAACAAGCTGATTCTCAGCTTTCCAAAAATGTTTATTTCATAGATATCCCGCCTTTGGGATATCTGTTGTCAGTGAAGGAATTGAAACTATCGGCATTCGGATCGATAATTGCTACGGCCGCACTCGATAAAAAACGTGTTGCGATAGATTTGCCGTGGTCGCGCACTTCCCAAATAAACTATAATATCATTTTATTTCATGTCTGTTTGTTTTGGGCTAATTAACCGATTACGTTCTTACAAACTTTAATAAAAATCACAACACTAAACGACACAAACACTAACAATGTTCGATGGAAACCCCAGATTCTATGGGGAATCCCCAAGCGGAGCACCAGACACACGTGATTCGAGGGAAATCCCAAAGTGCAAACTGCGTCATAGGATCGCTACGCGACCATCACATAAATTATGCACCACACAACCGCGAATGCGCACGCATACAACATTATAAAATATGCAGAACAAACTGCCCATGCGCAGTAAAATTGACCCACGCATGCGCAAAGAAATAAACAACGAGAACAACATCCGGGTCAAACCCGCTGGAGCGCCTACCGAGTACACCATGAAAAAAGATTCCACAGAAACAAACACAGAAAATAACACTTTAAAAACTGAAAAACACAAATATAACGAAAAATCTAATAAATTCACCACACAAACTATCAATAATACGAAAAAAATAGAAAAATCGCCGAACAAATAACGAGATCATGACAACACAAAACTCAAAACTGAAAGCTTAGACGTCAAAAATTTTCATCGGATAGTAATAAAGTTTATAAGAACTACGTTCTTACAAACTTTAAAAAGTTAGTTGATCCCCAAACTTGCTACTCTACAGTAGTATTGTTGAGTCCACTTATAGTCAAATATGTCTCAAAACATTGCTTAATGTGAATAAGATATCTTTATATATAGCAGACTGTGTGTAAGTCTCCAATACAAATGGATTGACTCAAGAAGTTACAGGTGACCCCGAAGCCTACTTCTGTAGTAGTAGTAGTAGTATCAGCTGAGCTTCTTTTCTGGCACAATGCTATTCTGTCTGCAGTGGAAATATTGCTATTCCACAGACAGCATCATCTCCAGTCTGCAGTCGTAGCAGCAGCCGCAGCATCAGGGAGAGGGAAGAGCCTTGCTTGGAAATCAGCCATCAGATAATACCACCACGTTATACTGACCCCGGCCGGCAGCTGCCTGTAGGATTCTGCTCAGACCTTCCAGTTGAACATCATTTCTTTAACCCTTGTCCAGCCACATAAGGGTTAACCCTTCCAATGCTGAGGCTATTGTCTTCCAAAAACCATCTAAACCCTGTCATTTTGGTATTCAATGGATAGCTCTCACTGAGTAATTTAAGTTGAGTACCCATGTGGCAGGGTTTCAGTCATTCTTAAGGTTTTGTATTTGTATTCATTTTGTATTCGCCACCAACACCACATAAGGGTCAACCCTTGTGCTGCTGCTGGCTAATTTGGAAATACAAAATGTGAAAAAAGCTGAAAAAATATGGAAACCATGGCAAATGGGTACTCATATGATAGGACTCAGCAAGAACTTTCAAATGAATACCAACATGGCAGGGGTTAAAAGGTTTTCAAAGATTTCTCCGTTTGTTTGCTTAGGATGAAAGTAGCCTGAGCATTGAAAGGGTTAAGATCATTATCTGCCCTATCCTCCCACAACTCCTTTTGTTCCTGTCTGTCAAGAGTCGAGGTGAACAACTGTTTTTCTGACTGCCTGACCTCACAACCGGTTCTCGGCATTCCCCTCCCAGCAGGCGGCATGCCCTTTTAGTATCTCACCCAGACATCTCAGGGTTGCAAAAATCCACTCTCCTTGACACTAGAAACTACAACTGGGGTATCCCTATAATCAGAGAGGTAGAACCAGAGAGTGGAAGCCAAATCTGATATCAACGGAAATATTCAGGTAGTCCAAAGGAAATAGGACATGACAGTGGAGGCGAAATCAGATATCAAAGGATATATCCAGATATTCCAAGAGATAGAACCAGAGAGTGGAAGTAAAATTTGACAGTATAGGAACTACCAAGATAGTCCAATAGATAAAAACTGTTAGTGGAAGTCACACCTCAAAAGATGTATTTACATAGTCCAAGAGATAGAAGCAGAGAGTGGGAGCCAAACCTGATATCAACAGAAAAAATCAGGTAGCCTCAAAGATATAAGACCAACTCTATTGAGTTGATATTAGATACCAAAGGACATAAACAGATATTCCAAGAGATAGAACCAGAAAATGGAAGTAAAATTGATTAGTAAAGGACATACCAAAGTAGTCCAATACATGGAAACTGTTGGTGGAAGCTAAGTCAGACATCTAAGGACATATCAGATATTCCAAGAGAAAAACCCGGAGAGTGGAAGCCAAACCTGATATCAATGAAAATATTCAGGTAGTCTCCAAGAAATGAGACCAAACAGTGGAGGCGAAATCGTACATTAAAGTACATAAAGATATTCCAATGAGAAAGAATCAGAGAGTGAAAGTCAAACTAGATATCAAAGAAAACATTCAGGTTAAGTCCATTTAGGAAATGAGACCAGAGAGTAAAAGCAACGTCAGACACCAACAGTATCAAATGGGTTAACCCACCAATTTCCTTTCTTTGTGATATGGACAATATACATCTCAGTATATATATGTAATAGTGGAAACAAAATGTTATGTTTCTGTGACTTACGAGTTACGATAAACCCATTTCAACATCTTTCTTTGCCTCACAAGTTATAATTATCGTTAAATGAGTGTGCATATTGCTGAAAATTTGATGATCATGCTAATTGACAATGTCAATTAAATTCAGCTCGATCCCGCAGCAAGAAGGATCAGGTTACTGCTACTCCAACATCTTGACTCATCAAATAGCGGCTCCTTGAACACAAAACATAAACTCAACACTTCTGCCTTGATTAAAATTGTAATTGGCTGCAGATTTCATGATTTTTGAGAAATCAATTATGCAAGGCACCTGCTACGCTAAGAGCTTCAGGTTCCATCTGGTTTCACTTGGGAATTAAATAAAAACTAAAATGTGTCCCAGAGAGTGAGTTTATTGGCTGAATAAATTGTTACTAATACATATGTAATATATTGACCCATTCATACCTGTTATCCACAAAAAAGCAGACAACTAGTGAAATTTCCTGAGAAAAGTATACTTTGGAAATGTATTTAGAATTGATTTTCAACCGGACTCAACTAGGGTAGGTAGGTCGGTAAAATATATATTTTTTGAATTCTCATTTTTTGTCAAAAATGTGTGTTTTATGCATGTTTTATGTTGATTGGGAGTTGGGAGGGTGGAAAAAACTTTAGGGTAGGGTTACAGGAAACAAACCACTTTTTTAGGCCTTATGCATTATTCTAAGGGGCTGCATTATCCATAGATCCTGACTTTTTTTGACTGAAGGTGAGAAAACGCTTGCTTTTTGAATATTGTATAACTGGTATTTCTTACAAGTATTCAATTTTTTCTATTTTCGCGCAGCCTATGATAGCACCAAAATAACATCCTTCAAATAAATATCCTGCTTTGTATCTATGTAGTTTGAGAGCTTGAATGCGTAAATTCCATACTGCACCATTCACAAAATCATTAATCATGAAAACATTGCAATAAAATTTGATTTTAAAAAAAGATTTAAATGAGATAAAATGCCCAGACAGGTTTTACCAGTATTTCTATAATGTAGTGTCAGGTTACGAGAATAGATCTTTGTTGAATGCCCAGCAGCAATTGCCGTATGATTACAGCAGCCTGAACAGATGGTATGTATTGGCTGTAGTAGTGGCTAATGTTGATTGCAGGTAGAGTTATGTGAATATTATGCAAATAATGCGAGAAATGGAGCGTGAGCAGGAAATATTCTATCATCCTACAACACACAGCTCGATACATACATGCATAAACTGGGCTCTCATACTTGGGAGTTCACACACAGTTTAATACATTGGTTCTAATACTGTACTAGCTCTTGTAGGTCATTGCTAGACTAGCTATTTGTCCGTTTTCTGTTTATCTTACCCTTATGCTTCTAGTATCTAATTTTGTCAATACAAAATGATGCAAAAAAGCTGAAAAATGACTGTGCTACAGGGCTGAACAGGTTAACCCTTTAATTCCTGAGATCCTTCTCAACAAGCGGGAATATTTGAGTTTTATAAAATTGAACTAGGCTTTGAGTATAGCACTAATGCATTTATCAATTTTCATAAGCCTGTAGAAAAATAAATCAACTTTCTTCTAGTATCATTACCAAATTAAATCATTTGCTCCTGAACTTTTTTCAATTTGAAAAAGAGTTTTTGGTAGTTGACTTTTGGTATTTTTGACTTTTCATCTTTCCCAACTGTTTTCTATTTAATGCTAAATCACCATCATTTCTCCTCTAATTATTTCCAAACAATGCTTTGATCATCAAAATAAGGCACAGTCTGCTGCTGCCAGGATGAATGCTCCAAGGGGTCAAGTTTAGTTAAGTAATTGAAAGTTATTCAGCAAAGGGGCAGTGCTTTGATGCTTTCTCAACACGTACCTAATGAGAACGGATTGGATGTCGTGTAAGGGATCTTTCATGTGGTATAGAATTGTTCTAATGGATCACAGGCCTAATGACTGGCTGTGAGGAGTTCTACATTCCCCCACGCCACATGGGAATAGTGGGGGTAGGAAGTCAAAGGGGTCACCACAAGGCAGGGCCACGGCCAGACATTACATAGTGGGGCAGATCCTAATGTAGATAGGCCACAAACACTCAAGCTGCCTGCCACTACAGTCATGGGGTCGGTGGTTCAAGGATTGTACTAGCAAGTGGCTAGCCTAGATTTCTAGGCGGTCCAATGATTTTTTTAAATTTTGTTTTCAAGTGTTTGTGTTGCCAGGCACCAAGTGGTCAAGGTGGCCAGAGTTGCCACATTAGTCCACATTTATCTCACCAGGAGAAGGGACTTATAGAGGACTCAGTTTGAGTATGAATTAGGAGGACCAGGTGGTGCCATCTGTCTACCATTGCTGATACTACAACTGTTTAGTCATCTCAGAAGGGAATGTCAACTTTTCAGGGACTAGGAATCTTATAGTCTACCAAGTGGCTAACCAGGATGACCACTTTTGGCGCCACCTATGATTAGCCACAGGAACTGATGCTTATACATTAGTACAAAATAGAGACAGACCAGAAATGACAAAAGCATTATTTGATGAAATTAATAAGGCCTAAAAAAAGTGGTTTGTTCCCTATAACCCTACCCTAACAAGTTTTTATTCAAAAAAATCCGTACCCCAAAGTTTTTTCCGCCCTCCCAACTCACAATCAACCTAATATATAAACCGTGCATAAAACACACATTTTTGACCAAAAAAATAATCCAAAATATATTTTTTACCGACCTACCTACCCTATTTTTTTCTGGACCGTTACAGGAAACGAACCTTTTTTTTCTAGGCCTAAATCATAGGCTTAATAAACACTGTTCTAGTCCAGACCACACTTTTCAAAGTCATCTGTGGGCTTGACTGCAGGGCTCCTAGTCCCTAAAATATGACGTTCCCTTCGGAGTTGACCAAGCACTGTGGCGTAGTACCAGATATGGTAGATAAATGGCACCACTTGGTCATCCTATCTCTAGAACTGAGTCCTCTATTCACCTGGTGAGATAAATGTGAACTAATTTGGCCATTTTGACCATTTTGACCACCTTAACCATTTGATGCCTGGTAACAGAAAAATTACAAATGACAGCCTAGAAATGTGTGGGCATGAATGGGTTATAATTGTCATAATACAACCACTTGTGGAGCTTGGGGGTTAATTCTAGAGTGAGTTCTGACTGAGACGTGTCAGCACTATAGGAATCTCTGGCGTTGTGAGATGGCCAGAGGGTGGGTGGGAGCTGTCAGGGTCTCCCCTAATATCAGACATGGTTCACAGTGGCAGTAGGCAGGCCGAGTACGGGAGTAGAGATGTCAGGGTCCCCCCTAATATCAGTCAGGGTTCACAGTGGCAGTAGGCAGGCCGAGTACGGGAGTAGAGATGTCAGGGTCCCCCCTAATATCAGTCAGGGTTCACAGTGGCAGTAGACAGGTCGAGTACGGGAGTAGAGATTGTATCTTCAGCCTCTCTGTGTGTGAGCCACTCAGTGAGTCACCAGCCACTGTGACAGCTAGTAGAGATCTGCAGCCACAGATAATAACAATAATAATATTATCAACACAGTATGTGGAGTAGGCTAGGTTTGCAATGTTGAAACATGCAAATATGATCTAAGATCTATGGAAAATGTGAGGTTACTTCCTTTATGCTGTTGGGAGTATAGGCAATGTTGAGCAACCTAAATGTAGACAAGAATTCCGAGTAAATCCTTTTTTTAAATAAAATGGTAGGAATTTCATTGTTGAAACTTGCAAATGTGATCTTAAATCCAAGGTACTGTGAGTTTACTTCCTTTATGCTCGAAGGAGTAGATGCAATGTAGAGCAACCCACTTAATCAAAGGAAATCCTGGTTTTCTTTTTATGAAATCGTAGGAATTTCATGGTATTCCAAGCATCATTTTGTAAGGTAGATTATACCACCAGTGATGTAAGATCTATGAGACTTATGGAAATTCACTTTATAAATGCATAAAATCACAACATATTTTTGAGAAATGTGCTGGTCCAAAAGATATCTAAAAAATACATGCAGTCACTTAGATTCAATGTGCAACAGGCATGACTGAGTTAACTGGTGGTTGATATTCAGAAAATCAATAAAATTCCATTGGAAAGTTGAACAATTCCTTCATTATTTTTAACCCTTCCATAGCTAAGGCTACTTTCGTCCAAAGCACAAGGATGCAAAGAGTTTTGTAAACCATCTAAACCCTATCATATTGGTATTCATTAGATAGTTCTCTCAGATGGGTACCCATATGCCAGGTTTTTAGACATTTTTCCAGCTTTTCTGCAACACTTTGTATTGGCAAAATTAGCCACAACAAGCATAAGGGTTTTAAGTATCTTGGACAAATGCAGAACTCAAATCAACTCAAAGCAGTAGGGGGTTATAGAGTACTTAGAGTAAACTCAAAACATTAATGGGTTAAACGTCCTAAATTCCTCCCTATTAGCAACATATGGCAGGCAAGCCACTTTCTGATCAAACAAGTCCACGAGCCTAATGGACACCCATTTGCATTAATCACACTCTGACCAGTGACTCCTGTCCAGAGCCCCTGCAAGGCGCATGAATGGTAAAGAACCCAGATTATGTAAATTGCCGGGCATATGTTGTGTGAGTGCACATGCATAATGCACGGACATCAAGGCAAGTGGGAGATGCTTATCTGGACACTTAGACCACAGCAGCAGAGAGAATTAAGGCAAGTGACTTCCACACCTCCAGATCTACTCCGCACAACCCTAAAATAGGGTTCTCAGTAGAGAATAAAGGTAAGTGGCTTCCACAACTCAATATCTAGACCCCAAAACCCTAAAATAGGGTTCTCCATAGAGAATAAAGGTAAAGTGGCTTCCACACCTCCAGATAATGCCCTTAAAACCCTCAGAGTTCTCTGTGTGGAATAAATTATAAGGAAAGTGACTTCCACACCTTAAGATCAGACCAAAAACACTCAAATTGGGTTCCCGTAGAGAATAAAGATAAGTGACTTCCACACCTCCAAATACAGACCACACAACCCTTAAACAGGGTTTTCTGTAGAGAAGCACCACCTGATCCAGACCCCCAAATCCTCAACCAGGGTCCTCCCAGGAAGGTCCTCCTATGCAGTACAATACCAGATTGACTGTGGCATTGACAGACCATTTGATATCCTTTGAGGGTGGGGGGGGGGGGGGGGGGGGGGTGGTTAGGGGGCAAGTGCAAACATACTTAACAGAAGACTCTTAGAAAGTTAAGGCATTTTCCAGCATGTGCAAGAATGTTTCTCCAAATTTAAAAGAATACTTCAGGGAATTTTTATTAAGTATTTTGACCATTAACTTCTTTCCTATGACTTAATTGTAATGTAGCGAGGACATCTCGAGGTACCACAGGCATGCATGGGTTAGCTGCCTAATATGTTTACCCCTGGTGGCTGGTACTACTGGTGAAGTATAAATAAAGCTAGAACTGCGCTGCTGGAGTCTCGGGTCTCACAGACTCATATTCATAACACATACCTAGAGGTAATATAATACATGGCATTCTGGCTTCCATGCCAGCGCTCTGGCTTGTTTACAACAAAAAGCATATAGAGAACTGTGTAGGAAAAAAGGTTTCAATCACTTAAAGACCCCCATTCACATACAAAACTTATCATGTTCATGGTGAAATACTTTTAATTGAACCAACCTAATTGCTAAACCCTTTATCAACCCCCTAAACTATCAAAACTTGATATTATCATGTTAAGAATGCTTTTCCCTGAGAAACTGGCTTTTCCAGAGGGAATTTTCTACTTTTAAATCAATGCTGAACTGGCAACCATGTTACAATTGGTTAAGACTGAGTCAATAGTGATCATAAAAAAGTTAATTAGATTTTACAGAAACAATGAATATTTGCAACCTTTTGAAAATATACTTATTTCTTATTTTTTCACATTTATAGAACTCTAAGCAGATTTGATGAGAAATGACAAATTGGAACATAGAGATAAACTAGCATGCATTCAAGTAATAATAGATAGTATCTGTCAACTAAATGTTTTCTACTGCTAGTAGCCTATAATTTTCAGACGAAAATTACAGACATAAACTACCATCCCTACTAGTTAGAGTGGGTTCCTGGTCATATCCCTTAGGGCTTATACATGTTAGCAAGAAGGGGTAAACTAAGGACACTTAATAACTTTTTGAAGAAACATTAACCCTTCAACATCTGGAGTGCAGAAATTATCTGACAATTCTATATAAAACTCCTCAAATAAAGTACAATTTGAAAAATATTTGAAGAGGGATTGTTGAACCAATAGGACCAACCACTTGCATTCCTCAAAATATATCTTTAATATTCAAATATTAACATAATTGGCAGGACATATGGACACTCCAGATCTAAAAGGGTTAAATACTGATACATTATAAACCTAATCCAGTCATGCTTTTGTCAGTCAGTGTTTTTGTGAATTTTCTTTTGTCGGCATGCTATGATACTTCTGAAAATCAACTTAGGATATAAACACAAGTGAAAAAAAATTGCATGAAAATAATTGTTAAGCTTCTCAAGGAATAAAAGGGTTAAAACTAAATAGCAGGTACTGAGAAAACATGTGGCAATATATTTGTTAAACACACATGTACAATGGCCTAATAAACCAACCATTTCTAGAAGAGTATGGGCAACTTGAAATAAGTCATTTGCTTATTTCAAGGTCCCATAAGCAGAATAATTGCAAGGGTGGTGTGTTGGTAGGGCACCCTCAGGTCGGCTGGTACCCATTGGTACCCATTGGTACCCAACACCCCATCCAACTGTCACTTACAACACCTCTATAAAACATATGGTACATCAAATTGATTCCTCTGACTAACATACTATGTTATGTAAGGGTTCGGGAGAGGGTTTCTAGGGTTGTACTGCCACTCCCCCTCCCCCCACCCACCAACATATATATATAAACAATAACACATTATGTTAGAAGAGCTCATCTCAACCATATGCATTGAATTAGAGTTCACTGATTTCAGCCTCACATACAAGACTTCAATATTTCAGACTCCAACTTGTCTCTGATCTAGCCTTAACATCAACCCCTTCACCTACATTTATAAGATCCCCCCCTCCCCCCTCCCCCTCCTCTGAGGTCCTGTACATAACAGGCCCAGCATGCAGCATGTTAGGCACCTACCTGTAGCTGCTCAGCCAGAGTAGCAGTGGTGATAGTGGAGAGATTGCACAATACTTCGCTGCTCAATACTCCCAATTGACCGATGAAGATCCAATCAGCTACAAATCCTCGCGCAGAACAATACTCCACATATGTGCGTAATCCACAGACAGAGCGGCGGCGCTAACCAGAAATATTGTTATCGATGTTGGGCGACGCGTTTGTTATTAGATTCAGCACATTTCCCTTAGTAGTGCTTCTCCTACTACTACTACTAGTGACTCCTGTTTCTGGCTGCCGCTGCTGGTAATATGCAGCTAGGGGGAGTGTGTGTTGTCTACGAGTGTAAATACGCGACCATGTGCTACCATGTGTGATGCTCGGCTGTACACTACTCACAGAGTCTACGGCAGGTCAGTCCTCATGTACCACTACTGCTGCTGCTGCTGCCTCAGCTCACAGCCAGCGAGGAGCAGCGAGCCCTCAGCCTGCCGGCCGGCACGGGACGGTTCATTAGAGCTGGAGGGGGGATGGGCTGCCTTGCAAGGCTAGGCTGCAAGGCATGGGTTCGGGTAGCCTGGTTCTCAGGCTGAGAAACATAGGTATGATGCCACTACTATATATGCTAGGTGATAAGCAGGTTTGATGCCTCTGTTAAACTATAGATGGCAGCACAGTTCTCAGTGGTTGCGGTTGGAAATCACGCACAGCTCTAGTGGCTCCGCCATGTGGATTAATACAGATCTAAATAGATAGATATCACTCAGGTAGATCACTGAGACTCAAGAAACAGCCATTCAACATAGACTAATAGTATGTCTAAAGTTCATGTAGACTATAGGCTCCTAGCTTAGTCCCTACAAAGTTAACATTCCCTTTGATCAGGGTTGACCAACCATTGTAGCACCACTAATTGAGTAGTACTAGTACTGCAAATTGAAAATGAAAAAGGGTAATATATATATATATATATATATATATATATATATATATATAAAATAGTGGCTCCATTAATAAACACAGGCTGTTGCATTTCTGCTCAAGTCAAAGAAAATTGTCATTTTGCCTCTTCGGAGTGAAGCTTGTTAAGTCTGAGTTAAGTCTGATATCCAATGGAAATAATTCACTGAGCTGTAAATCTCATGAGTTGCTATATAAATTCCTAACATGTTAATAACACTGTTATTAAAAATGCTTATTAACCCTTTCAATGCTGAGGCTACTTTCATCAAAGACACAAGAAAGCAGAAATGTTGGTATTCATTTGAAAACTCTTGCTGAGTCCTATCAGATGAGTATCCATTTGCCAGAGTTTCCATCATTTTTCAGCTTTTTGCGTATTATTTTCTATTGACCAAATTAGCCACCAGCAGAGAAAGGGTTAAACATGGAAGACACTTGGTTGTCAGCTGTAGCTTATTGGTCCATCTACCAGGGTCATCTGCCTCATCTCCATATCAGGATAGGAGATTCAAGGTAAAAAAGTCACATTCCTTAATTTACAGATATACTACAATACAGGTAGCCTGCCTCCCAGGCCATGTATAAATGTCTTCCATTGTGGATAGATGGCACTGTGGTATACTAGGAGCTCAGTTGGAAATTAACACCAATCTCCCTTATGTGGCAATTGTGTGAACTAAATGGCCAACAGAAGGCCACAAGTCCCTATCCAGTATAGGTGCAGGCTTCTATTTATAATAAGGTAAAATCATAACATAGCCTTGTAGCTAGGCTACAATACAGGTAACTCTCTTGACTCGGACTTGCCTACTTTAGATTTTTGATGGGAAAAACTATATTGTTTAATATCGGTAATACCATTATTATACCGGTACTGCTTAACAATACAAAATTGACTGAACTGGTACCTGGATGTCTCTGCATGATGGTAGTTTACTATTTAAAAGTAGTTTGGTAGTTAAGAGAGATATTTCAGAAGCTGACAGTGCTGAAATTAACAAAGTGAGGCCCATGGGAGGCAGGCTGTATAGTTAGAAATATTGTTAAGATCTTTTGTTGTTAAAGAAGTATCAATATTGTATCATATTGCAAGATTTTAGGCAATCCCTACTGGTGAGTTACAAACCTTGCCACTTTGACCATATGGTGTCTAGTGAGAGCAAAATATGCTACAAAAATTACAAAATGTCAAAAATTATAAGACCGCCTATATTCTAGGTTAGTTCCACAATCAACAATAGGTTACCATAAGCATTTATTAGCCAAGCACAATAGGATTTAACAGAAAAAAATGTTTGCAACCTCTGAGTGATGATGCGACAGCTTGTTGAACTGCTCTGTTGAACCTAGAACCCGTAAGTTTGTCTGGGATTATTAACCCTTCTAATGCTGAGGCTACTTTCGTCCAAAGCACAAGAACGCAAAAAGTTTTGAAAAACATTGAATCCCTGTCATGTTGGTATTCATTGGATAGCTCTCGTTGAGTACTTTCAGATGTGTACCCATTTGCCAGGGTTTCAGTCATTATTCAGGTTTTTCGCATAATTTTGTATTGGCCAAATAAGCCATATCAGCAGCATAAGGGTAACCCATTCTGGCAATTGAGAAAGTTGCCAGTGACTTGGGGATAGGCGGTGGTTTTGGCGAGGTACTCGGGTTTCCTCCATCACTTACAACTGGCTAGTCATGACTTCGCTGCCAATATACGGCATAAAGAGTGACAAAAAAACAAAAAGCCAAACTCCAAATTCCTTGGATTTTTAATCCAATCACATGAATATTTTGTAGATGATTCCCTGACAAAAGCAAATTTTGGAAAATACAAAAGAGTGCAAAATGCATCAGAAATCAGCTTACACCTAAACTCCCTCAAATGTCAAGTGAAGTGAAATACTATTTCAAAAAATATATTTTCATTGTGTGTTTGGTTCTTCTCAAACTCATCTTGACTTGGCTGCTGGTATTCCATTGGCTATAAGCACTGACCCTTGACCTCGTAAAACCACCTGCCACACTCTGGCATGAAGGTTTCACCACTGCTTTCCAAAACGACCATAATTCTAAGAAAAGTTAGAAGACTTGGAATATTTCCAATGCATATGATGAGCTCTTCATTCAGAGGGATCAGGGCAATTCAAATTTCTCTGAGGAAATCTTACCTCCACCCTGTCAAGGATTACCATCTTTAATACCAGGGTCTGACACTTCAGATTTCAGGCTAGGGCCCGGGAAAGGTCTTTTGATTATAATCACTGGTCACAAACAGGATTTCTGGTTATTATACTTTTTTGGTCTCTAAGCTGAAAAATCTAGGAGCCTATAGCAAAAACTAGGGGCATATGCCCCTATGTCCCTGGGAAGGTTGAAGCCTGGGAAAAAAAGCTCTAAGTAATATAGTAACCTCTACCCCTAACCTTTATGCTGCTGATGGCTAATTTAGCCAATACATAATGATGCAAAAAACCTGAAAAATGACTGAAACCCTGGCGTATGGGTAGTCATTTGAGAGTACTCAGCAAGAGTTTTTCAATGAATACCAACATGACAGGGTTGATTGTTTTCAAAAATCTTTCAATCTTTGTGCTTTGGACAAAAGTATTAGCCTCAGCATTGGAAAGAAGAAAAGACGATGAAAAATATCTTCTATGCTTGTAGGAAAGGTTGATATTTAATCCATCACCTGGCCTGGCCCTACTCCACTGCACAATGATGACTCATGGTTGATAGCAGAAACACGCGCGCATATATGAATATCATTATCTTTCCCTCATGTACACAGCACCATTTAAATCTGCATGATCTGGAAACACATGTGACACCTACGGATCTTCTTGTGGGTGGTGTAAATTGGTGTTAAAATCTCGAGCAACGATTATGGAATCCACCAATTACACTCTCCTCTGACGCAATGGGCACATGCACAAATTATCTGACACATATGGAAATATCATCATATAAATAGAGCAATATTTTGAAAAATATTAGATTGAATATTTTTGTACAGTTAAACAATTTCTCTTCAAATAATTTTCAAGGAAATCTCTATTCAACGAGTTTTATTTTATATTTTAGCAGATATTTTGTTTATTGAGATGCATGTCAGCTATGATTGTTGCATATATACATACAGGTAATTGAAAGTGATCGTAATATTCTAAGTCACAATAACAGTTCATGAAACATGCGTCTATGATGTGAAACTGTATATAGAAAATATGATGCACACTATAGTTAAACAAAAACAAATGTTTTTTGCTGTTTTCAACCCTTATCAATCCTTCAGTCTTTGCATTATTTTGGCAATTCTATCCTCCCTAATAGAGACAATAATTGAAATTGCCCTTGGACTGTTATTTTACACATACGGTAAAAATCCATGCAATCTGTCTTTGGAGTTTGTCCCTGGTATTTATAGAATGGCAAGATCAGATTTCCTAACTAAATGCACCCACACGTCTAATCCAAACAAATCCCTTTCTGTGCAGGAAAAACTAAGTGGCATTAGACTGGGTCCCATGGTCCTGCCTAATGAGAAGCAACTGAGGAAACCCTATTTGTATCCCCTGCATTGGAGATCTGTCAAAACCAACATGTCAAACCTAAAATACTGCATTTCAAAGAAGTGCATAGTGAAACTAATAAAAATAATATTTGTAGCCTCCATAGTTGGATATCATTTTTATTACATTAACATTTCCTCTTAAATCTATATTTATGGGGTATATCTTAAGAAAAGAGATGACCTATAAAGAAAATCTATTAATAACGTATCTGTATCCTCCAAAAACTGAAGGCCTGATAAAATAAACAGTTACACCCAAAATATCCCAAATTTCAGAGAAAGGTGTCAAGAAAATAAATGCATACAACTGCTCCTAAAAAACATCATTTTGAAGTCTGATAGCAATCAACATTTCAATCCTCAAAATACTATTTTCAGGGTCAACATTACAAGAAAAGTCACTATCAATAACCACTTATCCAACATCTTTAATCCAGCTTTGCTTTGAAGGCAAAGATATATGTTTAGTTGTTGAATTAATCAGTTTGGTGTGAAAAAGCCTTAAATCATATCTTCTTTACAGTGATCATAATTGCTGGAGTAAACTTATACAAAGCAAATGCAATTAAATTCCACTTTCCACTCTTACTGGTTTTTATGAATCGAAATTTGCAAGTGTTGTATTTTCCCTTTGAATTAAGTGCCTTGAAACTGAATCCTAGTCATAAGAAAAGAAACCAAACAAGCTCTGAACCATTTTGACCTTTGAGCGACCGCAATCAAAATACAGAAATTCCCATGATTCAGTGATTTTAAAAGTCAAGGTCTGCTCCACGGTAATATGATATGATCCCCAGTGGGCGATCTAGAAAGAGGAGAAAATGTGTGCTGGAATTCATACATAGTATATTCATCTCAGTGCACCCATTCCAGGCCGATGAAGGGCATAAATGTTATAATAATATGTGATACTAATAAAAAGTATTGGAAATGCAAGTCTTGCAGAGTTATGAGTGTTATTGCTAGCAGTGAGTCTGGGTGTGAAGAAACCCCCTTGACTAATTGACCCATGCTCTGTAAACTAGCTCCTAGTCCATGATTTCAATAAATAGCACCTTTCTCTTTTCTGGTCTCTGTCTTTTGCTTAATATCTAAGTGCCAGTTCCAGTGGCTGGTGATAGATGGCGCCAAAGGTAGAAATCAAGAAACTGGGTAATATCTCACTGCGGACCAGCTAGGGAACAATCAAACAAAAGTAATCAAGGTATACAAAGTTCTGAGTTGGTATAGTTTTCGTGTAAAAATACAAATAAAATTGGCCTCTGAAGAGGACCAGTGTCATAGCTTGGCTAACTGGATGCAATCAGTCAGTCACACTGTGTTTCACCTCCCTAATAGGGAAGCTGTTTGTTTTTTTCAGTACATTACTTAGTTACTTCTACTTATGGGCCTGCCTTGATAGCCGAGTCCTTTATGACAGACAATTGGAGTTTTAATGGGTTAATGTCAAGCCCTGAAATGGGTCAAGTTATTTGTGTCAACTTTGATGATGGCTCTCCTACTCTCTCTTTATCCCAGATTCCTCTAGGTTCATTCATACTGTGGTCTTAAAGCCTGCACTGTAGCCATAAGAATAGCCAACATTAAGTGGTACACGGTTCTGTGCTTGGAGTCCCAGGCTACTATGATGTGATCTGAATACATGAATAAATTGCTACTGGTGAATATCACCACAGGGACTGTATGACAATAATCAAATAATAATACCACACACCCTGTAGGGTTGGGGTCGTGGGGTTATGGTCAACATATCTCTTTTCAATATCTTGCACCTTAAATCCAATACATGATCCTAATCAGTCAAATTCCTGTAGGAAAACAGAAGCAGTATGAAAGGCAAAAGCGTGCATGAACAGATTTAAATTTTATCTTCAAAAGTAACTTTGACCAATTATTATAGATGGTCGCAGCAGCCAAAAGCAGCCTGACAGTTTTGGTGAAATCTTGTAGGCAAAAGTAAAATCGGGGAAATATTTGAAAAAGAAATGTTATTCAGAGCATTACTAACAACTCTCCTTCAAACAATTTTAAAAATTATTCTTAATTTCCAAGTTATTTTCAAAAGTATGAAAGTCACAGACGATTATTTCTAGAGGAACTCTAAACCATGAATAGGTTAAATATTATACACATAAGCACATTCCCCTGTCTAAGTCTTTAAGCAATTTTTTCAAATATATCCAGTAACTGGTGGTTTCTAAACTTTTCAGAAATATAAGAGAAGAAAAATGAATTTTTCAGAAATATAAAAGAAAATTGTTCTTCTTGGCCTATGAAAGCTAATGAAGTACTTCCCCCAACACTGGAATCATTTTAGTAGCGTCATTTGCTATTTCAATAATAATTGCTTTAATAGATTAGCAATGGGACGTATTACATATTTCTATGGAATAACAATAGGGTAATTGTACTATGACTGAGGAGGGTCACTTAGTAATAAGCATTATCGCTGGTGGCATGTATTAAATATTCATAAGCTCTTTTCACCTTTCCTTGCCTGCCTATAACCCATTTATGTTCGCAGCAGCCAAAACCCCATGACAATTTTGATGAAAACTTAAAAGGCGAAAGCATGGTTTTGAAAATATTTGGAGGAGAAATGTAGATGAGAACTTCACCAACAACTCTCTTTCAAATATTTTGTTACATCATTCTTACTTCCCAAGTAATCATTAACCCTTTTGCTTGTGAAGGCTAATTTGGCCAATACAAAAGTATGCAAAAAGCCTGAAAAATGATTGAAACCCTAGCACATGGGCACTCATCAGAAAGTACACAGCGACAGCTATCCAATGAATACCAACATGACAGGGTTTAAATGGTTTTCAAAAAACTTTGGGTCGTTGTCTCACAATTCACATTTTCTTTTTCACAAATATTCATGCTTTCATCTGCTAAGGTAAACATCCCCCAAAACTGGACCTTATTGGGAAACTGGAAATGAAAGGGTTAATTTTTTGAAGCACACAGACGTTGGGTATGCTGAAACATATGCAGCTTAATATCTAAAAAAACGTAATGGTAAAGTTTGGTTAAAGTTGTAAATTTTCTCTGAGGGTCAAAATGAATGGTTTTGAAAATTAGTACATATTTATGGGATATATCAAGGTTTTTCAGACCACAATGGCTGCATACTGACAATGAATGAGTTATTTGCTCTGCCCCCTAATAATTAACACCCAGATGGAACAGGCCTCTGTATGCAGCATCACACCTGCCCCAGACTGGCAGTCCCTAATTCTACATCACAATCAGAGTTCCCACGCTGAGCTAAAATTATTCCCCATCAAAATGTACCAAGTCAAGTTAAAGCAATTAATTAACATCACCCGTGATGAAGATCGTGATCAGTAACACATTTCATCTTATGGGGTTAATAAAACAAAACCTCAGACCTCACCCCCCCCCCCCCCTCCCCTTTCAAAGATACTCCCCCCTGGGTAGACTAGCTCCTAGTCTATGATTTACTTAGACATTGCTTTTCTCTGGTCTGATATTAAGCTCAATATCTAGGTGTTAGTTTTAGTTGCTGTTGATAGATGGCACCAATGATGGTCACCCTGAATCATATAAATCCAAATAAACCTATGCTGGACACCTGGTGAGCCAATATAGAACTAAATATGGGCAGACATCTTAAAATAGTATGTAAACATTAGGTAAGTTATTAAAGAAGTGATAAAATGTCTTGGCCTCGGACTAGGCTACCCCTTGGGATGTTTTGATGATGCCATTACATCAACCCCTATCCCCTTCCCAAGCATTTTATTGCACCCCTTATCATTCATTTAGTGTCTGTAATAATACCAAGTTATGGGTGACATCCTGAAAATCACAAATTGTTTTAAATAGTTCATGCTTTTTTGCAGTTTATATTCTTAAATCAAATTGGGCTCCTTCACTAGAGATACTGGAATTTATAATCTGGTGGTGGTTAATTTTGCCATAACGAAATTATGCAAAAAACTTAAAAATGACTGAAACCCAGTGGCACATTGGTCCTCATCTGACAATACTCAGCGAGAGCTATCCAATGAATACCAACATGACAGGGTTTAGATGTTTTTTTCAAAGATATTTGCATCCATGTGCGTTGGGCAAAAGTAGCCTCAGCATTGGAAGGGTTAAAATGATAAGTGCTTGTTGGACATTATTCATGTTAGAACGAGAAATACTATCAAAATGATGAATGCTGATTGAACATTCATGTTCCTACATAACAAGACTCACTTCACACTTATTGGCTCATCAATTCTGGCGCCACCTGGAGGCAAAATGTGCGAACTATTTTGACCAGCTCGTTAACTTAGCAAGTGTAGGTTATAATAAGCATTGCCCTTGTGTACATTGACTGTCTGGCCACATTCTACACACATACTGCTCAGGCACTATTCATTAGGCACTATTCCTGGCGCTCGATGAAGACAGGGAGTGTGTACTACCAAGCATTGGAAAGCCTTTGTAGAGTTATGAGCTAAATCTCATAGCAGTGAGGTAGTGAGGTAGTCAGGACCTTTTAGGGGTGTTTATAGAAATACTAGCCTAGCCCTAGCTCCTAGGCCAAGATTTTATTTCACTTTATATGTTTGACATGAAAACTATACGAACTTAACACCTTGTCTACCCTGATTTAGTTCTTGAATTTCTCACCAGGTGGCCCAAAGTTGATCTTTCCAGTTACTTAGCTGACTGACCAGTGTGACCACATTTAGCGCCATCTATAACCTGCCACAGGAACTAACACTTAGATATTAAGCATAAGATAGACATCAGAACAGTAAGAGAAATGCATTATCTAATGAAATCATAGAATAGGAGCTAGTTTTAAAAAATTAATGCTTATGGCCAGTGATCTGAAGACGACTGATGTCAGGACTGTCAGCGCTCTTGATTAAAGCATGTGCAGGCAGCTATGTCAACTTATGCCGAGTTTGAACAGGGAGCCAAACTCTTGATGTTGCTGGGCTTCCCATCATTTTGTTACTTGCCCTAGCTAATGATGGATGGATGGATGTCCAGCCTGGGGAGACAGTTGTCCACTGACCACTGTCCACTAGCTAAACGCTTGTGACAGTTAGTCACGCTTCACGCTCTCTTCAACATCCTGGCTGGTAATACATACATCAGCATTTGTCATATCATCACTACATGCATCCTCTTCAACCGCAGGACTCGCCACAAGTCTGTCATATGAATCTTTTACTACCCAGCTTCTTCTGTCAAAATGTACAAAGTCAAGTTAAAGCAATTAATTAACATCACCCGTGATGACGATCGTGATCAGTAACACATTTCATCTTATGGGGTTAATAAAACAAAACCTCGGACCTCCTCCCCCCCCCCCCCCTCCCCTTTCAAAGATACTCTAGTCTATGATTTACTTAGACATTGCTTTTCTCTGGTCTGATATTAAGCTCAATATCTAGGTGTTAGTTTTAGTTGCTGTTGATAGATGGCACCAATGATGGTCACCCTGAATCATATAAATCCAAATAAACCTATGCTGGACACCTGGTGAGCCAATATAGAACTAAATATGGGCAGACATCTTAAAATAGTATGTAAACATTAGGTAAGTTATTAAAGAAGTGATAAAATGTCTTGGCCTCGGACTAGGCTACCCCTTGGGATGTTTTGATGATGCCATCACATCAACCCCTAACCCCTTCCCAAGCATTTTATTGCACCCCTTATCATTCATTTAGTGTCTGTAATAATACCAAGTTATGGGTGACATCCTGAAAATCACAAATTGTTTTAAATAGTTCATGCTTTTTTGCAGTTTATATTCTTAAATCAAATTGGGCTCCTTCACTAGAGATACTGGAATTTATAATCTGGTGGTGGTTAATTTTGCCATAACGAAATTATGCAAAAAACTTAAAAATGACTGAAACCCAGTGGCACATTGGTCCTCATCTGACAATACTCAGCAAGAGCTATCCAATGAATACCAACATGACAGGGTTTAGATGTTTTTTTCAAAGATATTTGCATCCATGTGCTTTGGGCAAAAGTAGCCTCAGCATTGGAAGGGTTAAAATGATAAGTGCTTGTTGGACATTATTCATGTTAGAACGAGAAATACTATCAAAATGATGAATGCTGATTGAACATTCATGTTCCTACATAACAAGACTCACTTCACACTTATTGGCTCATCAACTCTGGCGCCACCTGGAGGCAAAATGTGCGAACTATTTTGACCAGCTCGTTAACTTAGCAAGTGTAGGTTATAATAAGCATTGCCCTTGTGTACATTGACTGTCTGGCCACATTCTACACACATACTGCTCAGGCACTATTCATTAGGCACTATTCCTGGCGCTCGATGAAGACAGGGAGTGTGTACTACCAAGCATTGGAAAGCCTTTGTAGAGTTATGAGCTAAATCTCATAGCAGTGAGGTAGTGAGGTAGTCAGGACCTTTTAGGGGTGTTTATAGAAATACTAGCCTAGCCTTAGCCCCTAGGCCAAGATTTTATTTCACTTTATATGTTTGACATGAAAACTATACGAACTTAACACCTTGTCTACCCTGATTTAGTTCTTGAATTTCTCACCAGGTGGCCCAAAGTTGATCTTTCCAGTTACTTAGCTGACTGACCAGTGTGACCACCTTTAGCGCCATCTATAACCTACCACAGGAACTAATACTTAATAGATATTAAGCATAAGATAGACATCAGAACAGTTAGAGAAATGCATTATCTAATGAAATAATAGACTATAGGAGCTAGTTTAAAGAAATGAATGCTTATGGCCAGTGCTCTGAAGACGACTGATGTCAGCGCTCTTGATAAAAGCATGTGCAGGCAGCTATGTCAACTTATGCCGAGTTTGAACAGGGAGCCAAACTCTTGATGTTGCTGGGCTTCCCATCATTTTGTTACTTGTCCTAGCTAATGATGGATGGATGGATGTCCAGCCTGGGGAGACAGTTGTCCACTGACCACTGGCCACTAGCTAAACGCTTGTGACAGTTAGTCACGCTTCACGCTCCCTTCAACATCCCGGCTGATAATACATACATCAGCATTTGTCATATCATCACTTCATGCATCCTCTTCAACCTCAGGACTCGCCACAAGTCTGTCATATGAATCTTTAACTGCCCAGCTTCTTCTGTCCTACCCTAGTCCTAATCTTACTGACCAGTGTGACCACCCTTGGTGCCATCTATCACCAGCCATTGGAACTAAAACCTAGATATTAATCAAATGATAGAAAAGCATAATTTAATGAAATCATAAACTAGGAGCTACTCTACTACTGTTCTGGCTGATAATACATACATCAGCATTTGTCATTTCATCACTCCATGCATCCTCTTCAACCTCGGTACTTAAGCAACAAGTCTGTGGTATGAATCTTTTACTGCCCTGCTTCTACAGTCCTGGCTGATAAAACATACATCTGCATTTGTCATATCCTTACGCCAGGCATTATTTTTCATCCAGACATATTGTAGCCTGGAGAGTATCCACAAGTTTGTTTAACCATTTCCTGCCCAGTTCCTATATCTCCCGGCTGATAATACATACAGTACAGACATTCAATTCATGCACTAGTCAACCGGACATCTGCCAGTGCCTGGTTGTACAAATACTCACAGATAACATGTCAGAAAAAATAAGCCATACACATCAATGACCCGCGTAGCTTGCAAATCAAAGCTACTTTCCTTTGTTAGGTCATTCATGCATTCATGCCCAGGAAACTGGGTTGCAACCAGGTGTGTGGTTTTGTATTATGCCCGGACTGCCCACATATTTACTGCGGGAATTAAATGTTGGCACTGTACATGAGCATTTTTCATATGATCACACAAAGCAAGCACCCTCTTAACCCCAACCCATTGTAGCATTGTCAGTCTTATTGAATATAGGCACTGACGTATGTGGGCGACGGCAAGATAAGGGGGGGGGGGGGGGGGGGGGGGTAATTGTGTATCATTTTGCAGGTGAATAAAATCTCCTGGATTGTGACAAAAACTAGTTTATATCTAAGCTACATATGCCCCAGCAAGTGAATTTCTAAAGAAAAGGGCTTTCAGACAAATACATGCCTGAATGGTGAATGGATAAGAGGATTTTCTGAGCATTACACATTTCTAAAAAATCCTATATATTCTTCCCTATTCCAAGCTCCATTAGATAAGGGTACAAGGCGATATCAAGCCCAGTTGTAGTGAGAGTGCAGAACTTTCCTGCAGCTGATATCTATGGCCCCACCACAGTGATAATGAGATGTAACGGATAAGTCCCTGGAATAGGCAACCATTGTGTGTGACTGTCTATCAAACGACAAAACACATGTCAGATCTAGAGTTTTTTTGTGCTGACATTCCATAGACACACGTAGGTAGATATTATCACACACCCTGGTGCTTTATGGATCTCTTATGTCCAGTAAGGCACACTCACTCAGTGTAATATTGCACAGCATGAAGTCCTAGTGAGGTACCACCCCAACACCCATTCCCTTCCTCAGCCTTCCAAACAGGGGTTCTACTGGCCTAGTCCTAGGCCAAGAAATTCATTTCACTTCTTTTATAACTTACCTAATGTTTATATACCATTCTAAGATGTCTACTCATATTTAGTTCTATATTGGCTCACCAGGTGGCCAGCATAGCTTTTCTTTGGATTTCTTGATTCTGACTGACCAGGGTGACCACCATTGGCGCCATCTATCAACAGCAACTAAAAACTAACACCTAAATATTGAGCAAAAGATAGACCAGAACAGAGAAAGGCAATGTTCAAGTAAATTATAGACTAGGAGCTAGTCTAGGGTTCTACTAGCTTCATCCTGGACTAGGAGTTTGTCTAGTACAACCTTAAATCATACGGTGCTGTTGTCAATTCACAAACCTGTAAATATGCCCCATTCTGACAGTGAATTCTATATACTTATAACATAACATAAATCTTTAATCTACCATCACATTCAACCAAATCCTCAGTCCCCTCACTGGGAATTGCTGAATTCTGCTTGATAATGAATGATAAATAACAGTAATATTTGAGCCTTGCGAACATCTTGCATTAAATTCTTAATTCCACAGTATTTGTTGGACAAACTGGTCCTGAAAAGGGGGAAACAACTTTAATTCAAATACCTATTCTTGGAATATCATTAAAGTAAAGATTTGCCCCCTTATAATTTCTGCCAAACTTAAAGAGCCATACAAAAGATATGTTTTATCCTATTGGAAATAACTTTGGGATATTTCTCTTAGGCCTAAAAAAAGTTGTTTGTTTCCTGTAACCCTACCCTAACAAGTTTTTATTCAAAAAAATCCCTACCCTAAAGTTTTTCTGCCCTCCCATTGCTCCCAACTGCCAATTAATGAAAAACATGCATAAAACACAAAAAATAAATGCAAAATACTTTTTTTTACCAACCTACCTACCCTATTTTTTTTCGGACCGTTACAGGAAACAAACAATTTCTTTTTTTAGGCCTTATTCTATCTTCTTCTCCCATAACTAGCCAGTATTAATGGTTGACAAAACTAATTGACTGCCAGTCACCAGCAACTTTTCACATGCTTCATGACATATGCAAACACAGGACCTTTGCCAGTGGTGATAGACATCACACAGTCAGTCAGTGGCTATGAAATGTTGAACCCTTCCAATGCTATGGTTATTTTCGTCCAAAGCACAAGGATGCAAAGCTTTTTTTTAAACATTTAAACCCTGTTATGTTGATATTCATGGGATATCTCTCGCTGAGTACTCTCAGCTGAGTTCCCATGTGGCATTAGCTTCAGGACAGTTAGCAAAATATCTTCAAGCGGAGCGGTCCAGGGAGCACTTAAGTCAATTTCATTATGTATTCTAAATCTTAACAATAGCATACCTAACTTTTTTAATACAATACTTTTTCCCATTTGATATAGTTAGGTAATTGTGTATCATTTTGCAGGTGAATAAAATCTCCTGGATTGTGACAAAAACTAGTTTATATCTAAGCTACATATGCCCCAGCAAGTGAATTTCTAAAGAAAAGGGCTTTCAGACAAATACATGCCTGAATGGTGAATGGATAAGAGGATTTTCTGAGCATTACACATTTCTAAAAAATCCTATATATTCTTCCCTATTCCAAGCTCCATTAGATAAGGGTACAAGGCGATATCAAGCCCAGTTGTAGTGAGAGTGCAGAACTTTCCTGCAGCTGATATCTATGGCCCCACCACAGTGATAATGAGATGTAACGGATAAGTCCCTGGAATAGGCAACCATTGTGTGTGACTGTCTATCAAACGACAAAACACATGTCAGATCTAGAGTTTTTTTGTGCTGACATTCCATAGACACACGTAGGTAGATATTATCACACACCCTGGTGCTTTATGGATCTCTTATGTCCAGTAAGGCACACTCACTCAGTGTAATATTGCACAGCATGAAGTCCTAGTGAGGTACCACCCCAACACCCATTCCCTTCCTCAGCCTTCCAAACAGGGGTTCTACTGGCCTAGTCCTAGGCCAAGAAATTCATTTCACTTCTTTTATAACTTACCTAATGTTTATATACCATTCTAAGATGTCTACTCATATTTAGTTCTATATTGGCTCACCAGGTGGCCAGCATAGCTTTTCTTTGGATTTCTTGATTCTGACTGACCAGGGTGACCACCATTGGCGCCATCTATCAACAGCAACTAAAAACTAACACCTAAATATTGAGCAAAAGATAGACCAGAACAGAGAAAGGCAATGTTCAAGTAAATTATAGACTAGGAGCTAGTCTAGGGTTCTACTAGCTTCATCCTGGACTAGGAGTTTGTCTAGTACAACCTTAAATCATACGGTGCTGTTGTCAATTCACAAACCTGTAAATATGCCCCATTCTGACAGTGAATTCTATATACTTATAACATAACATAAATCTTTAATCTACCATCACATTCAACCAAATCCTCAGTCCCCTCACTGGGAATTGCTGAATTCTGCTTGATAATGAATGATAAATAACAGTAATATTTGAGCCTTGCGAACATCTTGCATTAAATTCTTAATTCCACAGTATTTGTTGGACAAACTGGTCCTGAAAAGGGGGAAACAACTTTAATTCAAATACCTATTCTTGGAATATCATTAAAGTAAAGATTTGCCCCCTTATAATTTCTGCCAAACTTAAAGAGCCATACAAAAGATATGTTTTATCCTATTGGAAATAACTTTGGGATATTTCTCTTAGGCCTAAAAAAAGTTGTTTGTTTCCTGTAACCCTACCCTAACAAGTTTTTATTCAAAAAAATCCCTACCCTAAAGTTTTTCTGCCCTCCCATTGCTCCCAACTGCCAATTAATGAAAAACATGCATAAAACACAAAAAATAAATGCAAAATACTTTTTTTTACCAACCTACCTACCCTATTTTTTTTCGGACCGTTACAGGAAACAAACAATTTCTTTTTTTAGGCCTTATTCTATCTTCTTCTCCCATAACTAGCCAGTATTAATGGTTGACAAAACTAATTGACTGCCAGTCACCAGCAACTTTTCACATGCTTCATGACATATGCAAACACAGGACCTTTGCCAGTGGTGATAGACATCACACAGTCAGTCAGTGGCTATGAAATGTTGAACCCTTCCAATGCTATGGTTATTTTCGTCCAAAGCACAAGGATGCAAAGCTTTTTTTTAAACATTTAAACCCTGTTATGTTGATATTCATGGGATATCTCTCGCTGAGTACTCTCAGCTGAGTTCCCATGTGGCATTAGCTTCAGGACAGTTAGCAAAATATCTTCAAGCGGAGCGGTCCAGGGAGCACTTAAGTCAATTTCATTATGTATTCTAAATCTTAACAATAGCATACCTAACTTTTTTAATACAATACTTTTTCCCATTTGATATAGTTATTTAGTATTGTTAAGACTTAAAGAGTACCTGTACTCTTTTAATATCCTTAATTACATGCTACCTCATTGATCTTGTTCTTCAATCAACTCATGAGCAACAGCCCTGAAAATGTTCCTATTATTATTGAACCCTAGGTTCCCTGTAGAACTGAGGAGATACATTCTCCCAAAGCCGAGTGGTAATAGATTACCGCAATTACGCACAAGCCAAAGCTAGAAATACTCCACTAATTGTTTTTAACCCTTTCATTCCAGGAACTGGAAATTGATCCAAAAATCTTATGATTAACTTGAGAATTACAACAACATTTTGAGAAAATGATGGCAATCGTAATCTTGGGTAAATAGAGCACCATTTCCAATAGAACATTCATTATGATTTATGGTTTGATTCAAAGGATATATTGCGTTCTTTGGTCAGGGTAGCAGTTGGCATTGGGTGTGATAGGGTTAACTCTGGTGGTGCAGAGGCTGTAAAGAGACCCTTACCATACTGATCCTGCAGTTGTATACTTTACAACACTAACAAACCTAACACCAAATGACACATTCTCGTGGCTTCTGGTGTTACCAGCCACTTCCTATCACTAAGTACCATGTCCCCAGCTTCACCAGCCACACTAATTGCTTTTATCAGGCCTCTGCTCCTACCCGCGCTTTATTTACAACTCCCTACTTCACCTATTTGGGGGGTCCGCTTCAGGGTTCCATGTTTCTTAGTACTACTTAGTACTCCGAGAGGAGGGTAGGCCCCAATAGCTGAGTGGTACAAGGTGTTGCCACTGACTCAATGCTGGTTGTTCTCAGTTCCTACCCAGGCTTTATTTACAACTCCCTACTTCACCTATTTGGGAGGCCTGCTTCAGGGTTCTGTGCTTAGAACTACATGGACTACTTTCTCCAAGAGGAGGGAAGGTCCCAACAGCGGAGTGGTCCAAGGTGTTCCCAGCTACTTCACCTATTTGGGAGGTCTGCATCAGGGTTCTGTGCTTAGTATTACATGGACTACTTTCTCCAAGAGGAGGGAAGGTCCCAACAGCGGAGTGGTCCAAGGTGTTCCCAGCTACTTCACCTATTTGGGAGGTCTGCATCAGGGTTCTGTGCTTAGAACTACATGGACTACTTTCTCCAAGAGGAGGGAAGGTCCCAACAGCGGAGTGGTCCAAGGTGTTCCCAGCTACTTCACCTATTTGGGAGGCCTGCATCAGGGTTCTGTGCTTAGAACTACATGGGCTACTTTCTCCAAGAGGAGGGTAGGCCCCAACAGCGGAGTGGTCCAAGGTGTTCCCAGCTACTTCACCTATTTGGGAGGTCTGCATCAGGGTTCTGTGCTTAGTACTACATGGGCTACTTTCTCCAAGAGGAGGGTAGGCCCCAACAGTAGAGTGGTCCAAGGTGTTCCCAGCTACTTCACCTATTTGGGAGGTCTGCATCAGGGTTCTGTGCTTAGTATTACATGGGCTACTTTCTCCAAGAGGAGGGTAGGCCCCAACAGTAGAGTGGTCCAAGGTGTTCCCAGCTACTTCACCTATTTGGGAGGTCTGCATCAGGGTTCTGTGCTTAGTATTACATGGGCTACTTTCTCCAAGAGGAGGGAAGGCCCCAACAGCGGAGTGGTCCAAGGTGTTCCCAGCTACTTCACCTATTTGGGAGGTCTGCATCAGGGTTCTGTGCTTAGTACTACATGGGCTACTTTCTCCAAGAGGAGGGTAGGCCCCAACAGTAGAGTGGTCCAAGGTGTTCCCAGCTACTTCACCTATTTGGGAGGTCTGCATCAGGGTTCTGTGCTTAGTACTACATGGACTACTTTCTCCAAGAGGAGGGTAGGTCCCAACAGCGGAGTGGTCCAAGGTGTTCCCAGCTACTTCACCTATTTGGGAGGTCTGCATCAGGGTTCTGTGCTTAGAACTACATGGGCTACTTTCTCCAAGAGGAGGGAAGGCCCCAACAGCGGAGTGGTCCAAGGTGTTCCCAGCTACTTCACCTATTTGGGAGGTCTGCATCAGGGTTCTGTGCTTAGTACTACATGGGCTACTTTCTCCAAGAGGAGGGTAGGCCCCAATAGCGGAGTGGTCCAAGGTGTTCCCAGCTACTTCACCTATTTGGGAGGTCTGCATCAGGGTTCTGTGCTTAGTACTACATGGGCTACTTTCTCCAAGAGGAGGGAAGGCCCCAACAGCGGAGTGGTCCAAGGTGTTCCCAGCTACTTCACCTATTTGGGAGGTCTGCATCAGGGTTCTGTGCTTAGTACTACATGGGCTACTTTCTCCAAGAGGAGGGAAGGCCCCAACAGTAGAGTGGTCCAAGGTGTTCCCAGCTACTTCACCTATTTGGGAGGTCTGCATCAGGGTTCTGTGCTTAGTACTACATGGACTACTTTCTCCAAGAGGAGGGTAGGCCCCAACAGTAGAGTGGTCCAAGGTGTTCCCAGCTACTTCACCTATTTGGGAGGTCTGCTTCAGGGTTCTGTGCTTAGAACTACATGGGCTACTTTCTCCAAGAGGAGGGTAGGCCCCAACAGCGGAGTGGTCCAAGGTGTTCCCAGCTACTTCACCTATTTGGGAGGTCTGCATCAGGGTTCTGTGCTTAGTACTACATGGGCTACTTTCTCCAAGAGGAGGGAAGGTCCCAACAGCGGAGTGGTCCAAGGTGTTCCCAGCTACTTCACCTATTTGGGAGGTCTGCATCAGGGTTCTGTGCTTAGTACTACATGGGCTACTTTCTCCAAGAGGAGGGAAGGTCCCAACAGCGGAGTGGTCCAAGGTGTTCCCAGCTACTTCACCTATTTGGGAGGTCTGCATCAGGGTTCTGTGCTTAGTACTACATGGGCTACTTTCTCCAAGAGGAGGGTAGGCCCCAATAGCGGAGTGGTCCAAGGTGTTCCCAGCTACTTCACCTATTTGGGAGGTCTGCATCAGGGTTCTGTGCTTAGTACTACATGGGCTACTTTCTCCAAGAGGAGGGTAGGCCCCAATAGCGGAGTGGTCCAAGGTGTTCCCAGCTACTTCACCTATTTGGGAGGTCTGCATCAGGGTTCTGTGCTTAGTACTACATGGGCTACTTTCTCCAAGAGGAGGGTAGGCCCCAATAGCGGAGTGGTCCAAGGTGTTCCCAGCTACTTCACCTATTTGGGAGGTCTGCATCAGGGTTCTGTGCTTTAGTACTACATGGGCTACTTTCTCCAAGAGGAGGGTAGGCCCCAACAGCGGAGTGGTCCAAGGTGTTCCCAGCTACTTCACCTATTTGGGAGGTCTGCATCAGGGTTCTGTGCTTAGTACTACATGGGCTACTTTCTCCAAGAGGAGGGTAGGCCCCAACAGTAGAGTGGTCCAAGGTGTTCCCAGCTACTTCACCTATTTGGGAGGTCTGCATCAGGGTTCTGTGCTTAGTACTACATGGACTACTTTCTCCAAGAGGAGGGAAGGTCCCAACAGCGGAGTGGTCCAAGGTGTTCCCAGCTACTTCACCTATTTGGGAGGTCTGCATCAGGGTTCTGTGCTTAGTATTACATGGGCTACTTTCTCCAAGAGGAGGGAAGGCCCCAACAGTAGAGTGGTCCAAGGTGTTCCCAGCTACTTCACCTATTTGGGAGGTCTGCATCAGGGTTCTGTGCTTAGTACTACATGGGCTACTTTCTCCAAGAGGAGGGTAGGCCCCAACAGCGGAGTGGTCCAAGGTGTTCCCAGCTACTTCACCTATTTGGGGGGTCTGCATCAGTGTTCTGTGCTTAGTACTACATGGACTACTTTCTCCAAGAGGAGGGAAGGCCCCAATAGTAGAGTGGTCCAAGGTGTTCCCAGCTACTTCACCTATTTGGGAGGTCTGCATCAGGGTTCTGTGCTTAGTACTACATGGACTACTTTCTCCAAGAGGAGGGTAGGCCCCAATAGCGGAGTGGTCCAAGGTGTTCCCAGCTACTTCACCTATTTGGGAGGTCTGCATCAGGGTTCTGTGCTTAGTACTACATGGGCTACTTTCTCCAAGAGGAGGGTAGGCCCCAATAGCGGAGTGGTCCAAGGTGTTCCCAGCTACTTCACCTATTTGGGAGGTCTGCATCAGGGTTCTGTGCTTAGTACTACATGGGCTACTTTCTCCAAGAGGAGGGTAGGCCCCAACAGCGGAGTGGTCCAAGGTGTTCCCAGCTACTTCACCTATTTGGGAGGTCTGCATCAGGGTTCTGTGCTTAGTACTACATGGGCTACTTTCTCCAAGAGGAGGGTAGGCCCCAACAGCGGAGTGGTCCAAGGTGTTCCCAGCTACTTCACCTATTTGGGAGGTCTGCATCAGGGTTCTGTGCTTAGTATTACATGGGCTACTTTCTCCAAGAGGAGGGTAGGCCCCAACAGTAGAGTGGTCCAAGGTGTTCCCAGCTACTTCACCTATTTGGGAGGTCTGCATCAGGGTTCTGTGCTTAGTACTACATGGGCTACTTTCTCCAAGAGGAGGGTAGGCCCCAACAGCGGAGTAGTCCAAGGTGTTCCCAGCTACTTCACCTATTTGGGAGGTCTGCATCAGGGTTCTGTGCTTAGTACTACATGGACTACTTTCTCCAAGAGGAGGGTAGGCCCCAACAGTAGAGTGGTCCAAGGTGTTCCCAGCTACTTCACCTATTTGGGAGGTCTGCATCAGGGTTCTGTGCTTAGTACTACATGGACTACTTTCTCCAAGAGGAGGGTAGGCCCCAACAGCGGAGTGGTCCAAGGTGTTCCCAGCTACTTCACCTATTTGGGAGGTCTGCATCAGGGTTCTGTGCTTAGTACTACATGGGCTACTTTCTCCAAGAGGAGGGTAGGCCCCAATAGCGGAGTGGTCCAAGGTGTTCCCAGCTACTTCACCTATTTGGGAGGTCTGCATCAGGGTTCTGTGCTTAGTACTACATGGGCTACTTTCTCCAAGAGGAGGGTAGGCCCCAACAGTAGAGTGGTCCAAGGTGTTCCCAGCTACTTCACCTATTTGGGAGGTCTGCATCAGGGTTCTGTGCTTAGTACTACATGGGCTACTTTCTCCAAGAGGAGGGTAGGCCCCAATAGCGGAGTGGTCCAAGGTGTTCCCAGCTACTTCACCTATTTGGGAGGTCTGCATCAGGGTTCTGTGCTTAGTACTACATGGGCTACTTTCTCCAAGAGGAGGGTAGGCCCCAACAGTAGAGTGGTCCAAGGTGTTCCCAGCTACTTCACCTATTTGGGAGGTCTGCATCAGGGTTCTGTGCTTAGTACTACATGGGCTACTTTCTCCAAGAGGAGGGTAGGCCCCAATAGCGGAGTGGTCCAGGGTGTTCCCAGCTACTTCACCTATTTGGGAGGTCTGCATCAGGGTTCTGTGCTTAGTACTACATGGGCTACTTTCTCCAAGAGGAGGGTAGGCCCCAACAGTAGAGTGGTCCAAGGTGTTCCCAGCTACTTCACCTATTTGGGAGGTCTGCATCAGGGTTCTGTGCTTAGTATTACATGGGCTACTTTCTCCAAGAGGAGGGTAGGCCCCAATAGCGGAGTGGTCCAAGGTGTTCCCAGCTACTTCACCTATTTGGGAGGTCTGCATCAGGGTTCTGTGCTTAGTACTACATGGGCTACTTTCTCCAAGAGGAGGGTAGGCCCCAATAGCGGAGTGGTCCAAGGTGTTCCCAGCTACTTCACCTATTTGGGAGGTCTGCATCAGGGTTCTGTGCTTAGTACTACATGGGCTACTTTCTCCAAGAGGAGGGTAGGCCCCAATAGCGGAGTGGTCCAAGGTGTTCCCAGCTACTTCACCTATTTGGGAGGTCTGCATCAGGGTTCTGTGCTTAGTACTACATGGGCTACTTTCTCCAAGAGGAGGGTAGGCCCCAACAGCGGAGTGGTCCAAGGTGTTCCCAGCTACTTCACCTATTTGGGAGGTCTGCATCAGGGTTCTGTGCTTAGTACTACATGGGCTACTTTCTCCAAGAGGAGGGTAGGCCCCAACAGTAGAGTGGTCCAAGGTGTTCCCAGCTACTTCACCTATTTGGGAGGTCTGCATCAGGGTTCTGTGCTTAGTACTACATGGACTACTTTCTCCAAGAGGAGGGAAGGTCCCAACAGCGGAGTGGTCCAAGGTGTACCCAGCTACTTCACCTATTTGGGAGGTCTGCATCAGGGTTCTGTGCTTAGTATTACATGGGCTACTTTCTCCAAGAGGAGGGAAGGCCCCAACAGTAGAGTGGTCCAAGGTGTTCCCAGCTACTTCACCTATTTGGGAGGTCTGCATCAGGGTTCTGTGCTTAGTACTACATGGGCTACTTTCTCCAAGAGGAGGGTAGGCCCCAACAGCGGAGTGGTCCAAGGTGTTCCCAGCTACTTCACCTATTTGGGGGGTCTGCATCAGTGTTCTGTGCTTAGTACTACATGGACTACTTTCTCCAAGAGGAGGGTAGGCCCCAATAGCGGAGTGGTCCAAGGTGTTCCCAGCTACTTCACCTATTTGGGAGGTCTGCATCAGGGTTCTGTGCTTAGTATTACATGGGCTACTTTCTCCAAGAGGAGGGAAGGCCCCAATAGTAGAGTGGTCCAAGGTGTTCCCAGCTACTTCACCTATTTGGGAGGTCTGCATCAGGGTTCTGTGCTTAGTACTACATGGACTACTTTCTCCAAGAGGAGGGTAGGCCCCAATAGCGGAGTGGTCCAAGGTGTTCCCAGCTACTTCACCTATTTGGGAGGTCTGCATCAGGGTTCTGTGCTTAGTACTACATGGGCTACTTTCTCCAAGAGGAGGGTAGGCCCCAATAGCGGAGTGGTCCAAGGTGTTCCCAGCTACTTCACCTATTTGGGAGGTCTGCATCAGGGTTCTGTGCTTAGTACTACATGGGCTACTTTCTCCAAGAGGAGGGTAGGCCCCAACAGCGGAGTGGTCCAAGGTGTTCCCAGCTACTTCACCTATTTGGGAGGTCTGCATCAGGGTTCTGTGCTTAGTACTACATGGGCTACTTTCTCCAAGAGGAGGGTAGGCCCCAATAGCGGAGTGGTCCAAGGTGTTCCCAGCTACTTCACCTATTTGGGAGGTCTGCATCAGGGTTCTGTGCTTAGTATTACATGGGCTACTTTCTCCAAGAGGAGGGTAGGCCCCAACAGTAGAGTGGTCCAAGGTGTTCCCAGCTACTTCACCTATTTGGGAGGTCTGCATCAGGGTTCTGTGCTTAGTACTACATGGGCTACTTTCTCCAAGAGGAGGGTAGGCCCCAACAGCGGAGTAGTCCAAGGTGTTCCCAGCTACTTCACCTATTTGGGAGGTCTGCATCAGGGTTCTGTGCTTAGTACTACATGGACTACTTTCTCCAAGAGGAGGGTAGGCCCCAACAGTAGAGTGGTCCAAGGTGTTCCCAGCTACTTCACCTATTTGGGAGGTCTGCATCAGGGTTCTGTGCTTAGTACTACATGGACTACTTTCTCCAAGAGGAGGGTAGGCCCCAACAGCGGAGTGGTCCAAGGTGTTCCCAGCTACTTCACCTATTTGGGAGGTCTGCATCAGGGTTCTGTGCTTAGTACTACATGGGCTACTTTCTCCAAGAGGAGGGTAGGCCCCAATAGCGGAGTGGTCCAAGGTGTTCCCAGCTACTTCACCTATTTGGGAGGTCTGCATCAGGGTTCTGTGCTTAGTACTACATGGGCTACTTTCTCCAAGAGGAGGGTAGGCCCCAACAGTAGAGTGGTCCAAGGTGTTCCCAGCTACTTCACCTATTTGGGAGGTCTGCATCAGGGTTCTGTGCTTAGTACTACATGGGCTACTTTCTCCAAGAGGAGGGTAGGCCCCAATAGCGGAGTGGTCCAAGGTGTTCCCAGCTACTTCACCTATTTGGGAGGTCTGCATCAGGGTTCTGTGCTTAGTACTACATGGGCTACTTTCTCCAAGAGGAGGGTAGGCCCCAACAGTAGAGTGGTCCAAGGTGTTCCCAGCTACTTCACCTATTTGGGAGGTCTGCATCAGGGTTCTGTGCTTAGTACTACATGGGCTACTTTCTCCAAGAGGAGGGTAGGCCCCAATAGCGGAGTGGTCCAGGGTGTTCCCAGCTACTTCACCTATTTGGGAGGTCTGCATCAGGGTTCTGTGCTTAGTACTACATGGGCTACTTTCTCCAAGAGGAGGGTAGGCCCCAACAGTAGAGTGGTCCAAGGTGTTCCCAGCTACTTCACCTATTTGGGAGGTCTGCATCAGGGTTCTGTGCTTAGTATTACATGGGCTACTTTCTCCAAGAGGAGGGTAGGCCCCAATAGCGGAGTGGTCCAAGGTGTTCCCAGCTACTTCACCTATTTGGGAGGTCTGCATCAGGGTTCTGTGCTTAGAACTACATGGGCTACTTTCTCCAAGAGGAGGGTAGGCCCCAACAGCGGAGTGGTCCAAGGTGTTCCCAGCTACTTCACCTATTTGGGAGGTCTGCATCAGGGTTCTGTGCTTAGTACTACATGGACTACTTTCTCCAAGAGGAGGGTAGGCCCCAACAGTAGAGTGGTCCAAGGTGTTCCCAGCTACTTCACCTATTTGGGAGGTCTGCATCAGGGTTCTGTGCTTAGTACTACATGGGCTACTTTCTCCAAGAGGAGGGTAGGCCCCAACAGTAGAGTGGTCCAAGGTGTTCCCAGCTACTTCACCTATTTGGGAGGTCTGCATCAGGGTTCTGTGCTTAGTACTACATGGACTACTTTCTCCAAGAGGAGGGAAGGTCCCAACAGCGGAGTGGTCCAAGGTGTTCCCAGCTACTTCACCTATTTGGGAGGTCTGCATCAGGGTTCTGTGCTTAGTATTACATGGGCTACTTTCTCCAAGAGGAGGGAAGGTCCCAACAGTAGAGTGGTCCAAGGTGTTCCCAGCTACTTCACCTATTTGGGAGGCCTGCTTCAGGGTTCTGTGCTTAGAACTACATGGACTACTTTCTCCAAGAGGAGGGAAGGTCCCAACAGCGGAGTGGTCCAAGGTGTTCCCAGCTACTTCACCTATTTGGGAGGTCTGCATCAGGGTTCTGTGCTTAGAACTACATGGGCTACTTTCTCCAAGAGGAGGGTAGGCCCCAACAGCGGAGTGGTCCAAGGTGTTCCCAGCTACTTCACCTATTTGGGAGGTCTGCATCAGGGTTCTGTGCTTAGTACTACATGGACTACTTTCTCCAAGAGGAGGGAAGGTCCCAACAGCGGAGTGGTCCAAGGTGTTCCCAGCTACTTCACCTATTTGGGAGGCCTGCTTCAGGGTTCTGTGCTTAGAACTACATGGGCTACTTTCTCCAAGAGGAGGGAAGGCCCCAACAGTAGAGTGGTCCAAGGTGTTCCCAGCTACTTCACCTATTTGGGAGGCCTGCTTCAGGGTTCTGTGCTTAGAACTACATGGACTACTTTCTCCAAGAGGAGGGTAGGCCCCAATAGCGGAGTGGTCCAAGGTGTTCCCAGCTACTTCACCTATTTGGGAGGTCTGCATCAGGGTTCTGTGCTTAGTACTACATGGACTACTTTCTCCAAGAGGAGGGTAGGCCCCAACAGTAGAGTGGTCCAAGGTGTTCCCAGCTACTTCACCTATTTGGGAGGTCTGCATCAGGGTTCTGTGCTTAGTATTACATGGGCTACTTTCTCCAAGAGGAGGGAAGGTCCCAACAGCGGAGTGGTCCAAGGTGTTCCCAGCTACTTCACCTATTTGGGAGGTCTGCTTCAGGGTTCTGTGCTTAGTACTACATGGACTACTTTCTCCAAGAGGAGGGAAGGTCCCAACAGCGGAGTGGTCCAAGGTGTTCCCAGCTACTTCACCTATTTGGGAGGTCTGCATCAGGGTTCTGTGCTTAGTATTACATGGGCTACTTTCTCCAAGAGGAGGGAAGGTCCCAACAGTAGAGTGGTCCAAGGTGTTCCCAGCTACTTCACCTATTTGGGAGGTCTGCATCAGGGTTCTGTGCTTAGTACTACATGGACTACTTTCTCCAAGAGGAGGGAAGGTCCCAACAGCGGAGTGGTCCAAGGTGTTCCCAGCTACTTCACCTATTTGGGAGGTCTGCATCAGGGTTCTGTGCTTAGAACTACATGGGCTACTTTCTCCAAGAGGAGGGAAGGTCCCAACAGCGGAGTGGTCCAAGGTGTTCCCAGCTACTTCACCTATTTGGGAGGCCTGCTTCAGGGTTCTGTGCTTAGAACTACATGGGCTACTTTCTCCAAGAGGAGGGAAGGCCCCAACAGTAGAGTGGTCCAAGGTGTTCCCAGCTACTTCACCTATTTGGGAGGCCTGCTTCAGGGTTCTGTGCTTAGAACTACATGGGCTACTTTCTCCAAGAGGAGGGTAGGCCCCAACAGCGGAGTGGTCCAAGGTGTTCCCAGCTACTTCACCTATTTGGGAGGTCTGCATCAGGGTTCTGTGCTTAGTACTACATGGGCTACTTTCTCCAAGAGGAGGGAAGGTCCCAACAGCGGAGTGGTCCAAGGTGTTCCCAGCTACTTCACCTATTTGGGAGGTCTGCATCAGGGTTCTGTGCTTAGTACTACATGGGCTACTTTCTCCAAGAGGAGGGTAGGCCCCAATAGCGGAGTGGTCCAAGGTGTTCCCAGCTACTTCACCTATTTGGGAGGTCTGCATCAGGGTTCTGTGCTTAGTACTACATGGGCTACTTTCTCCAAGAGGAGGGTAGGCCCCAACAGTAGAGTGGTCCAAGGTGTTCCCAGCTACTTCACCTATTTGGGAGGTCTGCATCAGGGTTCTGTGCTTTGTACTACATGGGCTACTTTCTCCAAGAGGAGGGTAGGCCCCAACAGCGGAGTGGTCCAAGGTGTTCCCAGCTACTTCACCTATTTGGGAGGTCTGCATCAGGGTTCTGTGCTTAGTACTACATGGGCTACTTTCTCCAAGAGGAGGGTAGGCCCCAACAGTAGAGTGGTCCAAGGTGTTCCCAGCTACTTCACCTATTTGGGAGGTCTGCATCAGGGTTCTGTGCTTAGTACTACATGGACTACTTTCTCCAAGAGGAGGGAAGGTCCCAACAGCGGAGTGGTCCAAGGTGTTCCCAGCTACTTCACCTATTTGGGAGGTCTGCATCAGGGTTCTGTGCTTAGTATTACATGGGCTACTTTCTCCAAGAGGAGGGAAGGCCCCAACAGTAGAGTGGTCCAAGGTGTTCCCAGCTACTTCACCTATTTGGGAGGTCTGCATCAGGGTTCTGTGCTTAGTACTACATGGGCTACTTTCTCCAAGAGGAGGGTAGGCCCCAACAGCGGAGTGGTCCAAGGTGTTCCCAGCTACTTCACCTATTTGGGAGGTCTGCATCAGGGTTCTGTGCTTAGTACTACATGGACTACTTTCTCCAAGAGGAGGGTAGGCCCCAATAGCGGAGTGGTCCAAGGTGTTCCCAGCTACTTCACCTATTTGGGAGGTCTGCATCAGGGTTCTGTGCTTAGTATTACATGGGCTACTTTCTCCAAGAGGAGGGAAGGCCCCAATAGTAGAGTGGTCCAAGGTGTTCCCAGCTACTTCACCTATTTGGGAGGTCTGCATCAGGGTTCTGTGCTTAGTACTACATGGACTACTTTCTCCAAGAGGAGGGTAGGCCCCAATAGCGGAGTGGTCCAAGGTGTTCCCAGCTACTTCACCTATTTGGGAGGTCTGCATCAGGGTTCTGTGCTTAGTACTACATGGGCTACTTTCTCCAAGAGGAGGGTAGGCCCCAATAGCGGAGTGGTCCAAGGTGTTCCCAGCTACTTCACCTATTTGGGAGGTCTGCATCAGGGTTCTGTGCTTAGTACTACATGGGCTACTTTCTCCAAGAGGAGGGTAGGCCCCAACAGCTAAGTGGTCCAAGGTGTTCCCAGCTACTTCACCTATTTGGGAGGTCTGCATCAGGGTTCTGTGCTTAGTACTACATGGGCTACTTTCTCCAAGAGGAGGGTAGGCCCCAACAGCGGAGTGGTCCAAGGTGTTCCCAGCTACTTCACCTATTTGGGAGGTCTGCATCAGGGTTCTGTGCTTAGTATTACATGGGCTACTTTCTCCAAGAGGAGGGTAGGCCCCAACAGTAGAGTGGTCCAAGGTGTTCCCAGCTACTTCACCTATTTGGGAGGTCTGCATCAGGGTTCTGTGCTTAGTATTACATGGGCTACTTTCTCCAAGAGGAGGGAAGGCCCCAACAGTAGAGTGGTCCAAGGTGTTCCCAGCTACTTCACCTATTTGGGAGGTCTGCATCAGGGTTCTGTGCTTAGTACTACATGGGCTACTTTCTCCAAGAGGAGGGTAGGCCCCAACAGCGGAGTGGTCCAAGGTGTTCCCAGCTACTTCACCTATTTGGGGGGTCTGCATCAGTGTTCTGTGCTTAGTACTACATGGACTACTTTCTCCAAGAGGAGGGTAGGCCCCAATAGCGGAGTGGTCCAAGGTGTTCCCAGCTACTTCACCTATTTGGGAGGTCTGCATCAGGGTTCTGTGCTTAGTATTACATGGGCTACTTTCTCCAAGAGGAGGGAAGGCCCCAATAGTAGAGTGGTCCAAGGTGTTCCCAGCTACTTCACCTATTTGGGAGGTCTGCATCAGGGTTCTGTGCTTAGTACTACATGGACTACTTTCTCCAAGAGGAGGGTAGGCCCCAATAGCGGAGTGGTCCAAGGTGTTCCCAGCTACTTCACCTATTTGGGAGGTCTGCATCAGGGTTCTGTGCTTAGTACTACATGGGCTACTTTCTCCAAGAGGAGGGTAGGCCCCAATAGCGGAGTGGTCCAAGGTGTTCCCAGCTACTTCACCTATTTGGGAGGTCTGCATCAGGGTTCTGTGCTTAGTACTACATGGGCTACTTTCTCCAAGAGGAGGGTAGGCCCCAACAGCGGAGTGGTCCAAGGTGTTCCCAGCTACTTCACCTATTTGGGAGGTCTGCATCAGGGTTCTGTGCTTAGTACTACATGGGCTACTTTCTCCAAGAGGAGGGTAGGCCCCAATAGCGGAGTGGTCCAAGGTGTTCCCAGCTACTTCACCTATTTGGGAGGTCTGCATCAGGGTTCTGTGCTTAGTATTACATGGGCTACTTTCTCCAAGAGGAGGGTAGGCCCCAACAGTAGAGTGGTCCAAGGTGTTCCCAGCTACTTCACCTATTTGGGAGGTCTGCATCAGGGTTCTGTGCTTAGTACTACATGGGCTACTTTCTCCAAGAGGAGGGTAGGCCCCAACAGCGGAGTAGTCCAAGGTGTTCCCAGCTACTTCACCTATTTGGGAGGTCTGCATCAGGGTTCTGTGCTTAGTACTACATGGACTACTTTCTCCAAGAGGAGGGTAGGCCCCAACAGTAGAGTGGTCCAAGGTGTTCCCAGCTACTTCACCTATTTGGGAGGTCTGCATCAGGGTTCTGTGCTTAGTACTACATGGACTACTTTCTCCAAGAGGAGGGTAGGCCCCAACAGCGGAGTGGTCCAAGGTGTTCCCAGCTACTTCACCTATTTGGGAGGTCTGCATCAGGGTTCTGTGCTTAGTACTACATGGGCTACTTTCTCCAAGAGGAGGGTAGGCCCCAATAGCGGAGTGGTCCAAGGTGTTCCCAGCTACTTCACCTATTTGGGAGGTCTGCATCAGGGTTCTGTGCTTAGTACTACATGGGCTACTTTCTCCAAGAGGAGGGTAGGCCCCAACAGTAGAGTGGTCCAAGGTGTTCCCAGCTACTTCACCTATTTGGGAGGTCTGCATCAGGGTTCTGTGCTTAGTACTACATGGGCTACTTTCTCCAAGAGGAGGGTAGGCCCCAATAGCGGAGTGGTCCAAGGTGTTCCCAGCTACTTCACCTATTTGGGAGGTCTGCATCAGGGTTCTGTGCTTAGTACTACATGGGCTACTTTCTCCAAGAGGAGGGTAGGCCCCAACAGTAGAGTGGTCCAAGGTGTTCCCAGCTACTTCACCTATTTGGGAGGTCTGCATCAGGGTTCTGTGCTTAGTACTACATGGGCTACTTTCTCCAAGAGGAGGGTAGGCCCCAATAGCGGAGTGGTCCAGGGTGTTCCCAGCTACTTCACCTATTTGGGAGGTCTGCATCAGGGTTCTGTGCTTAGTACTACATGGGCTACTTTCTCCAAGAGGAGGGTAGGCCCCAACAGTAGAGTGGTCCAAGGTGTTCCCAGCTACTTCACCTATTTGGGAGGTCTGCATCAGGGTTCTGTGCTTAGTATTACATGGGCTACTTTCTCCAAGAGGAGGGTAGGCCCCAATAGCGGAGTGGTCCAAGGTGTTCCCAGCTACTTCACCTATTTGGGAGGTCTGCATCAGGGTTCTGTGCTTAGAACTACATGGGCTACTTTCTCCAAGAGGAGGGTAGGCCCCAACAGCGGAGTGGTCCAAGGTGTTCCCAGCTACTTCACCTATTTGGGAGGTCTGCATCAGGGTTCTGTGCTTAGTACTACATGGACTACTTTCTCCAAGAGGAGGGTAGGCCCCAACAGTAGAGTGGTCCAAGGTGTTCCCAGCTACTTCACCTATTTGGGAGGTCTGCATCAGGGTTCTGTGCTTAGTACTACATGGGCTACTTTCTCCAAGAGGAGGGTAGGCCCCAACAGTAGAGTGGTCCAAGGTGTTCCCAGCTACTTCACCTATTTGGGAGGTCTGCATCAGGGTTCTGTGCTTAGTACTACATGGACTACTTTCTCCAAGAGGAGGGAAGGTCCCAACAGCGGAGTGGTCCAAGGTGTTCCCAGCTACTTCACCTATTTGGGAGGTCTGCATCAGGGTTCTGTGCTTAGTATTACATGGGCTACTTTCTCCAAGAGGAGGGAAGGTCCCAACAGTAGAGTGGTCCAAGGTGTTCCCAGCTACTTCACCTATTTGGGAGGCCTGCTTCAGGGTTCTGTGCTTAGAACTACATGGACTACTTTCTCCAAGAGGAGGGAAGGTCCCAACAGCGGAGTGGTCCAAGGTGTTCCCAGCTACTTCACCTATTTGGGAGGTCTGCATCAGGGTTCTGTGCTTAGAACTACATGGGCTACTTTCTCCAAGAGGAGGGTAGGCCCCAACAGCGGAGTGGTCCAAGGTGTTCCCAGCTACTTCACCTATTTGGGAGGTCTGCATCAGGGTTCTGTGCTTAGTACTACATGGACTACTTTCTCCAAGAGGAGGGAAGGTCCCAACAGCGGAGTGGTCCAAGGTGTTCCCAGCTACTTCACCTATTTGGGAGGCCTGCTTCAGGGTTCTGTGCTTAGAACTACATGGGCTACTTTCTCCAAGAGGAGGGAAGGCCCCAACAGTAGAGTGGTCCAAGGTGTTCCCAGCTACTTCACCTATTTGGGAGGCCTGCTTCAGGGTTCTGTGCTTAGAACTACATGGACTACTTTCTCCAAGAGGAGGGTAGGCCCCAATAGCGGAGTGGTCCAAGGTGTTCCCAGCTACTTCACCTATTTGGGAGGTCTGCATCAGGGTTCTGTGCTTAGTACTACATGGACTACTTTCTCCAAGAGGAGGGTAGGCCCCAACAGTAGAGTGGTCCAAGGTGTTCCCAGCTACTTCACCTATTTGGGAGGTCTGCATCAGGGTTCTGTGCTTAGTATTACATGGGCTACTTTCTCCAAGAGGAGGGAAGGTCCCAACAGCGGAGTGGTCCAAGGTGTTCCCAGCTACTTCACCTATTTGGGAGGTCTGCTTCAGGGTTCTGTGCTTAGTACTACATGGACTACTTTCTCCAAGAGGAGGGAAGGTCCCAACAGCGGAGTGGTCCAAGGTGTTCCCAGCTACTTCACCTATTTGGGAGGTCTGCATCAGGGTTCTGTGCTTAGTATTACATGGGCTACTTTCTCCAAGAGGAGGGAAGGTCCCAACAGTAGAGTGGTCCAAGGTGTTCCCAGCTACTTCACCTATTTGGGAGGTCTGCATCAGGGTTCTGTGCTTAGTACTACATGGACTACTTTCTCCAAGAGGAGGGAAGGTCCCAACAGCGGAGTGGTCCAAGGTGTTCCCAGCTACTTCACCTATTTGGGAGGTCTGCATCAGGGTTCTGTGCTTAGAACTACATGGGCTACTTTCTCCAAGAGGAGGGAAGGTCCCAACAGCGGAGTGGTCCAAGGTGTTCCCAGCTACTTCACCTATTTGGGAGGCCTGCTTCAGGGTTCTGTGCTTAGAACTACATGGGCTACTTTCTCCAAGAGGAGGGAAGGCCCCAACAGTAGAGTGGTCCAAGGTGTTCCCAGCTACTTCACCTATTTGGGAGGCCTGCTTCAGGGTTCTGTGCTTAGAACTACATGGGCTACTTTCTCCAAGAGGAGGGTAGGCCCCAACAGCGGAGTGGTCCAAGGTGTTCCCAGCTACTTCACCTATTTGGGAGGTCTGCATCAGGGTTCTGTGCTTAGTACTACATGGGCTACTTTCTCCAAGAGGAGGGAAGGTCCCAACAGCGGAGTGGTCCAAGGTGTTCCCAGCTACTTCACCTATTTGGGAGGTCTGCATCAGGGTTCTGTGCTTAGTACTACATGGGCTACTTTCTCCAAGAGGAGGGTAGGCCCCAATAGCGGAGTGGTCCAAGGTGTTCCCAGCTACTTCACCTATTTGGGAGGTCTGCATCAGGGTTCTGTGCTTAGTACTACATGGGCTACTTTCTCCAAGAGGAGGGTAGGCCCCAACAGTAGAGTGGTCCAAGGTGTTCCCAGCTACTTCACCTATTTGGGAGGTCTGCATCAGGGTTCTGTGCTTTGTACTACATGGGCTACTTTCTCCAAGAGGAGGGTAGGCCCCAACAGCGGAGTGGTCCAAGGTGTTCCCAGCTACTTCACCTATTTGGGAGGTCTGCATCAGGGTTCTGTGCTTAGTACTACATGGGCTACTTTCTCCAAGAGGAGGGTAGGCCCCAACAGTAGAGTGGTCCAAGGTGTTCCCAGCTACTTCACCTATTTGGGAGGTCTGCATCAGGGTTCTGTGCTTAGTACTACATGGACTACTTTCTCCAAGAGGAGGGAAGGTCCCAACAGCGGAGTGGTCCAAGGTGTTCCCAGCTACTTCACCTATTTGGGAGGTCTGCATCAGGGTTCTGTGCTTAGTATTACATGGGCTACTTTCTCCAAGAGGAGGGAAGGCCCCAACAGTAGAGTGGTCCAAGGTGTTCCCAGCTACTTCACCTATTTGGGAGGTCTGCATCAGGGTTCTGTGCTTAGTACTACATGGGCTACTTTCTCCAAGAGGAGGGTAGGCCCCAACAGCGGAGTGGTCCAAGGTGTTCCCAGCTACTTCACCTATTTGGGAGGTCTGCATCAGGGTTCTGTGCTTAGTACTACATGGACTACTTTCTCCAAGAGGAGGGTAGGCCCCAATAGCGGAGTGGTCCAAGGTGTTCCCAGCTACTTCACCTATTTGGGAGGTCTGCATCAGGGTTCTGTGCTTAGTATTACATGGGCTACTTTCTCCAAGAGGAGGGAAGGCCCCAATAGTAGAGTGGTCCAAGGTGTTCCCAGCTACTTCACCTATTTGGGAGGTCTGCATCAGGGTTCTGTGCTTAGTACTACATGGACTACTTTCTCCAAGAGGAGGGTAGGCCCCAATAGCGGAGTGGTCCAAGGTGTTCCCAGCTACTTCACCTATTTGGGAGGTCTGCATCAGGGTTCTGTGCTTAGTACTACATGGGCTACTTTCTCCAAGAGGAGGGTAGGCCCCAATAGCGGAGTGGTCCAAGGTGTTCCCAGCTACTTCACCTATTTGGGAGGTCTGCATCAGGGTTCTGTGCTTAGTACTACATGGGCTACTTTCTCCAAGAGGAGGGTAGGCCCCAACAGCTAAGTGGTCCAAGGTGTTCCCAGCTACTTCACCTATTTGGGAGGTCTGCATCAGGGTTCTGTGCTTAGTACTACATGGGCTACTTTCTCCAAGAGGAGGGTAGGCCCCAACAGCGGAGTGGTCCAAGGTGTTCCCAGCTACTTCACCTATTTGGGAGGTCTGCATCAGGGTTCTGTGCTTAGTATTACATGGGCTACTTTCTCCAAGAGGAGGGTAGGCCCCAACAGTAGAGTGGTCCAAGGTGTTCCCAGCTACTTCACCTATTTGGGAGGTCTGCATCAGGGTTCTGTGCTTAGTACTACATGGGCTACTTTCTCCAAGAGGAGGGTAGGCCCCAACAGCGGAGTGGTCCAAGGTGTTCCCAGCTACTTCACCTATTTGGGAGGTCTGCATCAGGGTTCTGTGCTTAGTACTACATGGACTACTTTCTCCAAGAGGAGGGTAGGCCCCAACAGTAGAGTGGTCCAAGGTGTTCCCAGCTACTTCACCTATTTGGGAGGTCTGCATCAGGGTTCTGTGCTTAGTACTACATGGACTACTTTCTCCAAGAGGAGGGTAGGCCCCAACAGCGGAGTGGTCCAAGGTGTTCCCAGCTACTTCACCTATTTGGGAGGTCTGCATCAGGGTTCTGTGCTTAGTACTACATGGGCTACTTTCTCCAAGAGGAGGGTAGGCCCCAATAGCGGAGTGGTCCAAGGTGTTCCCAGCTACTTCACCTATTTGGGAGGTCTGCATCAGGGTTCTGTGCTTAGTACTACATGGGCTACTTTCTCCAAGAGGAGGGTAGGCCCCAACAGTAGAGTGGTCCAAGGTGTTCCCAGCTACTTCACCTATTTGGGAGGTCTGCATCAGGGTTCTGTGCTTAGTACTACATGGGCTACTTTCTCCAAGAGGAGGGTAGGCCCCAATAGCGGAGTGGTCCAAGGTGTTCCCAGCTACTTCACCTATTTGGGAGGTCTGCATCAGGGTTCTGTGCTTAGTACTACATGGGCTACTTTCTCCAAGAGGAGGGTAGGCCCCAACAGCGGAGTGGTCCAAGGTGTTCCCAGCTACTTCACCTATTTGGGAGGTCTGCATCAGGGTTCTGTGCTTAGTATTACATGGGCTACTTTCTCCAAGAGGAGGGTAGGCCCCAACAGTAGAGTGGTCCAAGGTGTTCCCAGCTACTTCACCTATTTGGGAGGTCTGCATCAGGGTTCTGTGCTTAGTACTACATGGGCTACTTTCTCCAAGAGGAGGGTAGGCCCCAATAGCGGAGTGGTCCAGGGTGTTCCCAGCTACTTCACCTATTTGGGAGGTCTGCATCAGGGTTCTGTGCTTAGTACTACATGGGCTACTTTCTCCAAGAGGAGGGTAGGCCCCAACAGTAGAGTGGTCCAAGGTGTTCCCAGCTACTTCACCTATTTGGGAGGTCTGCATCAGGGTTCTGTGCTTAGTATTACATGGGCTACTTTCTCCAAGAGGAGGGTAGGCCCCAATAGCGGAGTGGTCCAAGGTGTTCCCAGCTACTTCACCTATTTGGGAGGTCTGCATCAGGGTTCTGTGCTTAGAACTACATGGGCTACTTTCTCCAAGAGGAGGGTAGGCCCCAACAGCGGAGTGGTCCAAGGTGTTCCCAGCTACTTCACCTATTTGGGAGGTCTGCATCAGGGTTCTGTGCTTAGTACTACATGGACTACTTTCTCCAAGAGGAGGGTAGGCCCCAACAGTAGAGTGGTCCAAGGTGTTCCCAGCTACTTCACCTATTTGGGAGGTCTGCATCAGGGTTCTGTGCTTAGTACTACATGGACTACTTTCTCCAAGAGGAGGGTAGGCCCCAATAGCGGAGTGGTCCAAGGTGTTCCCAGCTACTTCACCTATTTGGGAGGTCTGCATCAGGGTTCTGTGCTTAGTACTACATGGACTACTTTCTCCAAGAGGAGGGTAGGCCCCAACAGCGGAGTGGTACAGGGTGTTCCCAGCTACTTCACCTATTTGGGAGGTCTGCATCAGGGTTCTGTGCTTAGTATTACATGGGCTACTTTCTCCAAGAGGAGGGTAGGCCCCAACAGCGGAGTGGTCCAAGGTGTTCCCAGCTACTTCACCTATTTGGGAGGTCTGCATCAGGGTTCTGTGCTTAGTACTACATGGACTACTTTCTCCAAGAGGAGGGTAGGCCCCAACAGCGGAGTGGTCCAAGGTGTTCCCAGCTACTTCACCTATTTGGGAGGTCTGCATCAGGGTTCTGTGCTTAGTACTACATGGACTACTTTCTCCAAGAGGAGGGTAGGCCCCAACAGCAGAGTGGTCCAAGGTGTTCCCAGCTACTTCACCTATTTGGGAGGTCTGCATCAGGGTTCTGTGCTTAGTACTACATGGGCTACTTTCTCCAAGAGGAGGGTAGGCCCCAACAGCGGAGTGGTCCAAGGTGTTCCCAGCTACTTCACCTATTTGGGAGGTCTGCATCAGGGTTCTGTGCTTAGTACTACATGGACTACTTTCTCCAAGAGGAGGGTAGGCCCCAACAGTAGAGTGGTCCAAGGTGTTCCCAGCTACTTCACTTATTTGGGGGGTCTGCATCAGGGTTCTGTGCTTAGTACTACATGGACTACTTTCTCCAAGAGGAGGGTAGGCCCCAATAGCGGAGTGGTCCAAGGTGTTCCCAGCTACTTCACCTATTTGGGAGGTCTGCATCAGGGTTCTGTGCTTAGTACTACATGGACTACTTTCTCCAAGAGGAGGGTAGGCCCCAACAGCGGAGTGGTCCAGGGTGTTCCCAGCTACTTCACCTATTTGGGAGGTCTGCATCAGGGTTCTGTGCTTAGTATTACATGGGCTACTTTCTCCAAGAGGAGGGTAGGCCCCAACAGCGGAGTGGTCCAAGGTGTTCCCAGCTACTTCACCTATTTGGGAGGTCTGCATCAGGGTTCTGTGCTTAGTACTACATGGACTACTTTCTCCAAGAGGAGGGTAGGCCCCAACAGCGGAGTGGTCCAAGGTGTTCCCAGCTACTTCACCTATTTGGGAGGTCTGCATCAGGGTTCTGTGCTTAGTATTACATGGGCTACTTTCTCCAAGAGGAGGGAAGGCCCCAACAGTAGAGTGGTCCAAGGTGTTCCCAGCTACTTCACCTATTTGGGAGGTCTGCATCAGGGTTCTGTGCTTAGTACTACATGGGCTACTTTCTCCAAGAGGAGGGTAGGCCCCAACAGCGGAGTGGTCCAAGGTGTTCCCAGCTACTTCACCTATTTGGGGGGTCTGCATCAGTGTTCTGTGCTTAGTACTACATGGACTACTTTCTCCAAGAGGAGGGAAGGCCCCAATAGTAGAGTGGTCCAAGGTGTTCCCAGCTACTTCACCTATTTGGGAGGTCTGCATCAGGGTTCTGTGCTTAGTACTACATGGACTACTTTCTCCAAGAGGAGGGTAGGCCCCAATAGCGGAGTGGTCCAAGGTGTTCCCAGCTACTTCACCTATTTGGGAGGTCTGCATCAGGGTTCTGTGCTTAGTACTACATGGGCTACTTTCTCCAAGAGGAGGGTAGGCCCCAATAGCGGAGTGGTCCAAGGTGTTCCCAGCTACTTCACCTATTTGGGAGGTCTGCATCAGGGTTCTGTGCTTAGTACTACATGGGCTACTTTCTCCAAGAGGAGGGTAGGCCCCAACAGCGGAGTGGTCCAAGGTGTTCCCAGCTACTTCACCTATTTGGGAGGTCTGCATCAGGGTTCTGTGCTTAGTACTACATGGGCTACTTTCTCCAAGAGGAGGGTAGGCCCCAACAGCGGAGTGGTCCAAGGTGTTCCCAGCTACTTCACCTATTTGGGAGGTCTGCATCAGGGTTCTGTGCTTAGTATTACATGGGCTACTTTCTCCAAGAGGAGGGTAGGCCCCAACAGTAGAGTGGTCCAAGGTGTTCCCAGCTACTTCACCTATTTGGGAGGTCTGCATCAGGGTTCTGTGCTTAGTACTACATGGGCTACTTTCTCCAAGAGGAGGGTAGGCCCCAACAGCGGAGTAGTCCAAGGTGTTCCCAGCTACTTCACCTATTTGGGAGGTCTGCATCAGGGTTCTGTGCTTAGTACTACATGGACTACTTTCTCCAAGAGGAGGGTAGGCCCCAACAGTAGAGTGGTCCAAGGTGTTCCCAGCTACTTCACCTATTTGGGAGGTCTGCATCAGGGTTCTGTGCTTAGTACTACATGGACTACTTTCTCCAAGAGGAGGGTAGGCCCCAACAGCGGAGTGGTCCAAGGTGTTCCCAGCTACTTCACCTATTTGGGAGGTCTGCATCAGGGTTCTGTGCTTAGTACTACATGGGCTACTTTCTCCAAGAGGAGGGTAGGCCCCAATAGCGGAGTGGTCCAAGGTGTTCCCAGCTACTTCACCTATTTGGGAGGTCTGCATCAGGGTTCTGTGCTTAGTACTACATGGGCTACTTTCTCCAAGAGGAGGGTAGGCCCCAACAGTAGAGTGGTCCAAGGTGTTCCCAGCTACTTCACCTATTTGGGAGGTCTGCATCAGGGTTCTGTGCTTAGTACTACATGGGCTACTTTCTCCAAGAGGAGGGTAGGCCCCAATAGCGGAGTGGTCCAAGGTGTTCCCAGCTACTTCACCTATTTGGGAGGTCTGCATCAGGGTTCTGTGCTTAGTACTACATGGGCTACTTTCTCCAAGAGGAGGGTAGGCCCCAACAGTAGAGTGGTCCAAGGTGTTCCCAGCTACTTCACCTATTTGGGAGGTCTGCATCAGGGTTCTGTGCTTAGTACTACATGGGCTACTTTCTCCAAGAGGAGGGTAGGCCCCAATAGCGGAGTGGTCCAGGGTGTTCCCAGCTACTTCACCTATTTGGGAGGTCTGCATCAGGGTTCTGTGCTTAGTACTACATGGGCTACTTTCTCCAAGAGGAGGGTAGGCCCCAACAGTAGAGTGGTCCAAGGTGTTCCCAGCTACTTCACCTATTTGGGAGGTCTGCATCAGGGTTCTGTGCTTAGTATTACATGGGCTACTTTCTCCAAGAGGAGGGTAGGCCCCAATAGCGGAGTGGTCCAAGGTGTTCCCAGCTACTTCACCTATTTGGGAGGTCTGCATCAGGGTTCTGTGCTTAGTACTACATGGGCTACTTTCTCCAAGAGGAGGGTAGGCCCCAATAGCGGAGTGGTCCAAGGTGTTCCCAGCTACTTCACCTATTTGGGAGGTCTGCATCAGGGTTCTGTGCTTAGTACTACATGGGCTACTTTCTCCAAGAGGAGGGTAGGCCCCAATAGCGGAGTGGTCCAAGGTGTTCCCAGCTACTTCACCTATTTGGGAGGTCTGCATCAGGGTTCTGTGCTTAGTACTACATGGGCTACTTTCTCCAAGAGGAGGGTAGGCCCCAACAGCGGAGTGGTCCAAGGTGTTCCCAGCTACTTCACCTATTTGGGAGGTCTGCATCAGGGTTCTGTGCTTAGTACTACATGGGCTACTTTCTCCAAGAGGAGGGTAGGCCCCAACAGTAGAGTGGTCCAAGGTGTTCCCAGCTACTTCACCTATTTGGGAGGTCTGCATCAGGGTTCTGTGCTTAGTACTACATGGACTACTTTCTCCAAGAGGAGGGAAGGTCCCAACAGCGGAGTGGTCCAAGGTGTACCCAGCTACTTCACCTATTTGGGAGGTCTGCATCAGGGTTCTGTGCTTAGAACTACATGGGCTACTTTCTCCAAGAGGAGGGAAGGCCCCAACAGTAGAGTGGTCCAAGGTGTTCCCAGCTACTTCACCTATTTGGGAGGTCTGCATCAGGGTTCTGTGCTTAGTACTACATGGGCTACTTTCTCCAAGAGGAGGGTAGGCCCCAACAGCGGAGTGGTCCAAGGTGTTCCCAGCTACTTCACCTATTTGGGGGGTCTGCATCAGTGTTCTGTGCTTAGTACTACATGGACTACTTTCTCCAAGAGGAGGGTAGGCCCCAATAGCGGAGTGGTCCAAGGTGTTCCCAGCTACTTCACCTATTTGGGAGGTCTGCATCAGGGTTCTGTGCTTAGTATTACATGGGCTACTTTCTCCAAGAGGAGGGAAGGCCCCAATAGTAGAGTGGTCCAAGGTGTTCCCAGCTACTTCACCTATTTGGGAGGTCTGCATCAGGGTTCTGTGCTTAGTACTACATGGACTACTTTCTCCAAGAGGAGGGTAGGCCCCAATAGCGGAGTGGTCCAAGGTGTTCCCAGCTACTTCACCTATTTGGGAGGTCTGCATCAGGGTTCTGTGCTTAGTACTACATGGGCTACTTTCTCCAAGAGGAGGGTAGGCCCCAATAGCGGAGTGGTCCAAGGTGTTCCCAGCTACTTCACCTATTTGGGAGGTCTGCATCAGGGTTCTGTGCTTAGTACTACATGGGCTACTTTCTCCAAGAGGAGGGTAGGCCCCAACAGCGGAGTGGTCCAAGGTGTTCCCAGCTACTTCACCTATTTGGGAGGTCTGCATCAGGGTTCTGTGCTTAGTACTACATGGGCTACTTTCTCCAAGAGGAGGGTAGGCCCCAACAGCGGAGTGGTCCAAGGTGTTCCCAGCTACTTCACCTATTTGGGAGGTCTGCATCAGGGTTCTGTGCTTAGTATTACATGGGCTACTTTCTCCAAGAGGAGGGTAGGCCCCAACAGTAGAGTGGTCCAAGGTGTTCCCAGCTACTTCACCTATTTGGGAGGTCTGCATCAGGGTTCTGTGCTTAGTACTACATGGGCTACTTTCTCCAAGAGGAGGGTAGGCCCCAACAGCGGAGTAGTCCAAGGTGTTCCCAGCTACTTCACCTATTTGGGAGGTCTGCATCAGGGTTCTGTGCTTAGTACTACATGGACTACTTTCTCCAAGAGGAGGGTAGGCCCCAACAGTAGAGTGGTCCAAGGTGTTCCCAGCTACTTCACCTATTTGGGAGGTCTGCATCAGGGTTCTGTGCTTAGTACTACATGGACTACTTTCTCCAAGAGGAGGGTAGGCCCCAACAGCGGAGTGGTCCAAGGTGTTCCCAGCTACTTCACCTATTTGGGAGGTCTGCATCAGGGTTCTGTGCTTAGTACTACATGGGCTACTTTCTCCAAGAGGAGGGTAGGCCCCAATAGCGGAGTGGTCCAAGGTGTTCCCAGCTACTTCACCTATTTGGGAGGTCTGCATCAGGGTTCTGTGCTTAGTACTACATGGGCTACTTTCTCCAAGAGGAGGGTAGGCCCCAACAGTAGAGTGGTCCAAGGTGTTCCCAGCTACTTCACCTATTTGGGAGGTCTGCATCAGGGTTCTGTGCTTAGTACTACATGGGCTACTTTCTCCAAGAGGAGGGTAGGCCCCAATAGCGGAGTGGTCCAAGGTGTTCCCAGCTACTTCACCTATTTGGGAGGTCTGCATCAGGGTTCTGTGCTTAGTACTACATGGGCTACTTTCTCCAAGAGGAGGGTAGGCCCCAACAGTAGAGTGGTCCAAGGTGTTCCCAGCTACTTCACCTATTTGGGAGGTCTGCATCAGGGTTCTGTGCTTAGTACTACATGGGCTACTTTCTCCAAGAGGAGGGTAGGCCCCAATAGCGGAGTGGTCCAGGGTGTTCCCAGCTACTTCACCTATTTGGGAGGTCTGCATCAGGGTTCTGTGCTTAGTACTACATGGGCTACTTTCTCCAAGAGGAGGGTAGGCCCCAACAGTAGAGTGGTCCAAGGTGTTCCCAGCTACTTCACCTATTTGGGAGGTCTGCATCAGGGTTCTGTGCTTAGTATTACATGGGCTACTTTCTCCAAGAGGAGGGTAGGCCCCAATAGCGGAGTGGTCCAAGGTGTTCCCAGCTACTTCACCTATTTGGGAGGTCTGCATCAGGGTTCTGTGCTTAGAACTACATGGGCTACTTTCTCCAAGAGGAGGGTAGGCCCCAACAGCGGAGTGGTCCAAGGTGTTCCCAGCTACTTCACCTATTTGGGAGGTCTGCATCAGGGTTCTGTGCTTAGTACTACATGGACTACTTTCTCCAAGAGGAGGGTAGGCCCCAACAGTAGAGTGGTCCAAGGTGTTCCCAGCTACTTCACCTATTTGGGAGGTCTGCATCAGGGTTCTGTGCTTAGTACTACATGGGCTACTTTCTCCAAGAGGAGGGTAGGCCCCAACAGTAGAGTGGTCCAAGGTGTTCCCAGCTACTTCACCTATTTGGGAGGTCTGCATCAGGGTTCTGTGCTTAGTACTACATGGACTACTTTCTCCAAGAGGAGGGAAGGTCCCAACAGCGGAGTGGTCCAAGGTGTTCCCAGCTACTTCACCTATTTGGGAGGTCTGCATCAGGGTTCTGTGCTTAGTATTACATGGGCTACTTTCTCCAAGAGGAGGGAAGGTCCCAACAGTAGAGTGGTCCAAGGTGTTCCCAGCTACTTCACCTATTTGGGAGGCCTGCTTCAGGGTTCTGTGCTTAGAACTACATGGACTACTTTCTCCAAGAGGAGGGAAGGTCCCAACAGCGGAGTGGTCCAAGGTGTTCCCAGCTACTTCACCTATTTGGGAGGTCTGCATCAGGGTTCTGTGCTTAGAACTACATGGGCTACTTTCTCCAAGAGGAGGGTAGGCCCCAACAGCGGAGTGGTCCAAGGTGTTCCCAGCTACTTCACCTATTTGGGAGGTCTGCATCAGGGTTCTGTGCTTAGTACTACATGGACTACTTTCTCCAAGAGGAGGGAAGGTCCCAACAGCGGAGTGGTCCAAGGTGTTCCCAGCTACTTCACCTATTTGGGAGGCCTGCTTCAGGGTTCTGTGCTTAGAACTACATGGGCTACTTTCTCCAAGAGGAGGGAAGGCCCCAACAGTAGAGTGGTCCAAGGTGTTCCCAGCTACTTCACCTATTTGGGAGGCCTGCTTCAGGGTTCTGTGCTTAGAACTACATGGACTACTTTCTCCAAGAGGAGGGTAGGCCCCAATAGCGGAGTGGTCCAAGGTGTTCCCAGCTACTTCACCTATTTGGGAGGTCTGCATCAGGGTTCTGTGCTTAGTACTACATGGACTACTTTCTCCAAGAGGAGGGTAGGCCCCAACAGTAGAGTGGTCCAAGGTGTTCCCAGCTACTTCACCTATTTGGGAGGTCTGCATCAGGGTTCTGTGCTTAGTATTACATGGGCTACTTTCTCCAAGAGGAGGGAAGGTCCCAACAGCGGAGTGGTCCAAGGTGTTCCCAGCTACTTCACCTATTTGGGAGGTCTGCTTCAGGGTTCTGTGCTTAGTACTACATGGACTACTTTCTCCAAGAGGAGGGAAGGTCCCAACAGCGGAGTGGTCCAAGGTGTTCCCAGCTACTTCACCTATTTGGGAGGTCTGCATCAGGGTTCTGTGCTTAGTATTACATGGGCTACTTTCTCCAAGAGGAGGGAAGGTCCCAACAGTAGAGTGGTCCAAGGTGTTCCCAGCTACTTCACCTATTTGGGAGGTCTGCATCAGGGTTCTGTGCTTAGTACTACATGGACTACTTTCTCCAAGAGGAGGGAAGGTCCCAACAGCGGAGTGGTCCAAGGTGTTCCCAGCTACTTCACCTATTTGGGAGGTCTGCATCAGGGTTCTGTGCTTAGAACTACATGGGCTACTTTCTCCAAGAGGAGGGAAGGTCCCAACAGCGGAGTGGTCCAAGGTGTTCCCAGCTACTTCACCTATTTGGGAGGCCTGCTTCAGGGTTCTGTGCTTAGAACTACATGGGCTACTTTCTCCAAGAGGAGGGAAGGCCCCAACAGTAGAGTGGTCCAAGGTGTTCCCAGCTACTTCACCTATTTGGGAGGCCTGCTTCAGGGTTCTGTGCTTAGAACTACATGGGCTACTTTCTCCAAGAGGAGGGTAGGCCCCAACAGCGGAGTGGTCCAAGGTGTTCCCAGCTACTTCACCTATTTGGGAGGTCTGCATCAGGGTTCTGTGCTTAGTACTACATGGGCTACTTTCTCCAAGAGGAGGGAAGGTCCCAACAGCGGAGTGGTCCAAGGTGTTCCCAGCTACTTCACCTATTTGGGAGGTCTGCATCAGGGTTCTGTGCTTAGTACTACATGGGCTACTTTCTCCAAGAGGAGGGTAGGCCCCAATAGCGGAGTGGTCCAAGGTGTTCCCAGCTACTTCACCTATTTGGGAGGTCTGCATCAGGGTTCTGTGCTTAGTACTACATGGGCTACTTTCTCCAAGAGGAGGGTAGGCCCCAACAGTAGAGTGGTCCAAGGTGTTCCCAGCTACTTCACCTATTTGGGAGGTCTGCATCAGGGTTCTGTGCTTAGTACTACATGGGCTACTTTCTCCAAGAGGAGGGTAGGCCCCAACAGCGGAGTGGTCCAAGGTGTTCCCAGCTACTTCACCTATTTGGGAGGTCTGCATCAGGGTTCTGTGCTTAGTACTACATGGGCTACTTTCTCCAAGAGGAGGGTAGGCCCCAACAGTAGAGTGGTCCAAGGTGTTCCCAGCTACTTCACCTATTTGGGAGGTCTGCATCAGGGTTCTGTGCTTAGTACTACATGGACTACTTTCTCCAAGAGGAGGGAAGGTCCCAACAGCGGAGTGGTCCAAGGTGTTCCCAGCTACTTCACCTATTTGGGAGGTCTGCATCAGGGTTCTGTGCTTAGTATTACATGGGCTACTTTCTCCAAGAGGAGGGAAGGCCCCAACAGTAGAGTGGTCCAAGGTGTTCCCAGCTACTTCACCTATTTGGGAGGTCTGCATCAGGGTTCTGTGCTTAGTACTACATGGGCTACTTTCTCCAAGAGGAGGGTAGGCCCCAACAGCGGAGTGGTCCAAGGTGTTCCCAGCTACTTCACCTATTTGGGAGGTCTGCATCAGGGTTCTGTGCTTAGTACTACATGGACTACTTTCTCCAAGAGGAGGGTAGGCCCCAATAGCGGAGTGGTCCAAGGTGTTCCCAGCTACTTCACCTATTTGGGAGGTCTGCATCAGGGTTCTGTGCTTAGTATTACATGGGCTACTTTCTCCAAGAGGAGGGAAGGCCCCAATAGTAGAGTGGTCCAAGGTGTTCCCAGCTACTTCACCTATTTGGGAGGTCTGCATCAGGGTTCTGTGCTTAGTACTACATGGACTACTTTCTCCAAGAGGAGGGTAGGCCCCAATAGCGGAGTGGTCCAAGGTGTTCCCAGCTACTTCACCTATTTGGGAGGTCTGCATCAGGGTTCTGTGCTTAGTACTACATGGGCTACTTTCTCCAAGAGGAGGGTAGGCCCCAATAGCGGAGTGGTCCAAGGTGTTCCCAGCTACTTCACCTATTTGGGAGGTCTGCATCAGGGTTCTGTGCTTAGTACTACATGGGCTACTTTCTCCAAGAGGAGGGTAGGCCCCAACAGCTAAGTGGTCCAAGGTGTTCCCAGCTACTTCACCTATTTGGGAGGTCTGCATCAGGGTTCTGTGCTTAGTACTACATGGGCTACTTTCTCCAAGAGGAGGGTAGGCCCCAACAGCGGAGTGGTCCAAGGTGTTCCCAGCTACTTCACCTATTTGGGAGGTCTGCATCAGGGTTCTGTGCTTAGTATTACATGGGCTACTTTCTCCAAGAGGAGGGTAGGCCCCAACAGTAGAGTGGTCCAAGGTGTTCCCAGCTACTTCACCTATTTGGGAGGTCTGCATCAGGGTTCTGTGCTTAGTACTACATGGGCTACTTTCTCCAAGAGGAGGGTAGGCCCCAACAGCGGAGTGGTCCAAGGTGTTCCCAGCTACTTCACCTATTTGGGAGGTCTGCATCAGGGTTCTGTGCTTAGTACTACATGGACTACTTTCTCCAAGAGGAGGGTAGGCCCCAACAGTAGAGTGGTCCAAGGTGTTCCCAGCTACTTCACCTATTTGGGAGGTCTGCATCAGGGTTCTGTGCTTAGTACTACATGGACTACTTTCTCCAAGAGGAGGGTAGGCCCCAACAGCGGAGTGGTCCAAGGTGTTCCCAGCTACTTCACCTATTTGGGAGGTCTGCATCAGGGTTCTGTGCTTAGTACTACATGGGCTACTTTCTCCAAGAGGAGGGTAGGCCCCAATAGCGGAGTGGTCCAAGGTGTTCCCAGCTACTTCACCTATTTGGGAGGTCTGCATCAGGGTTCTGTGCTTAGTACTACATGGGCTACTTTCTCCAAGAGGAGGGTAGGCCCCAACAGTAGAGTGGTCCAAGGTGTTCCCAGCTACTTCACCTATTTGGGAGGTCTGCATCAGGGTTCTGTGCTTAGTACTACATGGGCTACTTTCTCCAAGAGGAGGGTAGGCCCCAATAGCGGAGTGGTCCAAGGTGTTCCCAGCTACTTCACCTATTTGGGAGGTCTGCATCAGGGTTCTGTGCTTAGTACTACATGGGCTACTTTCTCCAAGAGGAGGGTAGGCCCCAACAGCGGAGTGGTCCAAGGTGTTCCCAGCTACTTCACCTATTTGGGAGGTCTGCATCAGGGTTCTGTGCTTAGTATTACATGGGCTACTTTCTCCAAGAGGAGGGTAGGCCCCAACAGTAGAGTGGTCCAAGGTGTTCCCAGCTACTTCACCTATTTGGGAGGTCTGCATCAGGGTTCTGTGCTTAGTACTACATGGGCTACTTTCTCCAAGAGGAGGGTAGGCCCCAATAGCGGAGTGGTCCAGGGTGTTCCCAGCTACTTCACCTATTTGGGAGGTCTGCATCAGGGTTCTGTGCTTAGTACTACATGGGCTACTTTCTCCAAGAGGAGGGTAGGCCCCAACAGTAGAGTGGTCCAAGGTGTTCCCAGCTACTTCACCTATTTGGGAGGTCTGCATCAGGGTTCTGTGCTTAGTATTACATGGGCTACTTTCTCCAAGAGGAGGGTAGGCCCCAATAGCGGAGTGGTCCAAGGTGTTCCCAGCTACTTCACCTATTTGGGAGGTCTGCATCAGGGTTCTGTGCTTAGAACTACATGGGCTACTTTCTCCAAGAGGAGGGTAGGCCCCAACAGCGGAGTGGTCCAAGGTGTTCCCAGCTACTTCACCTATTTGGGAGGTCTGCATCAGGGTTCTGTGCTTAGTACTACATGGACTACTTTCTCCAAGAGGAGGGTAGGCCCCAACAGTAGAGTGGTCCAAGGTGTTCCCAGCTACTTCACCTATTTGGGAGGTCTGCATCAGGGTTCTGTGCTTAGTACTACATGGACTACTTTCTCCAAGAGGAGGGTAGGCCCCAATAGCGGAGTGGTCCAAGGTGTTCCCAGCTACTTCACCTATTTGGGAGGTCTGCATCAGGGTTCTGTGCTTAGTACTACATGGACTACTTTCTCCAAGAGGAGGGTAGGCCCCAACAGCGGAGTGGTACAGGGTGTTCCCAGCTACTTCACCTATTTGGGAGGTCTGCATCAGGGTTCTGTGCTTAGTATTACATGGGCTACTTTCTCCAAGAGGAGGGTAGGCCCCAACAGCGGAGTGGTCCAAGGTGTTCCCAGCTACTTCACCTATTTGGGAGGTCTGCATCAGGGTTCTGTGCTTAGTACTACATGGACTACTTTCTCCAAGAGGAGGGTAGGCCCCAACAGCGGAGTGGTCCAAGGTGTTCCCAGCTACTTCACCTATTTGGGAGGTCTGCATCAGGGTTCTGTGCTTAGTACTACATGGACTACTTTCTCCAAGAGGAGGGTAGGCCCCAACAGCAGAGTGGTCCAAGGTGTTCCCAGCTACTTCACCTATTTGGGAGGTCTGCATCAGGGTTCTGTGCTTAGTACTACATGGGCTACTTTCTCCAAGAGGAGGGTAGGCCCCAACAGCGGAGTGGTCCAAGGTGTTCCCAGCTACTTCACCTATTTGGGAGGTCTGCATCAGGGTTCTGTGCTTAGTACTACATGGACTACTTTCTCCAAGAGGAGGGTAGGCCCCAACAGTAGAGTGGTCCAAGGTGTTCCCAGCTACTTCACTTATTTGGGGGGTCTGCATCAGGGTTCTGTGCTTAGTACTACATGGACTACTTTCTCCAAGAGGAGGGTAGGCCCCAATAGCGGAGTGGTCCAAGGTGTTCCCAGCTACTTCACCTATTTGGGAGGTCTGCATCAGGGTTCTGTGCTTAGTACTACATGGACTACTTTCTCCAAGAGGAGGGTAGGCCCCAACAGCGGAGTGGTCCAGGGTGTTCCCAGCTACTTCACCTATTTGGGAGGTCTGCATCAGGGTTCTGTGCTTAGTATTACATGGGCTACTTTCTCCAAGAGGAGGGTAGGCCCCAACAGCGGAGTGGTCCAAGGTGTTCCCAGCTACTTCACCTATTTGGGAGGTCTGCATCAGGGTTCTGTGCTTAGTACTACATGGACTACTTTCTCCAAGAGGAGGGTAGGCCCCAACAGCGGAGTGGTCCAAGGTGTTCCCAGCTACTTCACCTATTTGGGAGGTCTGCATCAGGGTTCTGTGCTTAGTATTACATGGGCTACTTTCTCCAAGAGGAGGGTAGGCCCCAACAGTAGAGTGGTCCAAGGTGTTCCCAGCTACTTCACCTATTTGGGAGGTCTGCATCAGGGTTCTGTGCTTAGTACTACATGGGCTACTTTCTCCAAGAGGAGGGTAGGCCCCAACAGCGGAGTGGTCCAAGGTGTTCCCAGCTACTTCACCTATTTGGGAGGTCTGCATCAGGGTTCTGTGCTTAGTACTACATGGACTACTTTCTCCAAGAGGAGGGTAGGCCCCAACAGTAGAGTGGTCCAAGGTGTTCCCAGCTACTTCACCTATTTGGGAGGTCTGCATCAGGGTTCTGTGCTTAGTACTACATGGACTACTTTCTCCAAGAGGAGGGTAGGCCCCAACAGCGGAGTGGTCCAAGGTGTTCCCAGCTACTTCACCTATTTGGGAGGTCTGCATCAGGGTTCTGTGCTTAGTACTACATGGGCTACTTTCTCCAAGAGGAGGGTAGGCCCCAATAGCGGAGTGGTCCAAGGTGTTCCCAGCTACTTCACCTATTTGGGAGGTCTGCATCAGGGTTCTGTGCTTAGTACTACATGGGCTACTTTCTCCAAGAGGAGGGTAGGCCCCAACAGTAGAGTGGTCCAAGGTGTTCCCAGCTACTTCACCTATTTGGGAGGTCTGCATCAGGGTTCTGTGCTTAGTACTACATGGGCTACTTTCTCCAAGAGGAGGGTAGGCCCCAATAGCGGAGTGGTCCAAGGTGTTCCCAGCTACTTCACCTATTTGGGAGGTCTGCATCAGGGTTCTGTGCTTAGTACTACATGGGCTACTTTCTCCAAGAGGAGGGTAGGCCCCAACAGCGGAGTGGTCCAAGGTGTTCCCAGCTACTTCACCTATTTGGGAGGTCTGCATCAGGGTTCTGTGCTTAGTATTACATGGGCTACTTTCTCCAAGAGGAGGGTAGGCCCCAACAGTAGAGTGGTCCAAGGTGTTCCCAGCTACTTCACCTATTTGGGAGGTCTGCATCAGGGTTCTGTGCTTAGTACTACATGGGCTACTTTCTCCAAGAGAAGGGTAGGCCCCAATAGCGGAGTGGTCCAGGGTGTTCCCAGCTACTTCACCTATTTGGGAGGTCTGCATCAGGGTTCTGTGCTTAGTACTACATGGGCTACTTTCTCCAAGAGGAGGGTAGGCCCCAACAGTAGAGTGGTCCAAGGTGTTCCCAGCTACTTCACCTATTTGGGAGGTCTGCATCAGGGTTCTGTGCTTAGTATTACATGGGCTACTTTCTCCAAGAGGAGGGTAGGCCCCAATAGCGGAGTGGTCCAAGGTGTTCCCAGCTACTTCACCTATTTGGGAGGTCTGCATCAGGGTTCTGTGCTTAGAACTACATGGGCTACTTTCTCCAAGAGGAGGGTAGGCCCCAACAGCGGAGTGGTCCAAGGTGTTCCCAGCTACTTCACCTATTTGGGAGGTCTGCATCAGGGTTCTGTGCTTAGTACTACATGGACTACTTTCTCCAAGAGGAGGGTAGGCCCCAACAGTAGAGTGGTCCAAGGTGTTCCCAGCTACTTCACCTATTTGGGAGGTCTGCATCAGGGTTCTGTGCTTAGTACTACATGGACTACTTTCTCCAAGAGGAGGGTAGGCCCCAATAGCGGAGTGGTCCAAGGTGTTCCCAGCTACTTCACCTATTTGGGAGGTCTGCATCAGGGTTCTGTGCTTAGTACTACATGGACTACTTTCTCCAAGAGGAGGGTAGGCCCCAACAGCGGAGTGGTACAGGGTGTTCCCAGCTACTTCACCTATTTGGGAGGTCTGCATCAGGGTTCTGTGCTTAGTATTACATGGGCTACTTTCTCCAAGAGGAGGGTAGGCCCCAACAGCGGAGTGGTCCAAGGTGTTCCCAGCTACTTCACCTATTTGGGAGGTCTGCATCAGGGTTCTGTGCTTAGTACTACATGGACTACTTTCTCCAAGAGGAGGGTAGGCCCCAACAGCGGAGTGGTCCAAGGTGTTCCCAGCTACTTCACCTATTTGGGAGGTCTGCATCAGGGTTCTGTGCTTAGTACTACATGGACTACTTTCTCCAAGAGGAGGGTAGGCCCCAACAGCAGAGTGGTCCAAGGTGTTCCCAGCTACTTCACCTATTTGGGAGGTCTGCATCAGGGTTCTGTGCTTAGTACTACATGGGCTACTTTCTCCAAGAGGAGGGTAGGCCCCAACAGCGGAGTGGTCCAAGGTGTTCCCAGCTACTTCACCTATTTGGGAGGTCTGCATCAGGGTTCTGTGCTTAGTACTACATGGACTACTTTCTCCAAGAGGAGGGTAGGCCCCAACAGTAGAGTGGTCCAAGGTGTTCCCAGCTACTTCACTTATTTGGGGGGTCTGCATCAGGGTTCTGTGCTTAGTACTACATGGACTACTTTCTCCAAGAGGAGGGTAGGCCCCAATAGCGGAGTGGTCCAAGGTGTTCCCAGCTACTTCACCTATTTGGGAGGTCTGCATCAGGGTTCTGTGCTTAGTACTACATGGACTACTTTCTCCAAGAGGAGGGTAGGCCCCAACAGCGGAGTGGTCCAGGGTGTTCCCAGCTACTTCACCTATTTGGGAGGTCTGCATCAGGGTTCTGTGCTTAGTATTACATGGGCTACTTTCTCCAAGAGGAGGGTAGGCCCCAACAGCGGAGTGGTCCAAGGTGTTCCCAGCTACTTCACCTATTTGGGAGGTCTGCATCAGGGTTCTGTGCTTAGTACTACATGGACTACTTTCTCCAAGAGGAGGGTAGGCCCCAACAGCGGAGTGGTCCAAGGTGTTCCCAGCTACTTCACCTATTTGGGAGGTCTGCATCAGGGTTCTGTGCTTAGTACTACATGGACTACTTTCTCCAAGAGGAGGGTAGGCCCCAATAGCGGAGTGGTCCAAGGTGTTCCCAGCTACTTCACCTATTTGGGAGGTCTGCATCAGGGTTCTGTGCTTAGTACTACATGGGCTACTTTCTCCAAGAGGAGGGTAGGCCCCAATAGCGGAGTGGTCCAAGGTGTTCCCAGCTACTTCACCTATTTGGGAGGTCTGCATCAGGGTTCTGTGCTTAGTACTACATGGGCTACTTTCTCCAAGAGGAGGGTAGGCCCCAACAGTAGAGTGGTCCAAGGTGTTCCCAGCTACTTCACCTATTTGGGAGGTCTGCATCAGGGTTCTGTGCTTAGTACTACATGGGCTACTTTCTCCAAGAGGAGGGTAGGCCCCAACAGTAGAGTGGTCCAAGGTGTTCCCAGCTACTTCACCTATTTGGGAGGTCTGCATCAGGGTTCTGTGCTTAGTACTACATGGGCTACTTTCTCCAAGAGGAGGGTAGGCCCCAACAGTAGAGTGGTCCAAGGTGTTCCCAGCTACTTCACCTATTTGGGAGGTCTGCATCAGGGTTCTGTGCTTAGTACTACATGGACTACTTTCTCCAAGAGGAGGGTAGGCCCCAACAGCGGAGTGGTCCAAGGTGTTCCCAGCTACTTCACCTATTTGGGAGGTCTGCATCAGGGTTCTGTGCTTAGTACTACATGGACTACTTTCTCCAAGAGGAGGGTAGGCCCCAACAGCGGAGTGGTCCAAGGTGTTCCCAGCTACTTCACCTATTTGGGAGGTCTGCATCAGGGTTCTGTGCTTAGTACTACATGGACTACTTTCTCCAAGAGGAGGGTAGGCCCCAACAGCGGAGTGGTCCAAGGTGTTCCCAGCTACTTCACCTATTTGGGAGGTCTGCATCAGGGTTCTGTGCTTAGTACTACATGGACTACTTTCTCCAAGAGGAGGGTAGGCCCCAATAGCGGAGTGGTCCAAGGTGTTCCCAGCTACTTCACCTATTTGGGAGGTCTGCATCAGGGTTCTGTGCTTAGTATTACATGGGCTACTTTCTCCAAGAGGAGGGTAGGCCCCAATAGCTTAGTGGTCCAGGGTGTTGCCGCTGACTCAATGCTGGTTGTTCTCAGCTCCTACCCTCGCTTTATTTACAACTCCCTACTTCACTTATTTGGGGGGTTGGCTCTAGGGTTCTGAGCTTAGTACTACATGGGCTACTTTCTCCAAGAGAAGGGTAGCCCCCAATAGCTGAGTGGTCTAAGGTGATGCCACTGACTGAATGCTTGTTGTTCTCAGCTCCTACCCACATTTTACTTTATGTTTCCAAGCAGTGTGGTGTAGTACTAGCAATTGTAGATAGATGGCGGCTACACCTAGTCCTCATATCGCTTAAGGTTTTTAGAAGGTTTTCTGTCACCTGTTTTTTGTCTATTCACCTAGTAAGATAAATATGAACTAATTTGGCCACCTGCCACTTGGTGCTCGGTAACAGAAAAACCTGAACACAGAAAAAATACATACGACAGCCTAGAAATCTAGGCTAAGTCGGGACCAGTTGCTGTAAGTGAAGGGTAGCCCCCAATGGGTGAGTGGTCCAAGGCGTTGCCACTGACTCAATGTTTGCTGTCTCTCACCCCATAATCTAAGTTTGAATCCTACTCAGGGCATGCACGAAAGTTGCCAATGATAGATATCCCAGACTTTTAATTTTGGCCACTGACTAAAATGCTTATTGTCTCTCACCCTTCGATCTGAGTTCTAATCCTACTCAGGCCATATGAGAAAGTTGTCAATGGTATCCCAGAGGTTTGCTTCTGATATTTTTGCCACTTCTTTACCAGGTCTGTTACTTATGACAATTTTTGAGTTATCAAATATTAGGGCCTCCATTGTGCCCCATGCTGTCCTGGCATCACTTTCTCAAAATATTGCTATTCAAACAAATCCCTACCCCATAAGTTTTTTCACCCTCCCAACTCCTAATCAACGTAAAACATGCATAAAACACACATTCTTGACCAAAAAAATAATGCAAAAGAATCTTTTTAACCGTCCTACCTACCCTATTTTTTTCATACCGTTACAGGAAACAAACAATATATTTTTCTTGGCCTAGGCCATTTTAAAGCACTAGAGGGTCAAGTGACTAGACATTGGGTGGATACTTCTTAAGTAACACTTCATTATGGCACAATTGGTCAAGTAAATGACTTCTTGAGATCTTAGGAAGAGTGATGTTCATCACTTGCCGCCAGTCCCTTGGAAAGGCAATCATTTGAACCTTTGCCTTTAACTCTTGTGCTGCTGCTGGCTAATTTGGCCATTTCAAAATGTTGAAAAAAAAACTGAAAATGACTGGAACCCTGGCATATGGGCACTCATCTGAGAGCACTTGGTGAGAGCTATCCAATGAATACCAACATGACAGGGTTTAGAGGGTTTTCAAAAATCTTTGCATCTGTGTGCTTTGGAAGAAATAGCCTCAGTATTGGAAGCATTAACATCAAATGAGATCAAAGTGTGTTACCTTTCTGACAGAGTACTTTTAAGAGAAAAATGAGGGAAAATATTCATCAGCATCAGCATTTCTCAGAAAAGAATTCAAGGAAAAATGATCAGAAAACAACCATCTCCTCTCATTCAAATACTTTTGAACTTATGCTTGATTCAATTGTTCTTTTCAAAAATATCATAGAGTTCAAAATGTAATCTCAACCTGGTCTGGAACTAACTGTACCTGCTCTCTCTGCTGCTATAAGTAATACCAGTCAACGAGCAGGAGTATCTGCATCTTTACTCCAAACTCATAGACATATTTTTTGAAAGACTGAAGATATTATTCAATATCAATTACTATGTGCCAACTTATTTACCCAGAAAAATCTTTGACATGTACATAATACAGATCTAGTCCATTTGCTACATTCCACTGCTTTTGCTCTACTTATCATCTATATTGCTGTTACACCCTGTATATTATACTTTAATTTTTATTTTCTAGGCATCCACAGAGATATATAGATTATATATAAAACTCCCTGGCGTCCATAAGCCCAGTGGCAGCTTGTGTTTACTATGTTAAAGTGTTACCAGCCCGAAATTAAGATTACCTATCTATCCAGATGACACTTGTGTACAAGACTTTCAGTCTGAGTGTGTTAAAGTTGGCTGAGATCCACAGCTCCTGGTAGCTGTCTGTGGCGGTGTCAGGCTTGGAGTCCTGGGAACAAGGAAGACAATTGATCTCTCTACAGTCGGCTACTAGTTAGTTAGTTAGTGTGTCTGGGAGGAGGAGGAGAGGAGTTGTCTAAGACAGGTTGTCATCAGATCTGGCCGGTGCTGATTCAGCAGATCCAGCCTGCCTGCCTGCCTGCCTGCCACTGGTTTTCCTTCCCAATCAGGGAAGTGAGGCTGGGAAAACACCCTCTCAGAAGGGGTGCCGATTGATGTGCTGTCCTGAGTGTATTAACCATTATATTTTTGTTCTTTCTATTATCTGTCGATTTATTATCTTGAAGTAAATGTATTTTCGTAATGACAGTTGTGGTCAACAAATATACTACTGCAAGGAAGGCTAGGGAAAACACCCTCTCAGTAGGGGTGCCAATTGATGTGCTGTCCGGAGTGTATTATTCAGTTCTTTTTATCATCTGTTGATTTATTATCTAGATGTAAATTTATTTTTGCAATGAAAGTTGTGGTCAATAGATATACTACTGCAAGGGTGGCCGGGGGGGGGGGGGGGGGGGGGAAACATCCTCTCAGAAGGGGTGGCAATTCCTAATTATCATTACCGTTATATATATTCTGCCTTAGTTCTAGGCAAAGTCATGACTAGTCAGTTGCAAGTGGGGGAAGATACTGGAATACATGGTCTTAACCAGCAGGGTGTCTGGGTGCCTTTTTGGACACCCAATCCCTTGAAAAGAACCCCTCAGGACACCCAATTTTTTGTGAGGAATTTTTAAAAATCTCAATTCCAAGCTTATAATTGAATTTTTTTATCTCTCTATAATTCCCATGACATTGTTTTAAGATATCATGTCTTATTTTGATGAATTTATACATGTTTATGGTTGAAATATGAGTATATTGTGATCCCCCTTAAAGATTTAGACGCCCAAAGATTTTTCAACTGCCAATTTTAGGCACCCAGTTTCTAAATACTGGCTAAGACACTGCTGGAGTACCTAGCGAAAAGCCGAAAACCACCACCTAACCTCACATGCCCTGGCCAGGCTTTGAACCTGAGCAGCTGAAAATAGTTGATTGAATATACTGTGTCAATTTCATTCAAATGTTTTAACAAACATTTTTTCGTAAAAATAATCATGTGTATACTTCTGTCAGAATCCAATTAGCACTTTGGACATGAAAGGGTTACGCTAAGGCTTTTCTTCCAATTAAGGAAACCTGTCCGTTAGTCAACATCAAATCCAGTTATAAAACCTCCCTTATTTCCACAGAGACATGCAGAGTTACTGCTGATACTGAGGCTCTGAGGTTATTAACTGCATATCCTGCAAACATTGGTAAGTAAATGAGAGGCACAAATATACTCTCATGAGTTTTTTATCTGCTACTTGCAGAAAAGGGCAAGGGGCATTTTCTCAAGAAGTCCCATCCTAGGTAGCCTGCCTCCAAGGCCTGATTCTTGGATACTATTCCCTATAGATAGATGGCTCTGCAACATGGTGGATTGTTACGCTGTGCTGAATCTAATTATTCAAACTCTCTCATGAAAAAAATATTTAAAGAATATGAAAAAAAAATATGAAAAGAAAAATGAAAGAAAATATGAAAAAATAAGCGACCAGACAGCATTCCATATCTTGAAGTGGGTGTGAGCACTGACTTAATATACAGTAAACACATAATTAAAGGTACTGGGCTAGTAGCTATATGCTATGTGCATAGAGAATTTATAACAAAAGTATCTATGACTAGACCAGCTCCTACTCCTAGTCTATGGTATAATCAAATAATGCTTTTCCAGTCTCTATCTCTGTTACTTACTTACTTGTAGAATAGTATCTATAACTAAACTGGTCAGCCCTATGGTATAATTGTTCCAGTTTCTATATCTTACTCATTCGGCGTGCAACATAACCACTTGCCTCGTTGCAAATTCCAAGTGAGTTCGGCAAAAAACAGCAATCGGGCAAGCAGAACAAGACCCTAACTTGCCCCGCTTGGCAAGTAATATATTCAGTCCTTACAATGTAACTCAACTTTGTTTAACAAAGTGGCGGGGCAAGGGGAAGTGCCAGCAGGGCAAGTTAACTTTAGGGGCAGCTTGCCCCGCTTGGCAAGTAATGTTCTGGAACCTATGATGCACCCTGATGTTGACTAGGTATTGGTTTTATTGGATGTTCATAGGTGGCACTAAGTGTGGTCATTTCGATTAGCTAGAACCACCAAGAATTGGAAATATCTTATTGTGGCCACCTGGTGAGCAAATTTGGAACTAAATAGGGTAAACTCAGGTTAGATATAGAAGAAGTGACAAATTGCATGGTAGTGGTGGTGGTGGTGGTGGCGGCGGTGCTAGTACCATAGTAGTAGTAGTAGTAGTTGTAGTAGTAGTAGTAGTAGTAGTAGAAGTAGTAGTAGTAATAGTAGTAGTAGTAGAAGTAGAAGTAGTAAAGAAGAAGAAATAGCAGTTATACAGAAATGGTGTTACAGTTCATGTGGCTCCAGACCTCCAGTGTGTGAAGATTGGTTAAGTGATAAAAGAAAATGGCATCAAAATTCAATTATCTGGCTTGCTTGGCTTTAGAGATTGAGTCTGGGAAATCAAAAAGGGTCATTTGTCAGGTTGTGGATTAATGTCCGACTACTGAATCTCTAGATAGAACATAACAGAAGCCTGTTCTGGCCTTGGGCCTACTACTGCCCACTTGTCTTCTGACCTATCAATTTTCAGATGTGTGCCTGTTGTGTGTGGGTTGTCACATGGTATTTGAGGGTGTTGATTTCAATTAAAGGACATGTGGGTCAGGAGGGTGGCGGAGAGGTCAGGGGTCGCATAGCTACGGCTTGACTCAAGTCAGAACAAATAATGGTGGAGTATGTTAGTGCTAACACATGTTGGGAGTAACACGCTAGTAGGGGGCACCTGTTGCATACCAAAGAAACACCACTACTATTACTACTACTACTACTACTATTACTACTACTACTACTGCTGCTGCTGCTGCTGCTGCTGCTGCTTCTGCTGCTGCTGCTACTGCTACTACTACTACTACTACTGCTGCTGCTGCTGCTGCTGCTGCTACTACTACTGCTACTGCTACTACTGCTGCAACTACTACTACCACTACTACAAAGGTAAAGGTATTCGGTTTATAGTCTTGTATCCACCGAAGCGCTCACACGACCTTCCTCCCCTAGCAGGCCTGCACACACAGAGACCATTTCAATCCCCCGAGGGATATTCCAGAGCAACTGGCAGCATATAGCGCACACGCTCTAAGCACTGCCTTATTTATGCTAGGTACCCATTTGCAGCTGGGTAAACTGAAGCAATATGGAATAAACAGTCTTGCCCAAGGACAGACCAAAGTGCCCCGGCCGGGAATTGAACCAGCAACGCTCTGATTACTAGTCCGACACCTAATCAACTGAGCTACTTTGTCCCCATTACTACTACTAACACTAATAACTATAATAACAATAATAAATAATGATAATAGTAATTATTATAATAATAATAATAATAATAATAATAATAATAATAATAATAATAATAATAACAATAATAATAATAATAATAATAATAATAATAATAATAATAATAATAATAATTAGTGGGGACAAAGTAGCTCAGTTGGTTAGGTGTCGGACTAGTAATCAGTAGGTCGCTGGTTCAATTCCTGGCCGGGGCATTTCGTCTGTTCTTGGGCAAGACAGTTTATCCCATATTGCCTCTGTCTACCCAGATGAAAAATGGGTACCTGGCATAAATAAGGCAGTGCTTAGAGCTTGCTGCTAACTGCTCTGGAATATCCCCCAGGGGATTGAAATGGTGTCCGTGTGTACAGGCCTGCCAGGGGAAGAAGGTTGTGTGAGTGCTTCGGTGGATATAAAACTATAAACTGAATACCTTTACCTTTAATAATAATAATAATGATAATAACAATAATAATAATAGTAATAATAATAATAATTATAACAATAATAATAATAATAATAATAATAATAATAATTTGATATTGTGCCTTTACTATAATCATCATGGATACTCCAGCTGATTACAATGCAAAATCAAGTGAATACTACCGAAGGTTGATTATTAGTGACGCCCTGTTGGAAAGTGCAATCCGGCCTGCTATCCATACGAAGTCATCCAGATCTTACAAGGCGGAGCCGAGTCAGGGACCTGAATGACTGAGGGCGGATTGCATTTTCCAACAGGGCACAATGAATTTATCACCTGCTCTTTCATGCTAAGAAAAAATAACAGATACATCTCAAAAATATTTTGAATATCTTTGGAGGTCAGAACGAGGCTGGCGCCCAAGTGATAATATTGAATTCCGCCATTCGATATTGAATCTACAAAGTGTGAAGGGCTCCAGGTCAAACACCTATTGACCAATCAGCATTGAGTATCACAGCAGAGCAGGTGATAAAACTAGTTATCCACCTTGATACTACTCATCTTGGTTAAGCATGAACAAGGGTAAAGTGGTATTTATTTTTGTAACCTGTCCTGGTGAAAATGTTCTGATGAGTGTTGTCCCCTGAAACACCCTATGGTGCCTCCTACTGGTTAAACTGCTGTGCTAATCAGGTACAGAATAAGATTTCCATTGTTAGAGTAAAATTGTGTTTCATCTTGAAGGATGCAAGGTTTGGGATCACTGGTAAGATTTTATACCCCTCTTGAATCAATGGAGCTGACCAACCCTCCCCCCCCCAAAAAAAAAAACACACTAGAACCACCCACCCTATGACATAAGCCTTGGGTCATTAACAATACCATAACAAGCCCATTATTTTATATCCTAACTATTACCCCATGTACTAGCTTAACCAGTGTAAGGCATGGGACGGATGGGTACAGCTTACAACTCAATCATCTAATGCAGACACTGACTTATAAAACCACCCTGTGTGTTGACTTGGGTGGTATGAGGCATAGGGGGTATGGGTGTTACCCTGATATGCCAGGGGCATATAGTCTGTCCATCAACTGGTGTTAGCCTTAGGGTAGAGGGTATGGGTATTTCCCAGTGGTGCCAAGGGCATGAACCTCTATTGTAGGCACCCTGTCTCCGCAACAACCCCAACCCCCTCCCCCAACAATATTTAAGCTGAACTAGTGTTAGTACTAGGGGGAGGGGTATGGGCGTTTCCTTGACATGCCCATTATCACATAGCACAACCCTCACCAAGAGGGTGTTAGGTTCCTGAGAGCCATGTTATCAGTCTCTTAGACAGTCAAGTGCTCAGCTTTATTTATCTCTGCGCAATGAGCTAACAATTAATAAATCAACCCCTGCTTATCAACCCATGTCACAACTGTGGTGCCACCTGAGGGAGACTCCATCAATTAAGCAAGGCCTTCATTACAGTGCAGTAAGAGTCCACCAGCCCAATAAGTACATAAGTGCCGTACGTACTGCATTCGCTATTATAATACCAGTCAGGGCTCGAAGCTAACAGGGAACCACTGGCCCGAGGCCAGTAAAAATTCCCAAAAATGGCTTTGGGCCAGTAAAAAAAGCAATCAACTGGTCCTTCAAGGCCAGTAAACATTTGGCGACATTCTTCAAATTTTCTCTTTGAATGTCCACTTTTATGCAATATATTTTTTAATTTTTATGTTGTAATAGAATTTGTAGGACCAATAAAAATTTTGCAGGACCAGTCGATTCTAGGTTTCACTGGTCCTTCGGGACTAGTGATATTTTGAGGTAACGTTGAAGCCTGACAGTTACTCAACCCTTCTAATGCTGAGGCTGCTTTCGTCCAAAGCACAAGGACGTATACATTTTTGAAAACCATCTAAACCCTGCCATGTTGGTATTCATTAGATAGCTTTCGCTGAGTACTCTCAGATGAGTACACATGTGCCAGGGGTTCAGTCATTTTAAAGTTTTTTTAAGCCACCACCAGCACAAGGGCTGATTCAGTTGGTACTGAAAGCACTTTCTTGATATCATGGCATTTATAAAATAAAATTGGTAATAACGCAATGATTAACAAAATATGAGGGTGTCTTGCTTATCATTAGTTCATTTACAATCATATACACTGGGAGTAACTAAAAGTAGTCTTCAAGTGGGTACAGGACCCCTGTACCCAATTAAAGAGTCTGTACAGGTTTTACTTTCAATTATTACCAGAGGGCAGCTGGCAATAGCGATTGAAACATAGGAAGCTGCCCTCTCTGAAATACATGAGAATATAACATTCAATAACATATTTATAATAGTTTGATTGGTCAATAAACATTCTATTTTTCAAATAAAAGACAATTTTATCATCTTTATCCTAACTTAAAACTAATATACTAATATGTGTTCCTACAAGGCTCTATATCCTAAACCGCCACCGCACTTCACTCTCTCCCCCATACCCCCTCCCACCCTAAGCCAGAGAAGAAGGAAGGGGGTCGCAATTTTCTTGTTACACCGGTGTAGTCAAAAGCACATAATACACGCATTCTTCATTTCTGTACCCATCAGTACTTGGCTGGTGGTTGTGAGCTACTTCCAAAAACCCAACAGCCGCTTTGTGACATTTGAAATATCTGCCCCAAATGCCAAGTAAGATGAAGGCATTGAATAACCAAACTACAGACTGGGACTTCAGCGAGAATCGAAACCGGCAGGCACGGCATCGTCTCCGCAACTGGTAAAAACGAGTGCCGCACTGAGCTACTGTAGACTCGAATGGCCGATTTTCATAAATACGTCAACAAACGGTGGCATTTTTTGAGCTATGAAAACACTTACCGCGAGTAGTTATTTCCCCTGTTCGACGACAGCCGTGCTCCCGTATTGAGTATTCTATATCTACAATGAGAAAAAGCGGAGCACTGAGTTGGGCCGGAAAAGGGGAAGTTGTTGATCATCGGATGAGCACCACGCCACGTGACAGAGAACTCTTTCCGACACCCACGTGGGGGGCGTGGTCTCATGTCAAGGCCGAACAAAAAACAAAACAAAGTGGCAGAACAAAAATATCGTCTTTCTTATTGGTTGGCGGGGGTCGTCCCAAAACACGCCTGGTTAACAATACATTTTTTTCAATGCAAGTATCAAGAGTTTCCAAATTGATGAGCCAATTGTATCAAGAAATGAGCAATAAAAATAGGTTTAGATAAAGACACGTCACAGGTTTACCTACCAATAGTTTTTACATATCCTCGATGATAGTTGTGGTTATCCTGTTCACAACTGGAGCATACACGTGCCGATACTTCATATTGAAATAATGTGAAAACAAAACAATACTATAAGAAATATAATATTTAAGTATAATTTGAGATTTGACATTGAAGCGATATTCTGAGAAATATATGAAAAAGTAATTGAGAAATAGTATACACTAACTAGTAGACAAAGAAGACCAAGTGATGTACATATATGAGTGGATGATTTCTTTCATTTAAGGTTAGGTTCACCCTTTCACTTCAATTTATTAAACAAAAATACATATATTTGATGGCATGTGTTCAAAGTGCTCGACCGTGCATTACGATCTCAAAGGGTCACTGTAGATTCACAAAGGATTGTTTAAAGTAAAGTTTGCGACTTTACAGAAAATCTATTTTTGCGTTTTTTAACCTTGCGAATTGGCCGCAACATGGAGTGGCAGCACTAAACATTGCGTATTCTAATTTCGCGTCCGAGACTAAACGCTAAGAACCGCAAAAATTAAACTAGCGTAATCTTTTCCGAATTTACAGTTATCAAAGTAGTAGTAGTAGTACTTTTATTTGCTGTAATCATCTGGACGCAAATGTTCATGTAGAGCTGAAAGCGCCCCCAAAAGTGAAACGGCAGCAGATGTAACTAATTGAACCTCAGAATAGCAAGTTCATAACACTAGGAAAATTGGATTGCGAAACTGGCGATGCCACAAAGTTAACGACATGTAAAGGCGTATTGATAAAGTTATTATTGTTTATTTATTTGAAAAGGCATTAGATTAAAAGATCAAATACAATTTTTCAGCTATTTTGGCGCTCCTTATTGGGTTCTAACGACATTCGGGTGATGGCGAGCCGTCTGGCAGTAGTTAGACAACAGGCGCCATATTTGATTTGGTTATTTACCAAAGTTGACGAAGGTAGGTCATAATCAGTTTCGGGCCGTATGTAAATGTGTGGGGTCATTGATAAAAGTGGCTTAGTGGTACATGTACCTAACAAAGATCTACTACGGTTGTCAGTCACGTAAATGACAAGAATGACTCGGAATACTAGGAACGATCCCAAATAGAGTTACGGGATTTCACCAATATGGTTCTCTTTTCACTCCGTCTCACATAACAGAAGGAATAGCCTGATTGATAGCCCAGTCGCCCTGGCCCAGTCGACTCCCGATCCTAGGGTCGCCGGTTCGATTCCATCTCTCGATCGTGCAATTTTTTTTCCACCCGCACAGTGCTTCGTGTGGTACTTAGAAATATTTCATACTCAAAATAACGGTGGCTTTATTTCTATTATCTTTTTACTTAACTTTGCTAAAAATGAATTGTTGGTCAAAACCGTTGATCCCAGAAAAGACGTCTGCCTGAATTGCCGTTCGCTATAAGGGCCGATGACTTTATGTTGGGCTTAGACTAAAAACAATCTTTTATCTTTGATTTATTATAATAAACATTTCCACAGTTGTGAAGTTAGGAATTTCTTCGAGAAAATATATAGTTTAATGGATGCAAGTAATGCCTAGCCTTCATATAAAAATTGAGATCTGTGAAGTTTAATGGGTGTAAGTATTAATTTATATCTGTTGATGAAGGACACTTGCTGCACATGACTTTACCTTAGATCACCAAACACAAGTGGATTCGAAACCAGCCGGTCAACATGAACATGCAAGCCTCAACTAATGTCAACTAATAGCCGCTAATAGGCCAGAAATTGGTGCTTTGGGCACCCCCAGCTGGTGGTGGAGATAAGGTGTCTCAGTAATGTAATCGATGCGAGAGCCCTGATTGGTCCTTGTTCCCACGTGAGCCCGCGCTGATGGCTTATGTGGTACTCCTGACATGAGTCCAGCACTTAACTATAAGGCATTACTTTATGCAACTCCCACCCATCTACCTTCTATCTGCCCTTTCACACGTCGGGCCACGTGATCATCAGTGCCCTATCCATGCACCTTCCACCTGTACTTTGGGCTTGGATCCGTGCGCCCGCCACTCACTTTTTGGGCGCACGGATCCTTACTACACTGCCACTTTCTATTCCTCCTGCGGCCTTTAGCGCCTTGCCGCAACACTTGCCTTCCCCCTTCTCTGTAATTATACTGTCCTCCCAGTACCTCTTTCAACGGGGCCCTATCTGGATGCAAAATAGTACAACTAATAAATACCAAATAATACAAATAATATAATGTGAAACAAAGGTGCATATATCCCAGAAATATGAGAAAGGCACACACATGGTACCTACCCATAAGGGGCAAGTCATAAGTTGCTCATTTAGTTAGTGCCAGCATTAATTTAAAGGTCTCTTCTTTGGTGAAACTTGCTATTGAAGCGACTATTATAGGTAATTACTCCTTTCTCGAGTTTAACACCCCATAATACATATGTACAATATAATTGCAAGCAATTTCTCATACTTGTACCATTCTCTCAGGGCCACACCCTTCGATATGCTTTCCCATTAGCACACTGAAAGCTTCTGCTGGATCTAAATTTGGATATACTGTTTCTATCTCATTAAACATAGTGGTGCGTTTGCCTAAATTAAAAGAGCACTGCATAATCATGTGCCTGGCATTTTCGTAAGCAGCATTATCGCATAGTGTACAACACCTAGAGCCAAAAGGTGCGCCCCTGAGTCTACCATCATCCTGTTTTAATAAACTAGCATGGCACAATACATTTACCATGATTTCACATTCAAAGCCCAATTGAAATTGTGTTCTTCTTAAACAAGAAGCCTTAGAAATCAATAGATCAAGAAAAGTGATAAACTTTCTGGTGAGGGAAGGAAGGAATGCATGGATGTTAACGTCGCTCTCAAAAGCTTAGGCCGTATCGCGACGAGATAGAAACTTCTGAAACGGGAACCAATGATCTAACCTCACGGACAGTTCCAAGGGGGCGTTCCTTTGCTAACGGACCATTGACATACATGCACAGCGCCGCACATCAACGGCCAATCCGCTTTTGGGGATCCAGCGGAGATTCGAACCTGTGAATGCAGACATTGGGAGCTAGGCACCGTAACCACTAGGCCACCGCGAGTCCACTCTCATTCAATTATTGACCTCTTATAGGTTCTTAAATACTAGGAAATTAACCTGCTGTAGATTCGTCCTGAAAATACGCTACGCTAAAATCCAGTCACACTCTTAACTTAGTGTGCGTCAAATAAACTAATATGCAAATAAACGTCAATATCGTTGAATTAACATCTTAACTCGACTTCGGCGCTCTATTACGAATGCAGAGGCAGCCTGCGAGCGTCTCTGGTTATCTTCAGAAATCGAGTTTCTTGGAGAAGTCAATATTACTGTGGAGGGGGACGGGGTCGCGTCTATTTCAAAAGAGGTGCACCGCAGACCGTGGTGCTCATATAAACCAACCACCACAGACTGGTTATACATTACCTAAATCATTGACAACTTATACGTATCTACCGAAGTTCATTGATCCCATATACGGTTCATTAACTTCTATGTAATAAAATGCACTGTCAAGAAATGAAATCTAAGTTCTTGGAAACGTTATTTTATAGATAATTTACAGATTTAGATCAGAGCCAATACCCCATTGTAGCTGTTGGAAGATAACTCAGTGTACCCTTTTCTGTACCGAGATGGCAACTGAACAATTTGCTGTTTCTATGATTAGCGAATTCGCCAATATCAGATATTAACCCTTCCAAAGCTAAGGCTACTTTTATTCAAAACACAAGAACGCAAAGATTATGAAAAACCTCTAAACCCTGTCAAGTTGGCATTCATATGACAGCTCTCGGTGAGCATTCCCAGATGAGTACCAATGTACCAAGGTTTTAGTCATTTCTCAATTGTTTTGCATCATTTCGTATTGGCCAAATTAGCCAACAGCAGCAAAATGGTTAAGCCGCCTTATATAAAGTATTGTACCCTCTTGGAAAATGTTGTGTGCGTTGAATTATGTTATGAGCAGTATTGGCAACTTGGCCATGAAGCAGCTCGTTTCCCTATATCCTCTGGATGTAAAGGGCGGTGTAAAAAATAGTTAACACATTTGCACTCAGAGTGGCTAAAAGGGGTCTAACAATCTTAGAACAAATTTACTGACAAAAGCATTTTCTTGAAATCACTTGAAGGAGAAATGTTGATCAGAAACTAAACAATAACTCTCCTTCAAATATTTATGAACTTTCGCTTTACTCACTAGTTATTCTCAAAAGTATGAGAGTAGCAGACGATACCATCCTGAGAAACTCTGAGTGCTATTAATGGGTTAAAAGGCTGGTTTTATCTCAAGCGAGGCAACTGTCCCGACATAATGGACCACTGCTACAAATTGATGCTGTCACTATTGTCACTGTTCCAATCGCTCTGCAAATGAAAGATTTCCTGTTTCTTGAGAGGTTAACAGCTGGTTACGCACACACTATCTTCCTAAATGAATCAGAGAGAGAGAGAGAGAGAGAGAGAGAGAGAGAGAGAGAGAGAGAGAGAGAGAGAGAGAGAGAGAGGGGGGGGGGGCTCAGCTCGAAACACATAGTATTTCATTAATTGATATCGTCTTTACATTCCCATTTGTAAAATGAAATCACGACCGGAAAGACATAAAACAAGGCTAGTGATCTGTCTCAGCTAATGTTTAAAAGACTGTCATTATGACAAACCCTTTAATGATAAATACGTTTAAATTCAAAATGATGGATTAGAAGTTAAGAACCTCAGGTGCGGCCTATCTGATTGGAACCTCCTTCCCTCTGTAACGGATCTCCAGTGACATATTGAAGTTGTTTTTCATAACGTCATACATACTGTAACGGACATGTCTTTGCTATGTCAAAATTATATAGAGCCTCTAACACATGTCAGTGACAGAAATGTAATGAACCCTGACCACAAACGTCCTTGCCCGGTAAGAAATGAAACACATCATGATAGCAGTGTCACGATACGTGTTGGAGCCTAGTTTCTAGGCTATAGGTCGTCAGGACAACCAGGGTCTTAGCCGATATTTGGAAATAGGGTGTCCAAATAGAGGTTTCATAGACTTTTGCGTGTCCAAAGTGTGGTACAAAATACATACTACTAATAAGATAGACCCTATACCTTTACAGATTTTGCTTTTTTAGGCCAGATACTGCTTTGTGTGTCTAATAAAAGTGACACTACAGCTTCTACATCTTCTATCTTCTAAGAAAAGTCATCTTCAGCAAATTCTGACATAAACTTTTGGGTGTCCAAACTGTCAAAAAACAGTGTTCTGTGTGTCCAAATGACACGCTGGACGCATTACGGCTAAGCCCCTGAGGACAACCAGATGACAAGGCACTGACGTATTTTGCAATATAACATTTAATCAACTCATTGATGGTTATACGTGTAACGATGCTTTTATTCATGAAAATATGATAGTATGACCCAATAACACGTAACATAAATTCGCTTTAGTTTTGAAAGAGATTTAGACATATGCACATATTTATGAAATATATTTTTGTTAGCACGGTGTCGGCAATAAAAGTCCCGCAATTCGGGCTCCTTCATGTCGTAAAGGTAAAATGTTGTACACAAACAGGCATACTATAAGTTAGACCTTTAAATAGTCTATACCAACATTAAGCTTAACCCTTTTGCTGTTGGTAACGAATTTGATCAATATACAATGATGCAAAAACATGAAAAATGGCTGAAATCCTGGCAGTACTCATCTGAGAGTACTCAGCAGCCGCTTGCCAGTGAAAACCAACAGGACCAGGGTTTATATTATTATGGTTTTCAAAAATCGTTGCATCCTTTTGCTTTGGATGAAAGTTGCCTTAGCATTGGAAGGGTTAAAGAGTCTATATCAATATTTATCTTAAGGGACAAAGCAGCAGCCATGGGAGCTTCCTTTTATGGAACATCAACAGACCTACAACCGATTTTCTTATTGCATCTAGAAAAATCCAAATTCCTATTATGGCATTGCACAATTCAATTAAGCGATATACACAATAAACCTGTCTGGTGCCGCCTAGGATTCCAGTGGGTTCTGGAATGGCCCTTTCCTGTCTTCCTCCCATACAAGCCCCCAGTAACTCAACTCTTATCTCAACACTCAATTCGCCACACTAACACTGCGGCAACTTTCTCACAGAAATCATCACAAATTTGCTTGCCGAGCGCATTTCCAATTTTCCATGCCTGTCCGCTCTAATTCTGCAGGGGCCTGGGATCTCTCAGTAATCCGCACTGTTTATTTTCACCGGTGACTGAACAGCTGTAGTAATACCTCAACAGTAGCAATTATTTATTTCTGGGCTCCAATAGGTGTGGTGCAGATAGGCCTGTGATATGTACAGGCAAACGTGAAATGGGCAAATGTTATTCATCTTCATGTACCGTATGGATTTCAGATTTACATGTAGGGACCACTGAATATGTATGTGTATATGTATGTATGTATGCATGCAAGCATGAGGGTACATGTATGTATGTATGTGTGTGTATCTATGTTTATATGTATGATTGTGTTTATATAAACATAGTAATCGGGATTACTTTGTAAAGATCCCTTCAATACAAAAGAGAATTCTTATGCATTGTTTATACTATACCAAAAGTATAACTGTCAATACTGCGCTAGACTGGTCCACAAGTTTGCAAATAGGGTGGAATCTATACATATTAACCACTCATTACGAAAAATAGTGTTTTCAATATACGGATAGTTGAAATGAGCACATATAACTGATGTGCCAATGTAAAGATATAACAACAAGATTACCTCAACAAGATGATATTTATACCAAGTCATCAAGCCATACACTTCTCGACATTTAGAATAGGCGTAGGTGACATCATTAGCACAACGCAATCGTTTAGTTGTACATGTAGCTGTTTAGCTGGTTGGCATGGTCCCAATATAAACGTGCAGAGCTGTAAAGGACTGTCGATAGGACTATTTATTGTCTAAGCATAGAGAAGAAATAGTTCCTTCTAGAATGTCTACGTCGGGGCATTGCCCGAGTGGCTGTGTGAATGGAGGCGATGAGAACCCTGCATTAACTCAACAAAGCAAACGGGAGCATTTACGACGACACTCTGGTAAGAATAACACACTGAGGGGTCTGCCCCATTTATCAGTACATCCTGTCTGATTTATGGTCTCAGCCAGACCACGTCAAGGAACCTGACCCTGTGACAGGAGAGTGAGGATGGCACAGTTGCATGAAACTACCAACCTGTTGCTAGCCGTGTCCACACTGACGTAAATGCAGGTGCCTCTCGCTATGCTGTCACTGGGCTATGGTGACTTGCTACGTTAGAAAAGTGAGGGTGACACTGTCGCATGAACGTATCAACGTGTTGCCAGGCTTGGCAATACGCATGTGCATTCAGATGATTCTAAATACAAAGTAATTCTTGCTTTGCTTATGGCGTATACTTCTTACACAGATATAAACTTATGTATGTCCATAGGTACATACATACATACACAAATGCATGCATACATACATATAAACACATACATACATACCTCCTGGTATGTAAGGAGGACCAGCGACACACAGTCGTATAAAACTGCCATCATGCTTTTTGTCATGTCATTGGTTGAAGGTGACTTGGCATGTCACGCCAACACCAATATGCACCAGTTGGGATCAAAAAGAACCCAACCGGATTTTGCATGAGGAACAGCAAGATTGATTTATTGTCACTGGTGTGGCTGTTCCAAAAACTCACCACCAGGGGGAGGTTGAGTGCAGACGCCTGAAGGAGTGACACACATATTCCAGGCTCACACCAATTGGACTATTTTATCAACAATAGCTATATTTCCATAGCATCTTTTTCAAGGTTTTACTTCATAGGATTGTGTTCATTACATATTTGGATATTCTATTGGAAATTACTCAATATATAGTGTTTCAGGAGAGCTTTTCCTCACAGACGTTTGAATACTGCATGACTGCGCTCCCTGTTCCAAGCAGAGAAGGACAAAGGAACATTCATTGTGCATTTTGACCTTGAACTGCAGCTATCATCAAGGGCCTGGAACTTTTATTTGGACATGCTGATCTCTGACCTGACAGTGACAGTGATTTACAAGGATCTTGGCTTTGGGAAACATTTTCGAGACTTTGTTTCACTCGGGGACATCTATAAAACATTTGGAGTGTCACCCTTGGATTATTTGCCCAGAACTGTTTTCAAAGAAAAAGGAGACCAAATTAACACAAGGATACTGAGATAACTTGAACTTTATGAACACTTATTGTATTTTATAATCCGAACATTTATAATGTTTTATTTCTAACTCTTATTATCTGTTGTACAGTTCTGTCCTTATTTCATGCTGGTATATCATTACACTGTTTGTAATCTGTTTGATACTGTTACAACATATGTATGATACTTTCAATATGGCAAAAAAGGTTGTGTACTGGGCCATAGTTCTGTATCAAGCCTTGCAGATCACATTGCTACTAGACGTATAGGTTAGAGGACGGAAAGAGTGTTTTATGGAAATTAAACCATGAGCGTTAGCGAGTTGGTTTGATGAACATAAAACATGAGTGAAGTACTCTAACACATTTAGCACTCAGTGTCCACTACAATGCTGGCTTCTGATTGGTCTAGCCTGACCAACTGTTTGTTTTTGCCCTATGTTAATACTGTGCATTCTCATAGTAATACAATGGGTCTCTGTGGATTCTCATAGAGTACTCTTGCAGTATTTTATGAAAAATAGAGCACTGCAATGCTGGCTTCTGATTGGTCCAAACCGCCTAGCTGTGTGCTAAACCATGGAATTAACAACCCAAAGCTTGGAGCCAGGAAGTTAAAAACTTAATGTGGTGCTGCAGGAACTCCACCTCATAGGAAATAAGGGAGCCTCTGTCATGGATAAACACTTTGAGGTCCCTCTAGATTTATTCTGTCATATTAGACCACAATTTGTGCTTCTACAATATGGTTCTAGCTAAGGGTTGTCTCCCATTAAAAGTGGCTACTAGGGTTGTTAACATTGCCATCAAGAGCAGCACCATATAAGATTCAAAATGTGTATATCAAATAGTATAGTGTTGTAGGAACTGTATCATTTTGCTAGGTATGAGAAATGGGTGCTTATTGATTTGCACACATGTTAAGTAAAAGAGTTGTTTGTGAATATGATACTGTGACTTGGTATTGTCATCCTTATTACTATGTGCTTTTAATGAATTTTATTACCCATTTTCTAGGTGTGTTCTTCTTGCAAAATACTCATTTGCATTTATATGCACTTTGTCGATTGAGGAAACCAGAGCATCCTCAAGGAAGTTGATGTGAACACGCATGTGCATACACATGTATGCATACATATAGCATACACACATACGTATGTCATACATACAGACACAGACAAATGCACATGTATGTACATAAATAAATGCATATATACATACCTACCCACCTACATAAACACACATATATACATACATACATACAAAGGAACTCTCTTGGAGAGACCCCCTGCTATGTAGGGTGATGAGCAGCCACTGACTCACTACCTTTCCTGCACCTCGTGTGGATGTTTTTGACCTGAGCTATTCCTCGCAGATAGATCATGGGGCGGGAGACGTGCGCTGAATGTCAGTTCTACTCGGCTCCCAGCTTCCCCTGTAAATCATGACAAGATTGATGGCCGCCTTCTGACCATTCTCTTCCTACTACCTACTCTCTGTCTACCCATCGTCTTAGTCAAGGTCAAATAGCCCTACATCTACTTATTTCATACCTATAAGACCTTAACGCTTTCCTTCTCAAAATATCCAAATTCACTTCTTTTGATTTCATACCTATAACACGTTAACGCTTTTTTCTCTCAAAATATCAAGATTCTCTTCCTACATATAAAGAATCTACATCTACTTTTTGATACCTATGAGACGTTAACACTTTTTTCTTCAAAATACTAGTATCAAAATTGTCTTCATCAAATTAAATCCTCTACCCTTCGTCTTAACCAAGGTCGAATGGGCCTACATTTACTTATTTCATACCTATAACACCTCAAAGCTTTCTTTCTCAAAATATCAAACGTCCCTTCCATCAAAAATATCCATATATACATCTAATTATTTCATACCTATAACACGTTAACCCTTTCTTTCACAAAATAGCAAATTACTCTTCTTACAGATAAAATATTACATATACTTATTACATAACTATAACACATTAACGCTTTCTTTTTCAAAATATCAAAATATCTTCCTACAGGTAAAATATCTGCATCTTCTTTTTCATACCTATAAGACGTTAACCCCCCCCCCCTCTCTCAATATATCAAACTGCTCCGCCAGAATTACTTTTATAGGGAACCCACTCTAACTTTTAAGTTCTTATATACCTATAACCCTTTCTCTATCAAAGATATATTTTACTTCCTTTACTACGTTCTCTCCCATAATATCATTATTAAGAAACCAACCCCAAATCTATTCATGAAAAAACTTTTTAAGACTGATCCTTCCTCTCTTAACATCCGAACGATAACAAACAAACTTAATAATATTAATGATAGCACTTTTATCAAAATATCTTTCTTGAGTAAATTCCCTTCATTGATATGAGTTGTATGCGCTTGTATGTGACGAAAATCGAAATTGCACCGTTTGCACTGTACATAATCGGTACATAATGAATGCAAGCCGCCTCTGTGTCCACTTTGCAACTGACAACTCGTTAAGATATATAACCTCGAAAATAGACCCGAAGAATAATCTTTTACTTTGTTTATCTATCATACAGCAGAAAAAACTATTCTATGTGCATGTGCACTTTACAAAAGAAGTTTTGAGAACCGTTGAAATTAGTAATTATCTGTTATGAAATGATTGTGAACCCTAAACTGCCTTTCAATGGTCTCCTGGTATCCTCTTGTATTACATAATATTGTGATAAATGTAATTGGTAATACATCCCGATTGTACCCTGTGCAATTTGATCATTTCAATTAAGGTTTCAATTAAGAAACATTACAATTTAATACAATATCCAAACATGTATTGATATAGCTAGAGTGCTGAAATGCAAAGTTCTGGTCAAACCTTAGACCTGTTATTGCTAAACACATGTGTCTGAGCCTGTCAATGCCCATTTTAGAGAGGTCTTGATGAATTTCAATTCGATGTCGTTTTATTAGTGTCAAGTTGGCTTGAGGCATGTGAGAAAGTTGCCAATGACTTTTGGGTTAGATGCTGTTTTTCCCGGGCACTTAGTGTCCCTGCATCACTAGCTTAATGGGTATTCACTATGTAGATTTAGAGGAAAAAGTTAACGTTCAATCAGAATTCTATCGCATTCCAGTCCATCAAAAGGACTTTCACAAATGAACAATTTTCATGCATACACATCGGAATTCCAGTACACGGGTATCCTAGAAGCGGAAACAACTCTGGTTGGTTTTATAGATCTTTTTCAGTGCCTCTATCAGCTGCTGCATCAAAGAGCAAAGAGTACACTTAGCGTAATCGTCCCGGCCTGTTCCAATAAGCCATATTGCCGCGGCCTCTCCTACCCCCAGCAATGTGCTACACTTGATAAGGGGCTTTAATTAGAGTGGATTATGTAGAGCTCTTTATGTGGCTATTTAATTAACTAAGGTCGGATGCCATGTTGATGGAAATAGATCAGAGAGTGCCAGTGAGTACTGCGAATAATCCAAACACGGTTGCAGGCTCTTTTTCCATAAGTGTACCATAGAAAAACACAGCCGAGGATTAGAAAAGAGAAACTCAAAGTCTCGTAGTATGAGAAACAGTCAGTACTGAAATCCAGGGGGCGCTGTTGCAGTGTGCAGTCTATCAAACCTTATGCTGGTGGTGGTTAGTTTACTCAGTAAAATGATACAAAGTAAAGCTGAAAATGACTGAAACCCTGACACATTGATACTCATCGGATGGTACTCAGTGACAACTTTCCAATGAATACCAACATGACAGGGTTGAAATGGTTATCAAATTGTTTGTGCGTTTTGTGCCCTAGAGAAAAGTAGCCTCAAATAAAAAAGGTCAACTAACTAGTCAAAATTGTCTTTGTTTTTTTAACATATTTAACTACATGTAAGTACAAATAAAGAAACATCGCAACATCAAAATGATTGACATTTCAAATTAATTAGCTATTGTGCCTAAATCTTAATCTAAGTTTCGTTGGTGACCAGACTCAAGGGCTAAATTGCCGGGCTGAGTGCTGAGAGGCGTGGGTACCAGAGTTCAATCCCAGGCCGGGACGAGTAGATGTTCGATTCTTCTATGAACTGGTGCAAATACCGAACAACTTCATTTTTTGATCTTCATTGTCTGTCGCCCAATTATAGGAGAGACTACTTTGAAGAGTTTCATATTCATTTCATGACATCGTTCATGCTATCTATGTCGTATACATATACGAAAGGCTCGCCTGATATATTTATAAATGTATATATATATATATATATATATATATATATATATATATATATATATATATATATATATATATATATATATATATATATATATATATATATTTATATATAGTTATATATATATATATATATATATATATATATATATATATATATATGTATATATATATATATTCATATATATATATATATATATATATATATATATATATATATATATATATATATATATATATATATATATATATATATATATGTATATAAACATATATATATATATATATATATATATATATATATATATATATTTATATATATATATATATATATATATATATATATATATATATTTATATATATATATATCCATATTTATATATATATATATATATATATATATATATATATATATATATATAAATATATATATATATATATATATATATATATATATATATATATATATATATATATATATATATATATATACGAGCCAACATTAAACAATGGGTGGCGAACCCTTTTAAAATTTGTTTCGTTGGTGCAACCGTGCCTGAGATGTGACTTGATGTGCACGTGCCTCACTACGTGTATAGTGATTATTTTGGTTGTTTTGACCAATAGATTTAAAGGACATCCGATCTTTCGTACTTTGTTACACTAAACAATTGAAAGCTTGGGGCACAGTGTGCCACGAAAGAAGATGACGGTGACATCGTGGTTGGTCGGTGGTTTTCTCAGGTAATCCTGTTTCCTCCCCATTAGCGACTGGCTGGGCATGATTTAGCCTAATATAGCAGTTACAATAAACGAGTTACAATAAACACAGCCAATAATGACAAGACTAGGGGCGAGTCTACTAGTCGAAGAAATGGCTGCTACTTGTCAAAATAGCTTCTTGTTGGCATTAGCTCTCAGCAGAGAATGTCAGTCCCCTCCTAATTTCTGCTTGACTCCCTGGCGGCAGGAGATTTGACAAGGCAATTAGCCCCTGGCCCTGTGGATAATACACGGTCTAGATTGACGTGTCATCGTGGAGAGTCGCGGTTCCCGCGCTCATCATCAGCAGCGACGAGATTCCTCTACAAAAGGAGACTCGGAGTTCCACAATCAGTAGACTTGCTACAAGCCTGTGTCATCTGGCTCTTGCCTTATATTACTCTCACCGATCTAACCTGAGTTGATTGCACTCCAGGTTTAGTTCTGACTAAATCATCAACAAGGGGGACACACTTTAGCTGTCTCTTGTATCACATATGACTTCCGAACTGCAACTCATGAAAATTGTGCTGCCATCTATATTGATCAGCATTTGTCTCTAGAGTTTAGTGACATTGACATATTTCTTCTCCACCTGACGTGCTGTCGCGGGCGCCCTGTCTCCGCACAACTTCGCTCGTCCTACCAGAATATTACACTCTCAATCCAAAATTTCACCTCTTGAATTGAGTTTTTCTGGACACCCAGTATATAAAGTGGTGGGGGCATTAAACCTAACTCAGTCTGAGAACCAGTCTACACAATCAGCGGCCATCCATTCGGCAAACCTGGGAGGTCAAAAGACGACCAGTCAGAGATATTTTCCTTTGATCACGCCCATGGCTGAACGACACCGCCCAAGGGAGTTTGGCCCATGCCACCACAGTTGATCAATTACGATTTGGATTTGAAATCTCGCTTATCCTCAATTTCCTGGCCGTATTGCAGCTAAATCTTGACTAGTCAGATGATAACAGTGGAGGAAACTGGAATACCTGGAGGAATCGGCTGTCATACCATAGTCACTGAAAACAAGAGCTTTTAAATGTGAAATGTTCCTTAATTTCCCTCGTTTCTTGTGGAGACATTGATGTGAACCCGACTCTTGGCATCCATTTTCATATACTCTGAAGAAATAAAACCCAAGGAAAGTGATCACACTTTGGAGGTGTTGATAGGGGAAAAATAGTAAAAAGTACAATTCATGGACTGTATCACCAGAAAAAAAGTATTCGGACGCGAAAAACAACAAACAAAACGTATTACCCTAATGTTATACTCTTTCAATAGACATTTTTGAGAAAATTTTGCTGACACGACACATAAAGAGCCTGTCCTGGTAGCGCGTACGCAAGTGTGGCAACTGACTGCTCGCTGTCTCTCAACATTGCGGTCTGTCCTGAAAGCCGAGTGGTCTAAGGTTTTGCAATCGACTACCTTGCTTGCTGTCTCTCACCACTGAGGGCCTGTCCCGCAAATAGCCGAGTGGTCTAAGGTGTTGCAACTGACTGCTCGCTGTCTCTAACCACTGAGGGCCTGCCATGATGGCCGTGTGGTCTAAGGCGTTGCCTCTAACTGCTCACTGTCTCTCACCACTGAAGGCTTGCCCTGATGGCTGAGTGGTCTAAGGTGTTGCAACTGACTGCTCGCTGTCTCTCACCACTGAAGGCTTGCCCTGATGGCCGAGTGGTCTAAGATATTGCAGCTGACTGCTCGCTGTCTCTCACCACTGAAGGCTTGCCCTGATGGCCGAGTGGTCTAAGGTGTTGCAACTGACTGCTCGCTGTCTCTCACCACTGAAGGCTTGCCCTGATGGCCGAGTGGTCTAAGGTGTTGCAACTGACTACGTTGCTCGCTGTCTCTCACCACTGAGGGCCTGTCCCGATAGACGAGTGGTCTAAGGTGTTGCAACTGACTGCTCGCTGTCTCTCACCACTGAGGGCCTGTCCCGATAGACGAGTGGTCTAAGGTGTTGCAACTGACTGCTCGCTGTCTCTCACCACTGTGTTCTGCCCTTATGGCCGAGTGGTTTAAGGTGTTGCCCCTGAATGCTCACTGTCTCAACATTGTACGGGTTCCAATCACTGTCGGGGCATGTGAGAATGTTGCGAGTGACTTGGGGTTAGGTAGTGGTTTTCGTTGGGCACTCCGGTATCGTCCGCCACTTACAACAGGCTATTCACGACTAAATAATATATATATGGCAAAAGTGGCAATTACATAATTTTTTAAATTCCAAAGTGTCATCTTGTCTACATTTCGACAATTTGGTTCTCTGATAACAACAATGCCATCACCATGGCAACAACACAATATGGCAGAAAGTGGCGATGAACGAAATTTAAAATTCCAAAACATTTGCAAGTGAACGGTATGGAATCTGAACATGGTTGTAATATTTTGCCTGATTCGATAGAAAAGGGAGCCTGAATATCAGGATCTCTTCATTAGATCTGCAGGACGCCAAGCTCTCCACGACTGATGCTGATACAGCCTGTTAGGACGGGTGCCATCCAAGTAAATGTTGTAAAGATGCTATATCAACTGTATTTTCTATATAGCTTTTTCAAACTTACATTGCCAATTAGATAATTGATTTTCAGTGGCTATGAAGTGCCATTGAAACCTTACCTAAACTTAGAAGATAAATCACACTCCCTTAGAGAATATAGACATCGCACAAAAAATATAAACCAAACATTTCTAAAAACTCAAAATCACTTTGAATTTGCTGCAATTCAATAACCTAAATTGATAATTTATCAAAGAATACGTTTCCAAGTCTATTGTTTATTTTATATTATTTGTTTCTCTTAGAATAAAATGTAAAAAGTTTAGGTTAAAACGTTTGTATACATTAAGGTATCCGCTGAAATCAATAGCATTTACCATATTAAAAGCGTTCGGAATCCTACCATGCACTGTCTGCAATGTCCACGGGGCACCGATGGCCGTTTGGTCTAAGGCGTTGCCACTGATTGCTCACTGTCTCCCACCACTACCTTGCTCGGAATCCTACTTACGGCTTGTCACAAAATTGCCGATGACTTAGTCTCTGGTAGTATAGATTCTATCAGCAGGACATACAGTGCTACTGGCATTTCGTGGATGGCGAGGTGGCTGCATTGTAATTCTAGTCGTCATTTAAGTTTGCAAGGCTTCCGAACCCCATTGACCCCATTTTAGGAACACACACAGAGTAAGTGTAAGATGTCAAAACTAGTTAACGACACTGCTACCCAATAGATGGAAATTTAGACTGCCATACATATTTTGCCACTGTAAGATTTTCAGTAAGTTTTCTTGCTAGCACACACGTGGCAAGTGGTCATGGTTGTTCTTACAGAGGAGCTGTAGGGGTTCAGTCTGAGTTGTGTTGTTAGTAGAGCCATGGTAGATGGTAATAGAGCCACCTATAAACATATCTAGGTGTTTTACAGTACTGCGCTATAACTATAAAGAACCTATATATTGTCTACTATCCAATGGATAGAGAAAACGCACATATACGCACATATACTTGATTTTGTACAATACCCAAGTGCAGTCAATAAACATACAATACAAACTGTAGATTCACAAAAGATTGTGTAGAGTAAATTTTGCGAATTTACAGAAAATCGATTTTTGCGTTTTTGAACTTTGCGAATTGGCCGCAACAAGGAGTGCCAGCTATACACTTAAGAGGAGTGCGGACATACGAACGGAGCGACCTCTAATGACTATGCATTGCGTCATTATAGCCGCTCTTCACGCGCGCGGTGGAGGCACATTTTAGACAGTGGCGCGAGCGTTTCTTTGATGTAGCAGTCAGACACAGAGGGGGGGGGGGGGGGGGGGGGGGGCGCACCCGTGTTACGTATTTCGCAGAAGAAGGGTCATTTTTGAGACCCCCGCATGTCCTCGCTTTGTAAAAGAAGGGTATGTTTTTGTACCCAGGTACGAATTTGAGTAGTGAAAATCCTAATACAATCCACGTATTATCCGCGGTTCTGACGCCGAGTGACTACTGAAGTGACTGGACTTCCGAGTCTGCTGCCGCTAAACAGGCAGAGAATTTTAACAGCAAAAGTAAAAAATGCGTGTTCCCGTTCATCTAATGTCAGTGTTTTGATGAAAGAAGGGGTGTTTTTTTACTGGAAAAAGTCAGCGTTTTTCGAAAATAAGGTTGCTTTTTTGGGATGAAATCGGTGCTCTAGGTGGTATTTTTAAATTTCGATAACGAGCGTATGTACGAGATAGTGGCAGACCCAAATCACTTTTTAATTCCCTGGATAACAAGTAATACTAATGATGATTATAATGATAATAATAATAAAAATAGTAATAATAATGATAATAATAATGATGAAAATAATAGTAAATATAAAATGATAATGACATAACAGTGATACTGATAATGAATATATATGCATATATATATATATATATATATATATATATATATATATATATATATATATATATATATATATATGCATATATATCCTGTCTCAACTCGACCAAACAGGGTGAGGGGAGTCGGGGGGGGGGGGGGGGGGGGGGTGGCGAGTGCAGGGGGGAAACAAGAAGGGTTACGGGGATCAGGTTTCTGTAGCCTGTTCTCATGATGAAAGTGGTAGCGTGTTTTTCAGCCAGTGGGATGTAAATTTACAAGGGGTGTGGTTATTCAAGTTACAAGCCTAGAGACTCGCACTGTCTAGATAGAAAAATCTGATTTGGGGAGGGGGGGGGGGTATGTGTGATATTGGTGATTGTGATATAAGAGCTAAGCAAAACACTTCACAAAAGACAATTCCAACAGCTGAAGTTACGTTCATAACTGAAAATATAAATCCTTACTTTAGTGTTCTGCATGAATTGACAGTAATATGGCGCCCCCTAGCTTAAAAACAAGACGGTTGACCCTATTTTTTAAAATTTGTTGTATGAAAAAATAGAGTCCTAAGAAAATTTCAACAAGTTTAAGAAAAATCTGAATGTGGAGATTTTTCTTATAGCCTCACCAACTTGCTGCATTATTTAAGTGTTCTGTATGAAATGCCGGTAATGTGGCGCCCCCTAGCTTGAAAACAAAACGGTTGACCCCCAGTTTTTAGATTGTTTTACAAAAATATATGGTTCTAAGAACAATTTCAGCAAGTTTAAGAAAAATCTGAATGTGTAGATTTTTTATAACCTCCCCAACTTCCTGCAATATTTAAGTGTTCTGTATGAAATGCAGGTAATGTGGCGCCCCTAGCTAGAAAACAAAACGATTGACCCCCAGTTTTTAGATTGTTTTATGAGTTTATATGGTCCTAAGAACAGGTTCAACAAGTTTAAGAAAAATCTGAATGTGGAGATTTTTTCTATAGCTTCACCAACTTCCTGCAATATTGAAGAGTTCTGTATGAAATGTTGGTAATGTGGCGCCCCCTAGCTTGGAAACAAGACGGTTGACCCCCATTTTTTAATTTGTGTAATGAAAATACTTGGTACAAAGAACAATTACAGCAAGTTTAAGAAAAATCTGAATGTGGAGATTTTTTCTATAGCTTCACCAACTTCCTGCAATATTGAAGAGTTCTGTATGAAATGTTGGTAATGTGGCGCCCCCTAGCTTGGAAACAAGACGGTTGACCCCCAGTTTTTAATTTGTTTTATGAAAATACTTAGTCCAAAGAACAATTACAGCAAGTTTAAGAAAAATCTGAATGTGGAGATTTTTTCTATAGCTTCACCAACTTCTTGCAATATTGAAGAGTTCTGTATGAAATGTTGGTAATGTGGCGCCCCCTAGCTTGGAAACAAGACGGTTGACCCCCAGTTTTTAATTTATCTTATGAAAATACTTGGTCCAAAGAACAATTACAGCAAGTTTAAGAAAAATCTGAATGTGGAGATTTTTTCTATAGCTTCACCAATTTCCCATAATACGGAGGTACCATGGGTGAACTTGCCAGAGTAGCGCCCCCTAAATTGACAACAAAACAATGGAACCATATTTTTGGAACTGGGAATGAAATATATATATACTAAAGAATATTTGTACAGCATTATCTTTTTTTTCTGTCATTTTACTTCTCTGTAATTACTACACGAAAATCTGTGAATTTTGAAGTTGTCTAAATTGCCCTAAAGGGGGCGCCCTGTTGGGGGAGAATGAAACACCTCATCCCTTAAATTTTCAGGATTTCGAGAGACGGTGGTCCGAGGAATCTCTGTACCAAATTTCGTGGAAATCCGTGACTAGAGCGAATTGTCCTGTATGTCCTTAAAGTGGCATCACTAATCATTACGAAATGTGATTTTGCGCCACCGAGGCTAAACGCAAAAAAAAACAGAAATTAAACTAACACAATCTTTCCCGAATTTACAGTAGCATATATATGTAGAGATCTGTCCATACACATTAACTCAGTCCCTGAAAACAACCATCTACTCTCGGTTGACAAAGTCGCGTGTAATACTGTGAATGACCTGTAGACGGAACCACATGACCTACATATCTATCTTATTCAGCAAAGTGAGATTAACAAGCTTTGTAATCCTGAAGGGCCAAACCATATGGTGCAAGGTAGAAGACTAACCTAAAAGCAGTGTCAGGATATGAATGATAGGCTAAATTCTAGGCAATTATACACAGCATTGTCAATAATGATAGTTATGATTAAATCAAGTAACATATTTTTAAAATGAAAAGCAACACTGCCAAAATGTTAAGTTTAAACACATCACAGTCAAATACTAGTATATCCCTTAGCCGCAACATATGTGCATATGTGTTAGACCATTGGTACGCATCAGATGCACATGGGTCATTTCGGGAGGAGGGGTACCTGGGTATTCAGAATTTGAAGGGGGTGGGGGGGGGGGGGGAGAGGGGGGCTGGGGAAAATTTCCTCTAGTCCCCCCACCCCCGGGCCTTCGTAAAAAGGAAAGTTGAGTTCAGAATTGCTGGGGGAAGGGGGAATCCTGGGTATTCAGAATTTCAGAATTGGGGGAGAGAGGGGCTGGGCAAAATTTCCTCTAGTCCCCCCAACCCTACGCCCCACACCACTTTTTAAAATGGAACAACCCCTATAAGAGAGAGGGTCATTTTTATATGTGCGGATCAAACGTGTTCTGATAGATAACCGAATCACACCATAATCACGCCCTCTCAGTACAGTCAGACAGGCGTAGAAAATGTGAGAGAACTGTGAGATCAGTCATATACAATAGGATGTTCTTCCCGCGCTCACCGCTAATAGATGGCGCCACTCGCATGCGGACCACTCGCTGAAGAGTGCGGGTATTTATAGAGTGTGTCTGTGACATACTAAGGCAAGCGAATGCCTTCAAACACTGTTCGCGTATGATAATATATGTTTTAAACAATATCTACAAAACTACAGATGCGCGTTTAATTATTTTTCCAATCGGAATAGCTGTAGGCAATGATGGTCTCTTTACTTTCCATATATCTTCGCATTTACGCGCGTATATTGATGCATTTTACGTGCAAACGACATTCCCATCATGTCTGGATCGCGTGTAAACTATTATAGGGGTAAAGTACCAGCCAGGCTGTCGTGTTGGAAAACCCAAGACTAAGGGTGGTCTGATGTATCTCAGAGCCGAGGGGCTTAGGCCAGAGTCTGTAAGATGCACCCGACCTCCAGAGGCCTTAGGGTTTCCAACTCAGCTGCCTGGCGAGGTCTTATTGGCTACTATTAGAGCATGGAAAATATTGTTTTCTGCTCAAAAAGCCTGTGATTTGTGAAAACAAGGCCTCTTTAAAATGGTGTTTACATGTGGTTGCCTTGACAGCGCACGCGGGCAAAAAATGAGGCCAGAAAACACTTTAATCCTGTCATAGTTGCACTGTGTGGCAGAAAATAATGTCTATACATTGCTGTGGCAATATACTATATATGTATTTTTTAATTCGTGGGAAAAGTGCATTTAATTGATGAACCAAGGCCATTTTAAAAGTTGTTTACATATAGTTGCCATGACACCGTGCAAGGACAATGAACGAGGGTAGGAAAAATGTCTAAATAATACTATGGCAACACGCTGTAATATATATAAAGCAATAAGAAGTGGCGAAACATTGCTGGTGGCGGGCAGTGGGGATAAATGGGTTTCTTCACTCAGTCAGTGCCGACAGCTTCGGTAAATACAATGACCCGTTCCAGAGCTGTCATAAAAAGGAAGATAAGTGAGCTCCACTGTCTTAATGGCGATTGCAAACCACTTAGACCGTAGACACATCACACCGACGTAACCCTAAAACTTAGCATAGCCTATGCATCACAAGGTGTATATATATATATATATATATATATATATATATATATATATATATATATATATATATATATATATATATATATATATATATATATATATATATATATATATATTACAAGACGACCAGTATATAAGAACATTTGCGTGGCAGCATGCTCATTGCAAAAATCCTTTCGAGTAAATATCAGTCAGGCACAAATTCCAGAAAAAGTTACCTATTGAAGCATTTTTTGTTTAAAGTCGGTATCCGGTAATTCTACCCAATATCAGGGCACTAATTCTGAAAATGACAGATACCAAGCTATTTTTTCAGTGTTACTACCTCTTAATCAGCATTCTTGGATGACTCTGGCACGTTTTATACGTTAATTTGCATAATTTATTTTAGATCAGTGTGACATCATTACAAATTTGGGTATCAGAATCAAGCTCTCAACCGTAGGAGTTCATTCATGTTTTTTTTGGTAGTTTTAGTGGTGGCCATGGCAACGGGAGCCAGAAATTAATCAAAACTGAGGAAAATGCTTATATTCTTGATTTGTGTGATACTTAAGCGCTTTACCCACATTTAACACATCTAAGGACATCAGTATGTTTCAAAAACTTTGTAAACTTAACTATATCAGCCTATCGGACTATATCAGACTCTTTTCAACTCCAGCCGGCTATCAATCGGGACAAGTTGTTAATGTCCAGCATAAAGTTTTTGTGAAAGCCGGAATTATTTACAGAACAGATTTAATTAGAAATGTGGATTAGCGCGAATGCAACAAGTATATTATTAACCTAAATAGTACGTATTGTTTCTATTTCAAAATGTCCACCATATTTGCTGGAACTAGACATACACTATGATAGTTAAGGACACTTTAAGGACCAAGAGGCCTAGCATTGGTTCCGTTTATGTGTTTTATGCCAATTTGGCAAACCGTCCCTGCTAACATCAAGTTAAATGATGGCATTGAACCTTACATGTGGAACACAGAACATCCACATGCAGTCGTTGCATTGGGCAAGGTTCACTATTATTGAAATAACCCTGGTTCAGTACCGAAACCGGGCTAGCACCCTTGTATTGATTTCTGGTGTTATATAGCGGGACTAGGGTTTAGTGTCGTCTCCCATAAACTATATTATCAGCTTAGACGAAGAAAAGAATGGATATGTAGCGAGAGACTAATTATTATATGCGCTATAGTGAAGGGTTGGACACGACAGGAGTTTCTGATCTGGCATCAGGGTGGGGTTACGAGGAAACAAGGACCAATCAAGGCTCTCGTATAATTTACATTACAGAGAACCCTGTGCGCCAGCATCATCTGAGCATGCTCAGAGCTCGACTTTTAGACTATTAGCTGAGGCTAGCCTGTTGAGGTTGACCGGCTGGTATCATATCCACTTGTTTTTTTTTATTTATCTAAGGTCAGCAGGCTTCCGACCAAAACCAAGTCAGAAGCATTTTGCTATGCTCCGGACACGTACAAAGGGTTGGGAAACGTATTTCCCCTCTTTTCAGTCATCGACGTATAGGTCTATGTATTGCTGTCATTAATTAATGACAGCGCCGTTTAAATTAGACTTAATCAGACTTTTTTCAATTTCAAACCAGCGATCGAGTTGAATAAGTTGTAAATGTCCACCATATTGATTTGTAAAGGCCGGAAATATTTACGGAATGGATGTAATTTTAAATTTGGGATTAGCGCAAATGCAACAAATTTATTGTTAACCTAAATAGTATATATTTTTTCTATTACGAATCATCCAGAATATTTGCTGGGAGAAGGCATATCATATTGGTATTGATTAATGACACTTTCAAGACAGAGCTGCCTGACATTGGGCTCCGTTTATTGTTTTTTTGCAAAACCATCACTGCTACAGTTAAATGATGGCATTGAACCTTACATGTGCAACACAGAACATCCACAATAGGATATCGTTGCATATAGTAAGGTTCAATATCATTAAACTAATCACACCCATGCATCCATAAAACTAAACTATAGCACTATAGCCTATGCGACACAAGCTTGTTGATGTATTATTCGTGTATATATGCATGAATATATATATACTAGTATATATATATATATATATATATATATATATATATATATATATATATATATATATATATATATATATATATATATATATATATACATACATACATACATATATGTGTGTGTCTGTGTGCCTCTCTCTATGTCCGTACTGACTCTTTCAAAAGTGACAGTTTAATAATCGATCATACGATTTCATTAATAGAGTCAGTAGTTGTGGCACCACTATATATTTATGTATATCAAAAATGTTAGACTATCCTTACTTGGTTATACATTATTTCTCATCCCTTAATGAAATTTGTTTGCCACTTTGGCGCCATCTATATGGACGGCATGGCTGGTGACCCCCCCCCCCCTTTTTATTCTAGATATTGGACCTGACAATGAAAGCTTAAACAAGGTATGAGAAAATTCTAATGGTGATGTAGTTTAACCCTTTCTATGCTGAGACTTCTTTCGTCCATTCTCAGAAAAATGCAGTTTTGAAAACCATCTGAACCCTGCCATGTTGGTATTCATTGGATAGCTCTCGTGTGTACTCTCAGATGAGTACCAATGTGCCAGGGTTTCAGTAATTTTTCACATCACCCTGTATTGGATAAAGTATCCACCAGCAGCATAACGGTATAGTGAACTTTCAATTTTAGACATGAAATATGCAAATGTATAAGGTGGCACTTCGGATGCCACCTATACGGCCCCACTTTTTGAGATTTTCAAAGGAGATGTGACAATGATCTTTAAATGGACTTTAAGTTTAGATGTCACTGTCACCTTGTCGAATAACCCAATACAGTATGCCTAACTGAAGGAGTTTCTATTGATTTCTCAGAACCAGCAGTCAAATGCGCCGTCCAGTAGTCTTAGATGAATAAAAGCAGTTCATGTATATTATTCCAAGATAGAGGGGAAAGTGAATCGCGTGTAAAACGTTTTTATAAGCGACTTTTAAACGCGTGGTTTGAAGGCTTCCTTTTGCCATGTATGTATGTGACTGCCAGGCAGAGCGCACGCTATACCGGCTGACCCACTTTGGTCCGCATCCGGCGTGAAGCGCCGCTCAGCGGAATAGTTCCTAGAACATCCCATTGAATGGACTGGCGATTTCCGGTGTATCGAGTTTTACCTGGTGGCGCCAGAACGTACCGCTGATGAGTGCAGCAACTGTCTATCTGCCCGGCTTTGAGAGCGTAAGATCTAATTTGTGCTACTATGATTGGCAATACGCATTCCATGCATAGGCGAACCGGAGAAAAAAATCTCCACGCCGCAGGATAACGGATTTTTCAACTAAACATAGAAAGCACTAAATACTATATCACCTAAAAACTCGTACCCCTGCTAGATGTTAAGGGATATCATGGTACGTGTGAATTCTGATCACAAGAAGTTGTAGTTTTTAGCCCCCATGGCTTTTTATTGAGACAACTTATTCGAAACATAGCAGTTAATAGTAGCTCATGTTACACCTACTGCTAAAAGATGTAAAGAGGAATTTAGCTCTCTACCAATACTACATGTATGTATGTAGTTGCGAATAGTTATTTCTGAACTTTAAAATACATATCAGTTAACATCAAATCATCTTAAACCCACCACTTTCAGATGTAAAGAAGAGAGTATGAATTCCGAACATTGAGGAGTTTTAATTCTTAACCTTCATATAATTTGATTAAGAGCCCTACCTTGTGTGCTTTTCTGTTCTTTTTTCTTTAAATTTAAATGACACACACTTGTGCAGCAGGATTTTTATAGCTCATCGTTGTTAAATTGACAACTTGACAGATGTGCTACGGTAGTTTTAAGGACACCCACTGTTTTGTTATCACCATTCCGTCGCACTAGTCACGTAGTAGCCTACGTCGGAGCCTACCCTGATGGCCGAGTGGTCTAGGGCGTTGTCACTACTCGGTCTCGAATGCTACCGGTGAATTTTGGAATTTGGAATTTCGTTTTTCGTCACATTTATGCCAATTGTGGCTAATGTGGGACTAGCCAGTTGTAAGTATTGGAGGAAACCGGTGTACCCGCCGAAAACCACCGTCTAACTCCAAGTCACTGGAAACTTATTCACATGCCCAGGACGGGATTCGAACCCAGGCAGTGGTGAGAGACAGCGTGCACTCAGTGGGGGGCTATGTGAGAACGTTACCAGTGACTTTGTGTTAGGCGGTGGTTTTCGCCGGACCTTCCCGTTTCCTCCGTCACTTACAACTGGCTAGTCACGACCGAAATGCAGTAGGGCAGAAAAAGTAACTATAATTCCAAGCCTGCGCACCAATGGAGAAATAAAATTGATATTGATACTGAATTCGCCTTTCACATTAACTCATTTTTTCTTCAAAATTTAAAACAATTGTCGTCAAAAGAAAGGAAAATAAGTATTAAGTTTTTCCACCCTACACATAACTAGCCCTTTTTGTGGATACAGGCATCCGGATGTGTGTCTTAACGGAGGATGATAGAAATACTATCTACTGACTACTGCTTTAAAAACTTGTAAAACATGGGCTTTTGGAGTTTTGCCACAGTAATTCCGACGCCGGATAATGACATGCCAAGTCCGAGAGAGAGAGATGCTTAACATTGCACGCAATTCGACCAACTATCTTAGTACTATAGGATTCCGAGTTTATTCGAAAAGCGGTTGATAAGGACTTTAGAAAGACCACATTTTATCGGAAAGGTACACAATAATTTATAAATGAAGAGAAATTAAATTGCTATGATCTTACAAAGAAAGCTTAAAAGAAATGAACTGTTATTGAAGGGATCATCGCCTTTGCAAAAACATTCAGACAACGCTGGCCTAAAAGTAGTTGTAATAATCGGACTTCATCCTATCAATATCATATTGTTTTGCTTTGCAATACATGTTAATGGAGAGAAGTTGTTTTTTGAGAAAAGAAAATAATAAATCCGCCATGGAAAATAGTCATTATTCATTAATTGTTAATTCTAAATTACTAAATATAAACCCGAACTAGTGGGTCCAATTAAATCAACATGTTTTTGTGGGTTTCAAGGTCGCCGAGTTAGCTCGTGCAGACCAAAACCTCCATACGAGTGTTGCTAATCAAAACAACCCTACCGCCATCTTGATAAAAGATTGAAGGCAAAATTAAGCAATTGCCAAGCTTGCATGTGTGAAGTCAGTTATCGCGAGGGAAGTCGCATGTTAGAAGCCTGGCAGCCCTTCCATTACGTGCAGGAAGGAACAAATTATTTCCGAATCAGTTAGACTCGAGGTAGGAGAAGGTGATATGGCTAAGTTTCCTTTTAACCGACTCCCGAGGGACCAGTTAGTCTCACGCATGCATAGATATTGCGAGAAAAATGACAGGTATTGCATTAGTTTCAATTTATAGTTACTTTCCAACGTATTTTCCTTGTTATCGAGTCATAAGGAGAAAAGTAGAACGAGAATGCAGTTTCTCTACACAGGAAGTTGCATGTAAATACATGCAGGGCGGACCATTTGATATTATGGTCTATCATTTTTTAGGGAAAAAATCTGGCCCTGAAAATCAAGAAAAATTTATTGCTCCTGAAAGTAAGAAAAAGTATTCTTGTCCTAAAATCTGAAAATCTGTGACATTGCCAGAGAAGAAAAATGCTGACCAGGTCAAAGAAGGGTAGCTCCCCCCTCCACAATATCCATCCCTTATCATTGCCATTACGTACACACTAATTGTTGCTGTCGAGTAAACACATTCATCTTCATAATTGCCCCAGGTTAGAACAGTGACTAGCACTTAGGTACTCCGTACCATACACATTAACCAACTGTGATACCTTACATCTGCAGAGCTTTTACGAATATCTCAGGTAGTGGCTTAGGGTTAGTCGGTTATAGTTTGGTTTCCTCCACTAATATAAATAACTAATATTGTAACTAAATAGTCACGGTTTGATTGTAGAAAAGGGAGTGATACACGTCTTATGTGCTTGATATGGTTTGGATCAAAGCCGATATGTCTTGGGGATGACCATTAATTGATATGAATAAAATGAGCTGCTCTCCTTGGATTAGGGAAGTTCTTTCATATATCCTTTTGCAAGTACATGTACATCATTAATAGTGCTACTCACCAAACAAGAGTGACTTTTAATCCCACGTTTGAGCATCCAATTAAGAACCCAGAATGCTGCCGCTGCCTTGAGATTTCATCTCCTATGGCAGGCTATGCTGATAACTTGATGTTGGGTCTGTTTGCAGTGTGGTGTTGTTCAGTTCTCGTTGGCTAGTGGCTCGCCGAACTAGCTGAATGAAGCATTACTCAAATGGATGACCTGCCCACCCTGCTGCAGACGCATGGAATTACCTTCATAGAGCGAGGCTCAAAGGAATATTCTACTATAAATGCTACCTACGGGTCCGGAGTACCCACAAACACTGCCGACTAACCCAGAGTCACTGGCAACTTCTTCACATGCCTCAAGTAGGATTTGAAACATGGTTTTCGATTAAGAGCTCAATGTAATCTCTAGATGAGGAGAGTTTTGTTTTTAGGTCGCTTTCAACAGCTTGGGTCATGCCATGACGAGATGAAACCCCGGACTAAGGAAGAAGCTCCCTTCTCCTCACGAATAGCTCCAAGGGGTCGTTCAGTTGCTGAAGCAAAATAGACAGCCCTCCACAACACCGCACGTTTGTAAAACAACTACTAGGCCAATCCGCTTACGAGGGTTCTGCGAATACTCGATCTGATACTCAAATGATACTTCGACCTTTTCTTGTGGCCCAACACCCAGACATGTGGGATCTCTGATTAAAGTATCCCCCTTTTTAGCCCTGAATATTTGGATGGGTGAAAGATATCCCACTTCCATTACTTTCACGTGTTTGTCATTTTAACACTTTACGCTGCTGGTGCCTAATTGGGTCAATACAAAATTATGCAATTGCGCATAAACCTAAAAAAAAAAGGAATAACTGAAACCCTGGCTTGTGGGTACTCATCTGAGAGTACTCAGCGAGAGATTTCCAACGAATACCAACATGATAGGGTATAGATGTGTTTCAAGAATCGTTGCTTTGGATGAAAGTAACCCAGCATATGAAGGGTCAAAGAAAATTGGCTAATCGCAACTAGCAAGGAGTTAACGATAAAGAGAACACAACTGTTAGTGAAAAACTACTGTTTACCTTAATGGGGTGGGATGGAAACACTATCTACTGCTTCAAAATATTGTAAAAACATCGTTCTTTGGATTCTTGCCACAGTAATTCCGACGCCGGATACTGACATGCACTGTTCTTCAATAATGACAAAGGACCATTTTTGCTAGCACCTAATGGCACTAAATAACCTTTGTGTGTCTATGTGATTCAAACATCTATTCATTCATTATTCATCATATATATATATATATATATATATATATATATATATATATATATATATATATATATATATATATATATATATATATATATATATATATATATATGTATATATATATATATATATATATATATATATATATATATATATATATATATATATAAATATATACATATATATATATATATATATATATATATATATATATATATATATATATATATATATATATATATATATATATATATATATATGTATATATATAGCAGTGCTGCAGATCGCTCGACAATGGGGGTAGCCCTGTTGTGTGTTAGGAGCCGGGGGCTCTATGTAGTAGCAACGTACGGTTACTGCCCTCCCCCAATTCTGCTGACATGAATGGTTTACAGGAAGCAACACATATAGGTGATAGATTAACGACTTAGTGTTTGCTTACTCTTAAACCACTCATGTGTAGGGTTACGGCGACGCAAAGTTCAAGAATGTTACTTCTTGGTCATTGGCTCCTATTCACGACGACTAGGCTACGGAAATCTGTGTGTTTGTTTACGGCATAAAGCATACACAAACTGGTGTTTCCAGGTCATATAAGCACGCACTTAGGGTCCATACGAGCTAAAGAATAGTTCAAAGCCAACAACAAAATCAGACTTTTTACTTTGTTACCGTGGTCTACGGCGTTGCCACTGACAGGTCGCTGTCTCGCACTACTTTCTGGGTTGCTATCATGGCTGGGGCATATAAAAAGTTGCCATTGACTTGGGGTTAAGCGGGGTTTTTTTTTGGTTTCCTCCACCATCTGCTCCAGGATAGTCACAATTCAGCCTAAATAAGGCAGAAATTCTGGTAGACGAGTTTTGGTTGACGAGTGGTCTAGGGCACTGCCAGCCGCTGGCTGCCCGATTTTCTTACCATAGACTCTGTTTAAACTGGGTCTAGGCATGTGAGAAAGTTCACAGTGACCTCCGAGTTGACCAATCAGCTAAAATGTAGTTCTATCTAGGTAGCACCATATCGTCCCAAATCTCTGTTGGAATCAAATCAAACTTGTTCCCTGTAACACCACACAGTGAGATACATACACATATAAACCAGCCTTGTCGGAGAAAAATCCTGCATAACAACAACAGTCTGAATTCCAAGCTACTCTGAAAGGTGACAGTGCGTCCCCGGTGTATTTAGATGACGTACTACAAAATCACATTGGTGCACATTTCCGCGCATCCCGGAGGCATTGTGCATGCTGTGACACAATATCAGGACTCCCCTCGTCGTGCGCCCACGTGGTTATCACATTCTACGAATGGCTTAATCAAATCAAAGAGAGGATAGGAGGTTGTGGGTGTGAGGACGATGGCAAGATGCCTGTTGCCAAGGGCAAATACTATTTACCATGGTAACTGAACCTCTTCGGTGCAAAGGATGGGGAGTCTAGACTCTTAAGCATACATCGATTTCTATAGGTATGCGAAGCGTGGTATCATTTTAGAGCTCCCGCACATACGGTTATGACTAGAATTGTATTCGTTAAGCCTTTTAACAAATCGAGCATTCAGCGATGAGAGGGTTACTAATTGTCATGGCCCTTCGCACATGTGCTGATACAAATTGAAATTCTGGATTCGAATTGCATTCTTGTTTCATAACTTAAATCCGACAAAATAGCATTTGTTTATTTAGTTTATTTCATTTCCCCTGAAGTATTCGATATTCAGGAAAGAATATTCACATGGAAATAACTAATAAATTACTTTAGCTTCACTGTATATATATATATATATATATATATATATATATATATATATATATATATATATATATATATATATATATATATATATATATATATATATATATATGTATATATATATATACTGGTTAGGTATGGTTTAAAACTTTCATTGTCAGATTGTTCCTAAACGAAATAACATCTCTGTTAGTCTTTGCACTATTGTAATTCAGTCAAAACTTAAACTAGATTATTGCTAATTCATACAATAGCAAAGTCAGCACAACCAGACAGTGCCTTCCTTTAAGTGCATCTCAGGTCCTTGAATGGTTAATTACTAGTTTCTGGCTAGAGTATAGATAATGCCATCCTATGGCCCATCGTAATAGTCTTGCAATTCAGAACAGAACCAATGCCTATTTAACAAATGCATCGATGTACATCTACGATTAACACAGCCACAAATACTGTAAAACTAGTATTTTTACAGTTATTTGATTTTCGCTATTTTTACGCTCCCCATGATAGCGCCAAAAAAGAACATCTTTTAGATAAATATCATGCTTTGTATCTGCTCTGTTTAAAAGTTAAAGAGGCACAAATACAATCCAGTAGGGCTGTAAAGCGTTTTTTATTACTCCGATATATAGGCCGTATACAGTAGGTTAACAGTGTTAAATTGGTCTGGAGTTGAGCATATACTAGTAGCGCAATGATAGCGCCAAAATAACACCCTTTTTAGCGCCATGATAGCGCCAAAATAACATCTTTTAGATAAATATCCTGCTTTGTATCTGCTCTGTTTGAGTGCATGAATGCGCGAATTTAAAGTGGCACAAATACCCTCCAGTAGGGCTGTAAAGCGATTTTTTAGCACTCCGATATAAAGGCCGTATACAGCGTTAAATTGGTCTTCAGTTGAGCATATAGCGCCATGATAGCGCCAAAATAACATCCTTTATAGCGCCATGATAGCGCCAAAATAACATCCTTTAGATAAATATCCTGCTTTGTATCTGCTTTGTTTGAGTGCATGAATGCGCGAATTTAAAGAGGCACAAATACCCTCCAGTAGGGCTGTAAAGCGATTTTTAGCACTCCGATATATAGGCCGTACACAGTCGGTTAACAGTGTTAAATTGGTCTGGAGTTGAGCATAAAAACAAGTCTCACAACAAGACCATCCCGGCGTCTATTTCCCACTAACAAATCCCTGGAAAGGCTTTTTGTGCCTCGTACTGTTTACAGTTATAGCGAAGATTGTTTTGTCTAAATATCATGCACTCACATCTGGAAATGTAAACATGTCCCAATTCCATCAAATCAAACTGAAGGTCAAAGGATCCGTCTGCTAGACTACCAGAACCCATTATTTCAATCTTACTTTGTTCAAGATAATGCATAAAATGTGTCCGTGCGTGTGTTGGAGGAGGATTGAAGTTTTAGTGATAAACCCTTTAGTTTCTGAGGGTGGGTCGGGTGCGTCGTTTACATTTCTCGCAGTCAGAGGATTTTTTTTTTATCATTTTTGAAAAAGAAATGTTAATCATAATTTCATCAGCAATTTTCCTTTGAATTATATCTTTTTTATTTTTTTTGCTTTAAATATCAGAGCATCAAGACAATATCTTTAAGAGGTACTCTGTATTTTTCCAGATTTGATAGGATTTGTTTTATCCATCAATACTTTGTATAATTTTCTCCACCCCTTTCTTACTCTTATATTGCATTTGGGACATGAAGCTGTCCAGTCCGGGATTCATATTCAAGTAAATATTTCAGGTTCCAAATGACACTGGTTTTGCAACATGATGACAGACAATCTTTCTTCCCAGATATCTATATATGCAAAGTAAAGGCAAAATATTCCGTATCGGCCCACACGTTTAAGATTGTTAAATGGACTCGTTAGTTAGATAATAGAAGATTTTTTTAGATTTTTAAAGATCCGTTCGAAACAATATTTTATTTGGAAAGGAAGAGCACTTACGACGTTTTCCACAACGTACAAATCATTCGCATGTGTTCTAGACATCGGGGATGTACTGGGTTGGAATGGGTCAATGGGTACGCCTATTATTATTCACGTGGAAATATTTTTAAGTAAACTATTTAGTATGTATGTGCGCCTTTATAGAGTGTTCAAAAGCAGTCGAAATGTGGAGATCAGTTAAGAGGCGGTTAAAACAACAATTGACTCACAACTTAAAATTGGAGACAGAAAATCTTTGGTTTTGAAACATTCCATTGCGAAGTGCGCCAAGTGCAGATGGCTTTATGCAAGCAATAAAACGGTTTTAACAGAATCCATTCACGTAGAGATGGAGTTATGGGACTGTATTACAGTACGGACATTTAATTTCCTGCACCATCCGACCGGACGTCTGCTAGTGCCCAGTTGTACAGACACCAATTGGTAGCATGTCAAAAGATAAACAAATGTCATCAATGACCCACGTAGCTTGCGAAACAAAGCTTCTTTTAATTGTCAGGTCACCCATGCATCCATACCAAGGAAACTGGGTGGCAATCGGGCATGCGGTCGTGTATTGTGCCCAGACTGCCCACACATTTAGTGCAGGACTTAAATGTCAGCACTGTAGGTATCGGTGGAAATAGTTGGGTTAAACTAGTGTCCTAAATACCAGCGGAGTAGGTTGTGGTGCGTTTTTTCTCCTGTCGAGACACAATTAGAGTCCCGGAGAACACTCTCACCAAGAAACACGTGTCATGTCGGGACATGGAACGGGGAACTAAATAAAACGTGGCGCGCTTTAAAAGCGGAGTCAGACCATGACACAGACAACATAGGGCACGCAGCTGCTAGGCATGTGTTTTACGTTGCACGCCATTTGTTAAACCTAGGGTAGGTGCTAATTTGAAACTCTCGTATAAGTTTTGTATGGCTTCCTTTTCACACCATTGTTACTTTTGTCAGTGACGAGGGACGTGTCAGGGGACCAACGATAAACACATTTTGGCTCGTAATAACTGATATGACGATATTATTGATATACCTTTATGGATAAATGACTGATGAATTGGAAACAAATTGAAAGTTGGACAAACCACTTATAACATATTAAGTTTTATATAGAATTCAAATAGAGAAACATAGGGGTAGGGTGCTTTAGTACTAATTCATTGTTTTCTCTTTATTTTTCAGGGTTCAGGGGGATTTCTTGTGGCTTCTGGGCGTTGGCAAAAGCCTGTGTTTGAAATAAAAATGAACAAAGAGTTCACCTGTTTCACCTTATTCTATGAACCTCTGGATTAAAGGTATCCAATTTTAACATCGATCTAATTTCATGGTTACATATTTACCAATTTACTTTGCCTCCAATTTATTATATGGCTCAAGTCTCCTCCGATCATATACAGATAACTTGAATATGCAAAAGAACGTGTCGATGGAGAGAATTCTCAATCACAAGAACGCAAAGATATTTGAAAACCGTTCTAAACCCTGTTATGTTGGTATTAATTGAAAAGCTCTCACGGAATACTCTCAGGATTTCAGTCCTGAGTTTTTTGCATCATTTTGTATTGGCCAAAATAGCCATCATCAGCCGCATAAGGTTTAATATGTCTCAGATAGAACACGAAACAACACCTACACACATACACATACCAGTGTGCTGGTTGATACGTCGTGTAGTGTTAGCTGGGAGCTGGTAGGGGAGGACAGTACCTAGATAACGGGATGGGATCATTGCGGAGGCAGCCAGCCAAAGTAGGTGTGTAGACTTGTGTATGCCAACTTCTGTCTATGTTTAGACTGGGCTGTTAGGAAATCCTGCTGTTCTAATAATAGGCGTTACCTCGCCACCTTGGAGCTGAGCCGGCGGGAAGTGGGGATTAATATCTATCCATCCCCCCCCCCTACCCGCCCACAGTCGTCTAAGGCATAATTCACTCTTCCTGATCCCAAACACACTCGAGAGACTAATCCACGCGTGCGGCGGGTGGCAACGTCAGTGTATAAACGTGGATGGGATAATTATCCCCTCCAAAACCTGCGTTTTCGAGTTTATGGTGAACATTTGTCGCTCCATTGGCCTTCGGTTGAACCCAGAAATTTAGAGAGTCCATGGATGGATCATGCCACCTGTAAAGGGTCTGGCATGGTCACTATATAAACACGAAAAGGTATAACATGCATGTCAGTGGCCTATAGTAAATTTGCCAGGCCAGTCGTCTCTCCATCCCCCTCACTAGGGATGGATAACTCTAAGATTGAAACGATACGGTTCGGTATCGGGACCAATGGAACGGTACGGTATTTTAACGGTACTGTTGACGGTACTTTATTGTGTTATTACCGTAACTTTACATTGGTTAGTATCATTAAGAGTACTTTTCAGCAATGAAACGGTACGGTACGGTACTTCTTTAAACGACGCCGGTACCAATACTGCTATCTGAATAGCATCCAACTCCACCCTAAAATTCATACATCAGGTCAGTCTTCACTTGCTTATAGATAGGCCCAGGCATATTGAAACCCCCACCAGAAAAGAGATAAAGTGTGGAGTCTGATTTGGCTAATTAGACGTCATAATTAGACGGGTCCTTGGAGACAAATGACGCCAATATAAGTCTGCATAAAATCTATCTATCTATCTGTCTATATATATATATAATTATATATATATATATATATATATATATATATATATATATATATATATATATATATATATATATATATATATATATATATATATATATATATATATATATATTTATATACATATTCTGCTGGATGGATTTAAGGAAACACACACACACGCCCCTACAAACATACATACATACATGAAAACACACATACATACATACATACATATATTCATACATACATACATACATACATACATGCATACATGCATACAAGAGCGAGTGTTCACATCTGTGAGCTTTTTGCATTCGTGTACATGTGCGTGTATTATATCTCCATAGATCCGCCAAGCAACATGAGGAGAATTCACATGTCAAGGCTGCACTGCTCAGAGAACCATCCCTTAAGAAATTTGAATCTTGGGGAAATCAGTCAGGCAAACGATAGATAAGAGTTGAAAGCGATGATTTTACCTTTCCTTCACCGATCACTTCGCGCCATCAGTAGAGAGAGTTACTCCATAACGGATGAATATGATAAGAAATAAAACCATCTTCAGAAAAGTGGAATTGCTTTTGAGCTACTCATTGAAAGATCAACCTTGCATTCGTAGCCAGATGCAGTGAATTCGAATGTTAGACTATAAATGGTACAATTGTATGCACGCGACAAATGCTAGGACAGCATACTTTACAAAATAAGTAGGGATTAGAACAGAAAACAACAGCCCAAGAATTCTAGAGAGGGCGCTGTCAATATGAGAAATTATCCACCATTGACCGAATGCAGCTTCGTTAGTTCTTTCGTGTTAATAGCATCACGGTCATGTGTGTATATATATATATATATATATATATATATATATATATATATATATATATATATATATATATATATATATATATATATATATATATATATATATATATATATATATATATATATATATATATATATATATATATATATATATATATATATATATATATATTATATATATATATATATAATATATATATATATATATATATATATATATATATA
>OZ012689.1:46666620-46671620 GCA_963942565.1 Maea johnstoni | reverse complement strand
ATAAAATCTATAGTTATATTTATAATTATAGTATACTTTAATCATTATTGTAGTATTATTATTATAGAAATCAAAGAAATATGTCGTCTTTTCTAATCTACATGTGATTGTTGTACTATTTACTGTCCACCAGAAGCCTACTTTCCTGACAATTGCTTGTTTATTCTCCCCATATATTATACAAAAGCGCCTGCATTTTCCTTTTTTAAACTTCACATAGTATGTGGAAAAATGATTGGATTGAACACTACCAAAGGCTTATGAGATGTCTCATAAACCTTTGACACTACTAATAGCGGCACATAACATTTGGGATAGACAAGTGGTTACGTACGTTGTTCTATTCAACTTAGAAGCAGAAATCATGATATACAATGCTGATGTTACTTTTAATACGCAGTTATTAAAATCTTTCAACTTATAGAAGCGTATGGTTTAAAACTTTGCAAATCTACGATGGACCAAGTGTGAAAGAGCAAATCAAAGACTATCGTTTAGGGGAGAGAGAATAAAAAAATCTTTTTTTCCGACCATTCGAGAGGGAGCTTGAAAAAAGAACTGTTACGGACCATGTGAAAGAGCAAATTAAGTCTATCCGTCTGTCTAGTATTGTAGAAGACGTTTCTGTTGCCAAAGTTGTTTTTCCAACAAAAGATATTTTTCCATTTTTCCAAAGATATTTTTCTGTGTCAGAAACTTTTATATTGCCATTAGTAGAACCATATATCTATTTTGTGCCATACTTGCAATTGCTCTAGGGCAACCAATGAATGCATGATATATTGTTTCTGGAGATTCATCACAAAAGCTCATTTATGTGTGGGTGCCTTAGATGTGCTCAGGTTGTCTGGTTCCGCCGTACTGCTCAAAAGATATAATTGCTAAAAACTACGCGGTAGACTCATTCGTCACTGACGAGAAATTGGTCCAACCTCTAGTCTAGCAAAACGTAAACAGGTATCCAAATACTGGTGACTTTTGCGAAAAAAACGGAGCTCGGTTTTCAGCGGTAGTGTCAGAGAGAGGAATGCGTTTGTATGATTTATTAGCTGTATGAGACATATCTATGCTTAGAGCTGATACCCTTCGCCCACACATAACCTCTACTTTCAACCCGCTTCCCCGGTGTCTTTCAATCGAAAGAAAAACATGCCCAAAAGTCATAAGTCTGCCAACAAACCACACAAACCACTCCGTCTATGACCTTATCTTAATTGCTGAAAAGTGGTCAGTTGTACCATATGTAGTCATATGGTATATGCAAGATATATTCCTTAGATTATATAAGTAAGGCTGTTCAATGCTAGAGATAGGGACTTTTCCCCACACCTGTGGGGGTCCTTCTTATGTGAATTATTCCTATTCACTCCAATCCGTATATATATATATATATATATATATATATATATATATATATATATATATATATATATATATATATATATATATATATATATACATATATATAGTTTCATTGTTTTGCATCGTACTAGAAAGTGGTGGTGTGGGTAAAAAGAATATTTATTGCTTCCGATTCCAGGTCAACACATTCTCACCCAAGCCAACCTTAACTCTCAGCTGGGCGCACCACTTGCGGCCCGAAATCTTTGACCCCCATCTGAGCAGGGGAAATGCTGGCATTTCCTAGGAGCAGTCACGAAGTCAAGGAAGTCAGCCATGAAGAATTTCCGTATCAACACGGACCCAATTTGAGGGGTGAACAGTCGGAAATGCAGCTTAACGCAATGCCAGTTTTAGCATCGAAGTATGTCACTTCCAACTCAGATGGATGCATGAACTCCTTATCTCCACCATGTTAAGTGCACTCTTGAGCATATATCATATTCTCATATGAACTGTGATTGCAAATGGGGTATATTAGTTACAGGTGAAAATAGAGATTGGTTTGACGAGCTTTTACATTGGCATATCAAACGTATGTTAGAAATGAACATCGAAATAGAATTAGAATTATGGTTATTGCCACTTTCTCGTGAATTATTCAAATTTGAAACCAGGGAAAATTACCAAAGAAATTCAATTCACTGGCAACTTTTTTTAAATGCGGCATTCAAACCATATTTCTCTGATAGCCGAGTGATCTAAGGTGTTGCCACTGCCCGGCCGGCCATGTCATGTCATGAAGTTGCAAAGTATTTGTGATTCGGTGGTGGTCTTCGCCGAATGCTCCAGTCTCCTCATTCCTTACATCTGGCTAGTCGTAAACTTAAACTCGACATGGCAGAAATGGAAGAAAAAGGTAACGATATTCCAAAATTTCAAAGCATCATTTTGTATATAAATATGTATATATCCTATCCGGCACAAACCATGTTTCTAGAGGGTGTGATATTGGGACTAGCTGGCGTGCAATACGCTAGACCACCTAGCCAAGGCGTTAGCCATGTTCTTAAATGTCTATTAACGTAACACTCTCTTACGTTTCAAACCGACTCACTGCTTTAAGTTCCTGCTTCCAGCTGATGATCACACCTAAAAACGTCAACCATGAGACCTTATCTGAAGTTCAGTAAATGCTAGAATATTTGGGCAAAGGTGGTAGCCCTATTTTCCAATTTGTCTTTACATGCAACGTTCGCTTTCAATACAAACCAAATCACTTCTTTGAATTCCTGCTTCCAGCTGATGATCACCGCTAAAAGTCAACCTAGAGAACCCCATAACTGAAATCCGGCTAGACCACTCGACCAAGGGCCGGCCCTATTTGCCTATTGCTATTTTAACGTCACGCCCTTGAAACCAACGCATTGTTTGAAGATCCTGCGCCTCCATAAGGCATTACATAGGCGAACCCCCTTCTGTGGTATGAAATTCCGAATCTACCCGGGTATTTGGGTTCCTGCAGCCCGCCCGTGTGTGGGTGGGTCTTCGACATCCCTCAGCAACACGCTTCACCTCCCCCACAGTACCAGGACACTCTACATCAAAGTCAGAGCAATATTCTATCCCTCTTTCTAAAACCTTGATATCTTGCGGTGGTTGGGATCATCGAAGCAACACCAAAAAAGCCTTTTCATTGGAGGTCGAGTTTCAGGCTGCCGAACCCACATGGCGTTTATTTATGGTTTCGGGCTATTCGGGGAAATACCCATACCCTCCAAATACCTTCCCCTCTTAGGCACATTCGGTTTTATAGTTTTAGGTCATTCCACGAAATACCCATCACATTCAAACACTAGTAAGTACACTAGTAAGTACATTTTGTAGGTTTTTTTTAATCATTCAAAGAATACCCATGCCTCCAATAATCGTTGCTGTTAAACACACATCCATTGTATCCATTGAATTAAGGCAGTCAACAAAATATACTCTATCCTTTATGTTCTCCTTTACTTTTTAATTCTTGTCTTGGTCCTTTCCCTTTTTGTATACCTCCGTTGCATAGAACTCCAGCCTCCAATGTATTAAAGGTGCGTGGCACGGTTAACAGTCCCTAAGCAATGCAGCAGAACGTTTAGCCATAGGATTTGGGGCCAAAGAACATGTTCAGAAAGTGGGCGAAAATTGTACATGCTACTGCGCGCCTGCCGCGATAACCGGTTGATCATTGGCTATGCCCTGATGGCTTGCTGTCCTGTGGATTTTTTAGAATTGGAGTTTTGTTTTTTGTCACTTTTGCCATATTGCGGCTAAGTTGTGACTAGCCAGTTGTAAATGGTGGAGGAGACCGCAGTGCCCGGTGGAAACCACCGCCTAAGTCACGGGCAACTTTCTCACATGCTCCGGTTTGTATTCGAACCCGGGCAGTGGTGAGGGACAGCTAGCAGTCATAAGCACTGCCTTAGACCACATGGCCATCAGTGCAGGCCCCTGGGGCATGTGAGAGAGTTATCAGAGCTCTGGGGCTAGGCAGTGGTTTCCCCTGGGTACACCTGCTTTCGCCATGATCTACATACAACACTTTCTCCCAGGTGTTATCAGTGGTACGGTGCTGGGGCTGACCTGAAACCTGGCCGCCATTAATAACATTAGCAGTAGTTTTGACAGTAACTGTTGTTACTGAAATAGACAGGCGTCATGTTTGCGTTATCAGGGCACAGATGTGTGAACCACCATTAGATTACACTAGCTTCCTCCTAGCTCCTCAAATGATAACATTGCCTTCTGAGTTGACGAAGGAGTGAATTACTCGCACTGATGTAGTAGTGCATGTACTGGTAGTAGCCCATAGATGGCACCATTTTGTCCTCCTCTAATCTCTAATGGTTTCAGAATATACCCTGACCGGTAACGTTGGTGCCGACAAGTCATATGTATGTATATATACATAAATATATATATATATATATATATATATATATATATATATATATATATATATATATATATATATATATATATATATATATATATATATATATATATATATATATATATACATACATATATATTCACACACACACATATATATATATATATATATATATATATATATATATATATATATATATATATATATATATATATATATATATATATATATATATATATACATATATATATATATATATATATACATATATATATATATATATATACATATATATATATATATATATATATATATATATATATATACATATATATATATATATATATATATATATATATATATATATATATATATATATATATATATATATATATATATATATATATGTGTGTGTGTATATATATATATACATATACATATACATATATATATATATATATATATATATATATATATATAGATATATAGATATATATACGTACCTACCTACCTACCTACCTGCGTATGTGAGTATGTATTATGTATGTGTGTATGTGTGCGCGTGTGTCAGCAGCAAAGTAATGGATAATGTTAGTCAATATTGCTACACTAGAAAACCATTATTCTTTTGTGTGTTTGTCTTGAATAGATTCCGTATATCTGCGAATATTTCACCGTCCTTAATCTCCACGCATTTCCAGTGATACCGCACTATGAAGGTCAGGCT
>OZ012689.1:46641620-46661620 GCA_963942565.1 Maea johnstoni | reverse complement strand
CAAATAATGAGTATTAGTCATTATTATTGATGATTAGATTTTAGGGGTTTAAAGGAATCTAAAGTATCACAGTAACTTCGATCGTTACCAAAATTGCCAAGCTTCACTCGTACCCTCTGGGTTTATCCAGAAATGTATGAAATGAAATGTATGAACTTGTAGTGGTGACATGAGGGTATAGTAGAGTGTGGATACCTAAAACATAATCACGTATGCTTCGGTATTTGATATCTTTAAACACATTCACACATTATACGCTTTTGTGGCGCTTCTTCGGTAAAACATATGGTGGAACACATCTGAGACACATTTTTATAAATGCGGAACATGAGTTTTGAGTGTAGAACTCACTTATGTCGGATTTGGAAAGACGTTCTGCTGTAAATTGATTATTGAACTCACAGGTGTTGTTCTGAATATCAAACACACACCTACCTTTTCAAGTCGATACAGAAGATGATGCTTTGCAGCCGATTTAAGTGTAACATCAGTTCAAATAGTACACGTATACAAGTATTGAACTTAACATGAACATTTGCAAGAAATTCAACCTAGCCCAGATAACCCCTCCAAATGACACTGTACATATATACATACATACATACATGTATGCATGCATGCATACATGCATGCGTGCTGCATACATACATATATTCATACATACATATATACACACATACATGCATGCATCATACATACATACATTAATACATACATACATGCATACATACATACATACATACATGCATACATACATATATTCATACATGCATGCATGCATGCATGCATACCTACCTACCTACCTACATACATACATACATATATTCATACATGCATGCATGCATACATACCTAACTACCTACCTACCTACCTACCTACATACATACATACATACTATACACACATACATGCATACATACAAGAGCAAGAGTTCACGTCTGTAAGATCATTGCATAGTATAGAAATCCAGTTGGTCCTAGAAATGTGTGTACCATCTACAATTGGAGGTGTTTACTCTGGAGATGTAGCAAACGGAGGATGATGTTCAAACAGTGCACTACTCACCCCGGGACGCCGCTGTCACAGGTTAAGGTCAATTCCTATCTTCCAAAGTTCACAGTATGGTCACTTATTATCCGTGTCTGATCTATGACAATGTTTTGCTGGACAGTAGCGGGCAGTATATGGTAATCGCTGATATCACAGGGAGCCGATCGTGAAGCCAGCCAGCAATGCGAACTGTGTTGAGATAGGGTAGGAGGTGTCAGAGGTAACGGTACGGAGTAGAGAGAGAAAGTGCAGCGCTACTATCTTAAGGGCAAATACAGAACCTAAACAAAATGAGAGACAGCTGAACACTAGGCCACGTAATACAGTATCTCGTTTCTACACGCCACTCGACTCATCCGCGACCCCCGACCTGACGGACACTTGTTTGTGCTATACAGGCCAACCTGTTGTCTCCATAAGTGGAAAGTCTTCATTAGGGTCACCAAAATATATTTTCTGATGTTCGATAGTCCAATCTTGTAACTCAAGAACTTGCGTAAGCTGAACACATGCATAAGTCGGATATTAACATAAGTCGGACACCTATAAAAAGGTGTGTTGCAACGATACGGGACGAAATTGAGAATGTCCTCACTGTTTAAGATAACAGAACGCAATATTATATGCCGAATAAAAAGATTGACAACCAGACATAAATTCCATTCTAATATACAACCTATATTGGATCAATGAAAAGTGCCAATGCTGGATTTCTATTCATAAGAGGAATGTTTGCAATGTTTTGGATGGCGGCCAATGGAAATTTGAAGATTGGATTGAGGTTATGCCTTGAATTTACTATTTTTACATATATGAAGACTAATGCAAACAAACAAATGCCTTACGCAACACAACCTTAACAACAAAAACTGTTTTCCAATGCCCAGGCATTGAAAACACTAGTAGGAGATAATTCGGCATAATTAAACTCTCTTATGCCCACAGGGAAAGGGACATGCAACTTTTGAAAAAAGAAAGAAACATATCAATACAAATACCATTTGCCGATGAGAGTGGTTTAATTATGGAAAACATAAGCCCTGTGAATAGTTTTCCAAAAAGGTATTCGTAATGAAGACCCTAACAAAAAATGTGAGAACCTTGTTTTTGTGACAATGCGGATGAGTGGGTTATTTACATCATGAGTTTTCAAAAGTTTCTAAAATAAGAAACAATTCATTTTCCTGGCCTAACGTGGTATAAGAGTGTGCCTTGCATGGGGGTACATGAAGACCTTTGCTGTATAACCCGTTCATGCTCGAATCATTTCAACAGGGCCTGACCGTCTTGGTGGTTCCTCTATTCTGAACGCGTAATTAGAAACATATGAACAGCAGACGTATTAAAAAAAAATACGTTAAACCACTCTCCTCCTATTGCATCACTATCTAAGGGTTAATGCGTCTGGTATTTCAATATTATCAGAGAATTCAGACCAAAGTGAACACTTGGATATGGAAGGGTTAAATAGCAAGAGTGGGCACGGTGCGCCTGGCATTTGTTTGACATTACTCACAGAAGAGGTAAATAAAGACTGCTGCTTACCAGCCAAGTGGCTACTGACAGTATACTGGCTAATTTCACTACCAAGAAGTATGTGCAACACGATTATGTGTAACACTGTAGGTTGAAGGTGTTACACATACTATATACCAGTATAACTCCACGTTAATAGAACAAAGGTGATAAGTACTTTTTAAAATGACTTCGAATTTCTCAAAAGACGCATTTTCAAAATACCAGTTTGATTGAAAATTGCTTTTGCTCTCGGTGAGAGTAGATGAATACTATCTTAACAAATGTGAATTATTAATTTTGTTATCAACAAAATGAAAAAGTCTCTATCTGGTTCTTATCCCCTCCACTTCCTTTCGTTATTCCAGTTTGTTTAATCAGAAGATCCGCTGGTCTGCCTACGAAATTGAACTCATAGGAATTTAGTTACGTATTTTCCCTAAAGGTGTCACGACCGGCTATACAGATGCAAGATCAGTTTCTGCAGAAATGGTTTAGCAGAATTTCAAACGACGAAACCTTCGCAACATACAAAATTTATAAAAGTATTCATGAATTTGAAGAATAAATAGATATATTGCCAGAATACCTTAAATATTCGCTCCTTGATTTTAGAACTGGTTCTCAAAAATTGTCAGTTAATCGTAGGTCAAAATTATCAATACCAAGGCAAGAGCGCATCTGCACTAAGTGCAGAAAGAGAACTCTCGGTGATGAATTTCACTTCCTATTTGAATGTAATGGTATTGAAAAACTTAGAATATCAATTATACCAAAATACTATAGAACTGATGTAGCACTTTGAAAATGATTCAAGTATTAAATACAAATGATAGAAAATTGTTAATTAAGGTTGCCAAATTTGTTTACTTCGGCATGAAGGAATATAAATCTCTTCCAGATGTTGTGAGTGAAAAAATCGATGAGGTTGATTTAAACTGTCTGTAAGACTAATTATGACAGTAATCAGATAAAGAATTGTATAATGTTGCCACACATAACTTTTATGGGTGTATACTGTATGTGTATATATGTATATTTTTACAATTATGACAACAATGTTGATGTATATATATGTTGATTTTTCTAATGAAATTATTGTATTTCCTCTATATGTACCGTAGAAGGCGGTTAGAGAGTAATAAAGTTGGTATTCGTATTCGTATGTGAGTTGGCAGTACTGACGTACTAAGCGATGTAAGAATGTGTACAATCACAAGCACCTAAACTCATTATAATTTTTTCTATGAATATATCACTGTCTGTAAATGTGATGCAACGAGCTACTTGACAAATACATGGTCTAAGACAGTGCGTCCTTAGGTCATTTTGAGCTTCTTTACCAATTTTTGGCGGGGAGGGATCCGCTCTGACGTCACTGTCAACAAGGAACAACACGTGAACCGGAGTCCGAATTTGGAATTTTATTTTTTTGACTCAAGTTTTTTCTGCCATATTGCGGCTAATACGTTACTAGTCAGTTGTAACTGGTGGAGGAAACCGGAGTACCCGGCGAAAAACACCGCTTTACCAGTGGTGTGAGACGGCTAGCAGTCAGTGGCGATGCTTTAGACCACACGGTCATCAGGCCTGTGTCCGAATCAATCCAACCAGGCAAGAACAGTTGTACATGCCTTCTGGTCATCGCCCTTAAATAAAGGGATTAAGATCTGCCGCTGAGCATTCATGACAGGAAATGGTCACATAGAACATTTGAAAGTCACTAAACAGAACTTTCAACCCTCAGAAGCACGCTAAAACTCCTATATTAAGCTGCAAGCCGATGAAGTATATAATTCAGCAGAATGGAAAATACACAAGGTATTACGGGTCAAGCACTTCCTTGGTTTAAGTCTTACCTGTTAGGTCGCACACTCCGCATCAAGATTGACAAGTCATTCTCTGAGTTACAGGACATTCTGTGGTCTGTACCACAGGGATCAGTGCTAGGACCACTGTTGTTCCTGATCTATCTCCTACCCCTTGGAAAACTCATCAGAAAGCATGGTTTAGTAAGCTGCTGATGCAAATTCAATTCAAAGAACAAAAAGGTTGGAACAGACTTTCTCCGTTCAAGACACGAGATAATGGTTGTTTGAGAAAGTTTTCTAAATTTTATAGTCACTGATGAGTACTGGTATCTTGACTGAATTACGATAAATATAGATTCCAAGAGGACTGAAAAAAAAAAAAAAAAAGGAAGAAAATTTTTTTTTTTACTAAGGTCTAAGTCCTAAAGGGGTATCAAATATGAATTTAATTCGAGAGTCAAATTATTTTTGTTTTTTTTAAAAAAGTCCTAAGTTCACAATCTAATAAGAAGCAACTCGAGATAGAATTTTATTTCCTTGGAACCTAGATTCTAGTTATTTAAGTGGAAGATACCAGACATGAATACAAGATGGCTAAATGGTCAAAATATAAACAGTGATGTGAACCAATTCAGTGCATCGAAAGTAGAGCACTGCTCATCAAGTTATGAGAGGTAAGTTAAGCTGAAGGGAAATAATAGGGAAAAGGTTCAAAATCTTGAAGGGAAAGAATAGGCAAATTTCCAAAATCTAAGGTTGGTTGTAGGGTGAATGAAATAGGTGTAATGGAAATACAGTCTATTACTTTACAGATAGGGAATTCCTTCTAAATTTTCAGTGGTGCTAAACTTTTTGAGTGAACTGAATTGAGATCTATAAATCAAGTACCGACCGATAATTTAAGTGGCGTAATGTATCGGACAAAAAACCCAGCAACTGTGATTAAACCCAGTAGCTGTGTTATAACAAGTTGGTCTCAATCTATTGCAAGAAACCACTACAGAACATTGGGTCAACTAATTGACAGCTATATCAACAAACCAGTATGAATAGAGAGCCCGGCTTCGTTCGCAATGTAAATATTGGTTGTCAAGTATCGCTAGGGTAGAGCGCCACCAGCGGAGAGTTATGGTACTAACCCGGGGTTCTATATTTACATAGGATTCGAGAATTCTCAGTAGATGCCGGGAGATGTATATTAGTGTAGCTATCTCGCTTCTAGAAAATATTTATACCGGCGAAACAGAGAGGAGGATAGCAAATATCTAATCAGTTTAGAATGTAGAGAAAAATATCAAGAGTTGGAAAATAGAGAATAGCAGTTATCGCATAGGATACTGTGGGATCTTGCTTCTATTCAACTGGTCGTTCAGAAAGTTAGTCTAAACAATTGCCTAGTATAGCTGCATGTATTAAATACTCTATTATAGTGGTCAGATGAAAAAATGTAAAATGCTGCTACTGAATACTAGATAGGATAACCCACGTCTGATGTGACATTGCAAGAGAAATGAGACCTACCTGTGCTTGAATGCGTCCTGTCCTAACTTCCGCTCCTGAGGGAGTGTTCCAGTAAATCCATAGTGTTTGCACAGTGAGTCTATGGTCAAGTGGAGTTTTTAGGCACAGTAGATAGTCTATTTCGAAGCTAGCAAGGCAAATGGGTGCAGACTGTGCCTACCCGAGAATTGTTCATTTGCTAGAGTGATAGTTCTGCTACCACTGAGGCTGTATCAAAACAGCCGGAGATAGTCTTTTTCGCCGAGAGTTCGTGTTGTATGTAGATGTGACAGACGCACACCCGTGTGTGCCTATTTTAAAGATGGATCACCTACTGTGTCAGTGTTCAGCCTGACTGGTGCACACCCGTGTGTGCCTGTTTTAATGATGGATCACTTACTGTGTCAGTGTTCAACCTGACTGGTGCACACCCGTGTGTGCCTGTTTTTATGATGGATCACTTACTGTGTCAGTGTTCAGCCTGACTGGTGCACACCCGTGTGTGCCTGTTTTAACGGTGGATCACTTACTGTGTCAGTGTTCAGCATGAATGGCGTTTATAAAGTTTCAGGTTGAGTAGAAATGCAACCAACGTTTTTACATGAGTCAATTTTGAGTATTAAAGAAAAGCCAGCCCTTTATCGAAAATTGTTTGTAATCGTTTGTTGTAGAAAAGTTTTTGATAGGAGCTGGTCGGTCACACGAAAACCTAGGTTTTTAATCGAGTGAGAAAACGATGTCACCTAGGCCATCCACCTCAGGAAAGTGGGTTACCACATTTGCCAGGAGTTGCCTAGTGTTGTAGAGGAGATCAGAGGTTTGGTCTAGGACATCTAGCTTCATGAAACTAGAGGCACTTCCCCGCTCAAGGCGCACAAAGGTTTGGCGGATGGAACTCAGGCGGGCGCCGACACGCTCTACTGCAGTCTCACAGCGTGTGAGCTCACCACGTGCTCTGTTAAGATTATAGGGGCTGCTATCAAGATGGTAGTTTTCGTCTACCATATACTGAAGGGAGTCAGTGACTTCTCTGACTGTATACTGGCATTCGAAGAGAACGGCGTTGGCTTTCTCTATTTCGTCTCTGTCCATATAGTGGAACGCCAAGCTCCCTATGTAGACTGTGGCGACGCCATCTTCGTTACCGTCCACAATCTTGTCCACTAAAAGGGAATAGAGTTTTTTGTAAGTACTAGTGGCGGTGTAAAGTTTATATAAATCGAAAGTTCGGAAATTGCTTAGAAGTTTGATGTACACGCGGTCGACCTACTTGTTTCAGCTTGCTTGGGCGAGGTGTTCATAGTTCAGTTAGCTCTGATCAAAAGGAAAGTGTGTGAGCTCGCAGCCGATTAAATAGGCCGCTCTACGAAGTGGTCACGTGATTGTCTCGGGGCTCTGTGATTGGTTGAGCCGAATGCTTTTTCATTGACGTGGTTGGCTGAGAGCAAAATTTTGGCGCGAAACTGTTGTACACTTTTGGTATTTTTTCACGCTTGAATCTCGTATCTGCAAGTTGTCATGATATTCCAAATTTCACCAGGGTGTTCCTACCCTATTCATTCTCACAACTCCTCACTCTCCTGGTTATCTTTTCAATTAGTAAAGGCAGAAATTGGTAAATTATGTGGAGCTTTCCGTGCCGACTTTCTCTCAGCTGCTCATGACGTCACCCTTTTTTGATTTGTCTAACTGATTCGTTTTCCCCGACGTCCTCTGCCAATTTTACTTAGCAGCTTTTAAATAAATAATGTCCGTCGCACACAGGTCTGATAATGCTTTTGTAATGCTTTAAGAGGTAAAATTCGTTTTAACTTACTGTTACCTCAGTGCAGACGATGTTGTGTCAACCATTTTGAATAATCATGGTCACATGGCCTATCGCGAGATTATCGTTACGGCGTGTGATTGTAAATCTCCGAATTCGTTAAAAACGGAAAGTTTTAAAGAAATGAAAGTGTAGTGAGAAAAAACACTTGAAATATGAATTTCACGTGATTTTTCCTTTAAATGATATCATTTTGTATTGTTGTGGTTCTTTATTTTGGTAAGTTGTACTATATATTCCTTTTCATTTTGATTCCGTAATTCTGGGAGTTATATGCAACTGGTCACGTGCGAGCCTTGCAAGAAACAAACATGGCTTCCCTTCGACTTCGTTTCTAGAAGTATTCGTGTTTTAGGCCTTAGAAACGGCTTAATAAAGGACGACATTGACGAGGAAGCAAACGGATTGTTTAAATACATATCAAGGATACTGGAGCCGAAAGCAAGTATAAAGAACTGAAACCAAAAAGTACATTTTGCGGCCGTTTTCGTTCTGCCTAAGAATCTTGGTGGAATGCTGCTCAACTGATTTAATACTACTTTCATTAGACTCCGAATGCTGGACATAGGACCAACAGTAATAAAAACAACCAGCAAAGGAGGCTAATTTATTGGACTATGGTAACCTCAAGATTCGACTACTGCAAGGGACTTCTCTGTGGAATACCTGAAGAGCTAATATGTAAGCTCCAGAGACTACAAAATAATGCTGTCAGGGTGATCACGCTCACAAACAAGCATGACCATATCACTCCAGTACTAAAGGAACTTCACTGGTTACCAGTCAGGAAGAGAATTGAATTCAAGATTCTGCTCCTGGCGTACAAGTGTTTGCATGGAACTGCACCCTCTTACTTGAGGGAAATGCTGAAAGAGTATGTCCTACCACGGACACTGAGATCAACATCCAAGAACTCAGAATACAAATCAAGGATATAAAATCTATATCAAAGATATGAAATCCTGAAGGAAGCAGTGCAGAAATGGTATAACAATCAAGACTCCACCAATGCGCCTCTAACAGAAAAAGAAGACAAACATGGCAGAATAGTTGAAACAACATACAGAATTACCAAAAGTGCTGATGGGAACCATCTATACTCAGTAAATATGTACCACACTAAATCATCAGCTCTTGTGAATGGCCGCCATCTAGAGGTCTTCATGGAAAAAGAGCTACCAGCTGTCCTGCACCTTCTCAAAGCTAATAAAGCAGCACTGGAGAAAATAAACAAATCTTACAAGAACTTACTTCTAGAGCATCAAGCTGCAATCAACACCTATCCTAAGAACTCAAAATAAAGATGTACACCAGCAAAGAACGGACTACACCCCTCCCACAACAGAAGCACCAGATGACTATATAGGGAATGAGTCCGAGAATGAAACTGCACTAGAGTCTGCTGAAGCCACCCAACTTTGCCTCTTATGCGAAAAGCTGTGCCTCCATAGTGGGGTCTGGTGTGACACTTGTGAAAACTGGATCCACTATGAATGTGAGGGTCTAGCTGACACTACGGTAATTAGAGAAGTGGAAGAAGACAATAATGACCAGTAAGCAATGCCAGCTTCAACAGTAGTGATGCACCAACTAGCACCAATGCAAGTAGGGCTGCTCCCAAAACCTTAGCTATGGCAGCATGCACCGATAACAGCATCAGTGGCAATACTAGCAAGGTTCCCCAACATATCGATACTCACGGGAAGGAAGACCAAAGTGTACACTTTCTGTCAACCTCAAGAATGACCTGCAAGCTCCTACAATAACCCACCATATACCTCCAGGTACCTCAACTCAAGATGAGTCCAAAACCTCAACAAAGCACCAAAACAGTAAATTTCTGCCATCTGTGGCTGAGACGGAGTCAATACCAGACTCAGCAAGTCACAACCAAACTCCTCAACCAACAATCGCTGACTCCAGCCTGGCAACCTTGGACCAACTGTCAAAAGAGAAGCAGCAGAGGCGACATAGAGAAAAAGCCACAGAGCCTAAATCTAAAAACCCATCTCCATCAGAGGACGAAACCAGATCCCTAGATCGGGAAAAAGAACTGAGGGTGAAAGAAAAGCAACTACAAACTCGGGAAAAACTCTTAAAACAACAAGAAAGGGATAACAGCGAGGTGATCCAGCAGCTGGCAGTGGCAAAGGCATACATTTTGAAATTGGAGGACAACCTTAAAGCGCTAAAAGAAGAAAACAGATTAATAAGACTGAAGCTACTAACGTCATCAGAGCAGTAAAATGAAAACTTAAAAGACACTCAAACCTGGCATGGGAAGTGCTGCCAGTACCAGCCTGCGAGTACAGCTAGCACGACCCAACTTCAGAAATTGGATCTGGAACTTCTGCTGATGAAAACAGAAAGTAGTATAAGACATGCATCTGTAATGGAGGAACAAAGAAAGCAAACCCTCCTGTTAACAGACATCCTGTCACTAATGAAAAGTGACCAGTATAGGCAGACATCACACTCCATTGCTCAGCACAGAGAACCAGTGTACACTCCTGAACATGACCACATCCCCAACAAACCTCACCATAGAAGAAGACAACAGGAGATGAATACCCTCTCCTTCACCCAGCAAGAAAAACTATCATCGACTACAAACACTGGCCTCTTATCTTTGAGTACAACCACTGTAGTCCAACCCTATGCTCCGAAATCCTGGATCTAGACAACACACGCTCACCAGAATATGAGGACTCGCCTGATCTCTATTCGCAAAGTTACGGTACAGAAAAGGAAGTAGGAATAAACCATGTTGTCCTGACAGAACCATCCCTAGAGGTCTTGCCTGATCTCTCTCCTCAAAGTCGCTGTACAGAAAAGGAAATAACAAATCTTGCTGACATGCCAGAATCATGTCACTTGCCAGGTGTGGGGGGAGAAGGGGCAGCAGTACAGCTCCAACTTTATGAACCTGATGTCGAAGTCATATCTCCCCACGCAACCCCGGAGAAACTTCTGAACTCTGTCAACTTTCCTGTGAAAAATCTAGAAGAAGGCCAATTCATGCCAAGTCCAATGATCCCTAAATCCTACAACAACATCCGTGTAGGCCCAGAGCTTAATGTTGACAACATCAAATCAGTTATCTGTGAGAAGCAACCACAGAACTCTTTTTTAGACTACCGCAAACTAGAAGACCAACTCCTAAGAACATTCATATCACAATCGTCTCTAGTGTCAGCAGGTAAACATAACACTCCAACATTTTACCACTATAATGGAAAATCAAACTCACAAATAGACCACCTCATGATCTCACAGGACCTAATGCCAAGAGTGAATGGATTCCAGGTGTGTACGAGAGAGTTGCAAAACACCTCCACCCATGATCCTGTGCTGTTGACATTAGACATTGAACTTTGTGCCAAACCGATACTAAAACTTCACAAACCCCAGGCTCCAAAAGTGAAATGGTCAAAAACAGACCTGGAGCAGTATCTTGACATAACCCATAACAGGCTCCAGGGCTTCCTGAGCAACAGTAGTGACTGCTCAACAGAATTACAACTTCAATACTTGCAAACAATCCTCTTGGAGGCATCGGAGCAATTTTATTGACTATGCACGCTTAATCAGATCAATTCCACAAGAGTTTATTACCTTAGTCAATGAGTTTGATGAAGAGGTAATAGGTCCCTGGTGTCAGGAGCGCATATTGACCATTTTAGGAGACAATAAATGTAACCAGTTAGTTAAAAAACAATTTGTGTTGAAGAATACAGAAACTCTATCTGCTGTATGTAAATGGAAAAATGAGCTTTTGGCACCAGAAGACGAGTCTTTTTGGAACAGGATATTTATGCTCCCAAAAACGTGCAATCAAGATACATGGATGCAAATGTTTCAATATAAAATTTTACATCGAATATTGGCCACAAACTCAAAGTTATTTCTAAACAAAATTTTTGAATCACCTCTTTGTAGTTTTTGCAATAGCGAAAACGAATCAATTTTACATCTTTTTTGTGAATGTGATATCACAACAGGTATTTGGCAGGATATTATTGACTGGTTAAACTCGCAGGGGTTTAATTTTGAATACCTAAATGACTCACAAATTATTTTGGGTGATCCAAGACTGGATGCTGTAGTCAATATGATCCTGCTGACTACCAAGATTGCTATTTTTCAAAACAAAGAAAAATCAAAACCTCCTGCTCTGTTTCAAGTTTTATCAATGCTTAAATCACAATTTAAAATAGAAAAATTTAATGCTGAAAAAACTGGCAAACGCAAATTTTTCAGGGGTTTTTGGGCCCCGATCTGGAGAAAAATGGTGAGATTTTAGATTGTACCTTTTTCCATTATTGTCATTACTGTTTTTTCCACAATATGTATACACAAAACATACCAGGGATTGTATAATGGTATATGTTTTTGTGTTGTCTTGTTTATTTATTTTATGTTTATATATATGTTGTTTGAATAAAAATCAGGTGCACAACAAATTGGTTGAATGCACTAAAATTAAAAAAAAGTTGCTCCCGCAAGGAAGAAAAGGGCCTTCAAGAGAAACATCCCGTGGACCCCTTAAATGACAGTTCTGTGTAAGAGGCAGAAAGAGCTTTTCTGGAAATGGAAAACCTGTGGGAAGTTGAAAGAAGATTCAGAAACATTTCGTGAAATGAAAGCAGCAAAAAGACAATTTAGACAGGCACAGCGCCAGGCACATGCTGCAAAAAGACAAAGTGATCAAGAGAAAATAATGGAAGCAGACCTCCGTGATCCGAAGCAGTTCTTTGAACTAGTAAGTAAACGTAGAGGTGCTAGTAATGAACTCCCTGAGGAGATGTGGATCAACGGAAAACTTATCTCTGGAAGTGACCTCCCAAATGGCTTAGCTGATTATTTTGAACAATTGGCAACTCCAGTTGACCACTCACACTATGACAAACTTTATAAAAACAACATGGACTTTACAAATATACTGCTTCAACAACTCTACGAGGAAAGCCCAGCGAAAGTACTCCCAAAAATCTCCTCGCAGGCAGTGTATAATGCCATCAATAACCTTAACAGGAACAAGGCACCGGACGAGGCGGTACTCATGGTGGAGCACCTACTGCATGCCAGTCCTCTTGTTGCTCAGTGTATTGCAAACATCTTCAATATGATAGTGGAGAACCAAACGGTTCCAGACATCCTAAAGGGAGGTCTTATTACTCCAATCTATAAAAAGAAGAACAGTCCTAAATCTCCGGACAATTACCGTAGGTTTACTGTCACTTCGGTATTCAACAAAGTTTTGGAGAAGGTCCTACTTGGCCCTCTCAAACAAATCATGAGTTCCAAATTTAACCTGCTACAGAGAGGCTTCACTAACAGTGCATCTTCAGTGAACACTGCATTGCTCGTGAGTGAAGCTATAGCTGAAGCCAACGACTGCAAGAAACACCTGTATATTACCTACCTGGATGCTTCCAAAGCGTTTGACGTTGTCTTCCACAACTCACTGATGAATAGCCTACACGGTAGTAATATTGTTGGAAACCTGTGGTCTGTCTTAAACAACTCGTATCAAGGCATCCACTCAACAGTAAAATGGAACAAAGAAACTTCTACACAGTTCCAAGAATCTCAAGGAGTCCGTCAGAGGGGCTACCCTCAACAGAGTACTTTAAAGAAAGTACTGATCCTCTCCTCAGCTGCCTGGAAGATTGGCAAATAGGATTATCTGTGGGATCCATCCACTTTGGAGCACCCACCTGCGAGGACGACACAGCTCTGTTATCCGGCAATTACCTGGACAGCCAGACCATGACCTGTGTGGCATGGAATGAATCCTCTCTGCAACGTTACCAGTTTAGCAAAACAAAAACTAAAGCTATGGTGGTGAATGCCAAAAGCTCCCTAAAAGCTATTCAAGATACAAATAAACTCTTTATGAACAAAAACCAAATCCAATACTCCGAAGAAGAAGTCCATCTGTCAGTTGTGAGAACCCCAGACAACAAAGCCACACTGACTGTGAAACACAGGATAGACTCTGCTAGAGATGCTGCCTATGCGCTACTGGGGGCAGGCTTTCATGGCCTGACAGGTCTCCACTTAAAGACAACTTTAAGAATGTACAAATCTGGGATTCTCCCCCGTCTTACCCATGCGCTGGAAGTCTTAACTCTCACACAAGCTGACATGGAAAGTCTAGAGAAATTTGCCAGAAAACCCTGAAAACAAGACCTTCCTCCAGAGACTGCAAATTGTGCAGCGTTTGTCCTGGCAGGTGCCCTCCCTGTGGAGGCCCACATCCACAACCAATTACTTAGTCTATTCGTCTGGGCTCTCAACCTGGATTGGGCCAAGGAAAAGGGCCTGATAGTAAGACAACTGGCCATCAAATGCTCCTCATCACATAGTTGGGTCCAGACAGTAAGGAACGTGCTGGAAATCTACGACCTCCACAGTGCTTACTCCTTGGTGCTGGATACGTCATCAAAAAACAGCTGGAGAGAAACCGTAAAATCTCATGTTATTACCTACTGGAAACTTAGACTGCAGAGAGAATGTGCCCAAAAAAAGACCCTCAAATACCTCAACTATGAAAGTTTTACCTGTGGAAAACTACATACCATCTGGTCAACCACATCCACCAACCACTGGGACATCAAAAAGGCCTGCCTGAAGGCCAAAATTGCTATAGGCAGATACACCCTACAGACTGACAAATACAGGGGAGAAGATCCAACATGTAAGATCTGTGGCAATGAGCAAGAAGACTTACATCACTTCCCTCTAGAGTGTACTCAACTGGAAAATAAACGTTACCCCTATATTATGCACCTGAAGAAGACATTATTAGATTTTCTAGACGTTGAAACCTCAGAACTAATAGTCCGCTCTCCTAATTCAATTAGTGGTGGACTGCTCGGCTTTGCATGTGCATAATGATGCAGGTAGATTAGGAAAGCTAGCCATAGAGCGTATAGAACCTATTACTAGAAGTCTCTGCTTCAGCCTGCAGGTAGAAAGAAGTAGACTATTAGTCAACAGCAGACATAATAAACTCTCGAACCTGAACATAGTGCCTGATTGTGAACATAATACAACCTGACTGACAAACACTACGTCTTTTCTAGGCGGTTACCCTACGTGAAAGGGTGAATCTACATAGAAGAAGAAGAAGAAGAACTTACTCTGCGAGCCAAGAACCAACATGAAAACCTACGGTGACAGATCATTTAGTGCCTGTGCCCCAAAACTATGGAATCAGCTCCCAAATAATATTCGGGCAGCTGGGAGTGTGGCAATCTTCAAACGACAACTGAAAACACATCTGTTCAAAGATGTTTTTATCAAATAACTATGTGGATATCAACATCTATCCTTTGACAATGAATGTAATGCGCCTTTGAGCATGTTTATATGGAAAGGGCGCAATATCAAATGTCAATATTATCATTATTATTATTCCTTACCTAAATATCCCATTTTATGTAGTCATTTCCATTAAAACTCCTTTTACACTCAGTTTTCTTCAACGAGGGGAAATCTGGGAGGCTGTCTCTTTTGGTGTAACAGCCCCACTGATGGCTTATTTGATTTGACCCAGATAGATAAACCACGGCCTAGAGCATTGAGGGGGGCTACTAAGAAGATAGCACAGTGTGGCATCGTCGGCGCCACTCCACAAGGGGGGTGGCCGCGACGGTGCTCTATGTGAACATTTCCTGTAATGTTGGTGCAGATCTATAGCCATTACGTACATTGTACATGTAGGTGTTTGTTGCTAAAGCTAAGGCCGCCAAGGCCGAAGCTTTTCAACAAACACCCTCAACGAGGGTATAAATCTGCACCAATGCGTAGCGGAGGGTCTTAATAGCTATTATAGTGGATTTGAGTGATAAGAAATTATCTTACAACTCAAAAAATCATGTTTTCTAGTGGTTGCTGAGCCGGGATTTGGTCCCGGTTCAGTGCTGTGAACCGGGAACACTTTAAAACCACAGAAACAGCTTCTCACTGAACATAGTGTTTTTTCCAAGCCCAGGTATTTTCAAAGCTACACGCTATAATCGGGGACCCAGGAGTGTGTGGGGGTGGGGGCGGGGGAGGTCATCAGCTTTAATGAGATAGACGTCTTCTTCTCCAGCTGACTCGCGGGCGCCATGTCTCCGCACACATTCGCGGGTCCAACCAAAATATTACACTCTCAATCCAAATCTTTACCTCTTGAATCGAGTCTTTCTGGATGGAACAACATTGCATGGCAGATATTGCACGCCATCTATGGAGAATACGAGGTATTAAACCTTCTAATAGGAGTTATATCAGCGATCTTGGGAAGAGTTTATCAATAAATGACCGTATACTAGGTACCCCAGCTGGGCACATTGAGGCACAAGAAGCAGTAATATGGTAATCTTCCGGTCTGGTAAATGTTCAATACTTACAGCAGGAACTACTTTTGTTTTTGTTATCCATATCTTACAAAATTAGAGTAAAGAAGTGGCTATAATTTGAATTATTCTAGAATACTTTGATTTGATGTAAAAGATAGATATCTTCCATTTCCCCAAATATTTATCATTTTATCCACTGCACCTCGTCTTTATACGGAATATTTACAAAATGAAAACATTGTCCACCCCACCCCTTAGCTGCAACAAGGCCATTTGCTTGGTAATATGGCATAAATAAGAAAATATTTGAAGGACAGTTCTTAGTTAATACCTCAAAAATATTTTGCATTCAAATACATGTATTACCCTGGATATCAGTGACATAATCAACTTTATAAAATCGTATATATGCTGATTAGAAGCCAGTTGTGGTTGTGACTGTAATTAAAGGAAAGCTTAAGTCTATACAACTAAGAAGAATATTTCTTCTTAACATTTCCAAAGCTGAGGCTACTTTCGTCCCAAGCAAAAGGACGCAAAAACAAATTGAAACCCAACTAAACCCTGTCGTGTTGGTAATCATTGGATGGCTCTCGCTGCATACTCTTAGATGAGTACCTATGTAACAGGGTGTCAGTCATTTTTCAGATTTTTTGCATCATTCTGTAATGGCCAAATTAGCCACCAGCAGCATAAGGGTTAAATTAGTAAAAAGACTGCCCTTTTAGATCTTGTTTTAGCATGCACTAACTCCACTAGAAATGGATTTATCTAAAATCGAAATAACTGCTTGATTAATTGCCTAGCTCATAAGTTTCACCAATTAAGCTTTTGACTTAGCATTCACTATCTGAGCACTGTGCATTACTCTATGGGCCATGAAACAGCCAGGGGAAATACAGATATTCAAAATAATAATAATAAAAAGTCAAGCCAATGAAATTTATTCTTTTACAATTCTCATTGTGTTGCCCTTTATTCTTGATTATATCATAATCATCCATGATACATTGTCACGTGATATTAATATATACAGTGGTTGCATATGCGATTTAAGGATCTATAAGGATACTGGGATAGCTTGCAAAGAAAGGTATTAAAGAAATGCTAAACCCTTCCAATGCTGAGGCTATTTTTGTCAAAAGCATAAGGACATAAAGATTTTTTTCAAAAAATCTGTCATTTTAGATAAGAGTTTGCTGAGTACTGTCAGATAAATACCCATTAGCCAGGGTTTCAGTCATTTTTCAAGTTGTTTGCATCATTTTGCATTGGCCAAATTAGCCACCAGCAGCATAAGGGTTAATATAAACAATGGTTGCACCAATAGTAATGTACAAAACATTCTGTATATGTTGCACACCTGTTTGGGATCTGAAAAATACCTGTTTCCATTGAACCCTGGAAAGCCAATCTAATATTCTACCCCATCTTGGGGATATTTTTCCTGTAAATGCACTCTTCAGAAGATACTTCAAAGAGAAGTGAAAGCTTGTAGGATGACAAGAAAATGTTTAACTTTAGTAGGTATTCAAAGACAGTTTGAAAGTGAGTTTTCAGGAAACTGGTTTCTTAATTCAAATTGTAAAATACCCAATGAATGAGCAAAAATAAACTTTTCTGCAACAATGAAATATAAAATGCTTAATATAAATCTTTACATCATGTGCTTAATTTCCATTTGACCTGATACTAAATTATGTAATAAATAAGTACCAATTTTAAAACCACAGGAAAAAGTATAAATACAATCAAGGGAGACTGTGGGCAGTACCATATTGCATGACATTATTTTACACACCAGAAGTGTCAATTATATTTTGCTTTTATTTTTTCCACAATAAATATCAATGATTCAATAGCTTGATTTGTTTTCCTAAATCTGACATTAACAAAGGATGCTCCAAGCCAAAAACCTAGAAACCAACATGATGCCTGAATGTTTACTACTTCTGTGGAACATACCTTCAAACTATTCAATACCTTAATTGGTCATCACACATCAGAAGTGGCAAAAATGAATGAAATAAATTTCAAGTTCTCAAAAGCATTGACTGCCTACACACACAAATTATATTAACCTTCCAATGCTAAGGCTTCTTAAGGCTATCCAAAGCACAATGAAGCAATGATTTTTGAAAACCATCTAAACCCTGTCATGGTGGTATTCTTTGGATACCTTTCGCTGAGTAATCTCATATCAGTACCCATGTGCAAGGGTTTCAGTTAATTTTTTGCATCATCTTGTATTGGCCAAATTAGCAACCAGTAGCATAAGGGTTCAAGAAACCTTCAGCAGCTGTCTCTGAAGCACTATACTTTACTCTTTATTTGTCCATACAAATGTTTTCATTCCAGTATTTTCCCCATATATCTGTTAACTAAAATAATCTCTCAAAGGCGAAATATAAAAAGCTTCATTTTACCACGTTTCCAATTTTCTGACATGTTGGAGAACGAAATAAAAACTGTTTTAAAATGAAAAATGTTTCTAATTTTGTTATTCTTTTCACACATAGGCAAAATGCAGTATTTTGACTTCTTAATTTAATTATACATGCCAAATCAGTTTGAGGTTTTCTTTTCTTTTTGTGAACTTTCCTTACTACAATTTTTTTTATCAAATTTGTTCATGTTATCATTTTTATTAACAGTTGTAATATACCTCAAAGTGTTTAAGTATTTTACACTGCATTCTTTGTGTAATTAATGTTTTTGCTTGAACTTGGCTTTATATAAGATTAAACAACTAAATGTCACCAATGATCTAACATCACTTCTTACACCAGGACCTCCTGAAAGTTTTTGACATGAATCTAATTTTGTTCTCCAATGCCAAATTGTCGTTAACCCCCAAAAAACTTGAAAATGACTGAAACCCTGGCATCGGAGAGTACTCAGCGAGAGGTTGGAATACACACATGACAGGGTTTAGATGTTTATCAAAAATCTTTGCCTCCTTGCGCTTTGGACAAAAGGAATTGTTGGAAGGGTTTACCAATTTTTAACTTCCAAAAATCTAATTGTCCTCCAGCATTCTAAAATATAGGTTGTATGGCTTCTATTGCACCTTCACATTATCACAATTAATGGAGTTTTCTGCCATTCATGCATGTATTGCCATTAAACTATTTTCGTGGAAACCTATTTTTGTGAAATAGTTCAAGGAGTAGTTTGGCTTTCACCTTATCAACAACCCCCCTTCCAAATATGTTGCGTCTTAATGCTTGATTCAAAAGTTAATTCTATAAGTATCAAAGATTAAGATGTCACTTAGTCAAAGAGACCTCTGGCATAAATCAGCTTGAACAGAACCAGTTACGTTATACATTAGAGGTTCCTCCAGCATAGAAAGGCTATTCTGTATATATGGATTTATTACAACCTTTGGCATATACTTCCTTGAAGATGTTTGTAAAGAATATTCTTAACATAGATTGTCATTGACTCTAAACAGAGATTTTTATTGTATAAAATTCCCTGCTCTAAATAAGTTATATATTTCAATTTCCCTCAGTGTTTTGAAAATCCATTTCAATATACATAACTATATATAACTATATATATCTATAACTATATATATCTATAACTATATATATCTATATATATAACTATATAAATATATATATATATATATATACATATATATATACATATATATATACATATATATATATATCATATATATATATATATATATATATATATATATATATATATATATATATATATAATATATATATATATATAACTATATATATATATAACTATATATATATAACTATATATATATATATATATATATATATATACATATATATATATATATATATATATATATATATATATATATATATATATATATATATAATATATATAACTATATATATATATATATATATATATATATATATATATATATATATATATATATATATATATATA
>OZ012689.1:46636557-46641420 GCA_963942565.1 Maea johnstoni | reverse complement strand
GAGCATGTACAGAAATTATTTTTACTCTCTGTGCTCTTAAATTGGTTCACTCAGAGCTTAAGTTTTACGTTAGGGGCCAAAAATAATAACCACACTAAAAGCTACTGAGTATTAATGGGTTAATTATACATTGTACCAGACAAAAATAGGATCGCCTGATGTTTGACTCATGGTGCAGTTCTGTATTATAACTTCACCACCAACAGCAGTTGCTGCAGGCGAGAAAGATGCTCGAAGGAGCAGGTTTGTCATGCGAAAAGGCGGTAATTTGTTTATAATGGTTATTTTTCCAAGAGCTGTCTGGGTACCAGCTTACAAGTGCTAACAACCTGTGCCTGTGTAGGTGTTATTCCTTTTTTACTTCCCCGGTGGTTTAGTAAAAACGTCGACCTTTTTGTTTCTTTGCTGACGTCATATCAAAACGTCTTATCCACACGGAACATACTCATAGCCCATGAAATCTGTTTTACAGTCGAGAAGGTGTAAACAAATAGAGAGATATATGAAAACCTAGCCTTTTATTGGCATGTACCTGTCAAAAACATTACTCTCTCAGTGTAGATTGCCTTATATAGTTTGACCGCTTTAACCACCAAAATCCAAAATGTATCTTTTTTATATCGTATTAGGTGGTTTATTAGAACGTTACTCTCTCTCTCTCTCTCTCTCTCTCTCTCTCTCTCTCTCTCTCTCTCTCTCTCTCTCTCTCTCTCTCTCTCTCTCTCTCTCAGTACTGGCAGGATATGAAGCTAGCCTGGTCATCATAGACTTTAGCCTTTTCCTCATTGCTCGCACTCAGGACATTTGGAATGTTGAATGTCGATAATCGCCATTTTTCTGTCATATTATCGTGACGAGCCACTTGTAAATTGTAGAGGAACCCGAAGTACAAGATCTAGTGCCTGTCGAAAACCACCGCCTGACCAAAGTCACTGACAACTTTCTCATATGCCCTGGTCGAAATTGTCGAGGGTAGCTAGTGGTATTAGACAGCCCAGTGGTATATGGTGATGCCTTAGACACCAGGCTATCAGGGCAGGTTTGCATGTAGTGCCAGAGACCACTTTGGAATTCTAAATGGTTGGATTTGGAATTTCATTTGTCGCCACGTTGGACGAGACAGTTTATTCCATATTATGAGTACCTACTATCTAGCATTACTAAGCCAGCGCTTAGAGCTTGCGCACTATATGCTACCAGCTGCTCTGGAATATCCCGCGGGTGATTGAAATGGTTTCCATGTGTACAGGCCTGCTAGGGGAGGAAGGTCGTGTGAATATTTCGGTGAATACAAGACTATAAACCGAATACCTTTACCTTTACATTGCTTACCCGGTAAGTAGTGACGATATACAAAATCCACACCTCATATATAAAAGTCAGAAGTTGGGCGTTTATTAGTATTGATCACCTCCGTGGCACGTATATATATATATAAATATTAATATTATGTCGATGTCATTAACATTTTGGTTCCATACTATTCGTCAACAAGTCATATCTTAGCAGAATATCTGGTGTGATGAAAGTGACACATCACATCAATCTTTGTACCCAGTGTACAGGAATGTCTAATATGTGACAACTGCCTGCCCTACTTCTAAAAACAGAATCAATAAACCATGCTTGGAACCACCGAGATTTCCTCTCCTCACTAAGGTAGCTACAGTTTACTTTATATATATATATATATATATATATATATATATATATATATATATATATATATATATATATATATATATATATATATATATACATATATATATATATATATATATATATATATATATATATATATATATATATATATATATATATATATATATATATATATATATATATATATATATATATATATATATATATTTATATATATATATATTTATATACATATATATATATATATATATATATATATATATATATATATATATATATATATATATATATATATATATATATATATATATATATATATATATATATATATATATATATATATATCACAGGGTGAATCTGTGTCACGGTAACGTTGTTAATCATCCGTACTATGTATTTGGAATTTAGGATTTTGATTATCGTCACTTTTTCTGTCATATATAGGCTAGATTTTGACTACCCAGTTGTAGGTGGTGAGGAAATTCGAGTACCCAGCGAAAACCACCGATTTACTCAAAGTCTCTGGCAACTTTCTCACATGCCCCGTCCGTGCAATATAAGACCGACAACTAACATGTTTCAGATCTACTGATAAATGCAGCCATTCCTTTTGTTACTTAACTCGTAGTCACTGGTAACCCCAATTGCCAGTAACTTGGGGTTGAGCAGGAAATACATGTGTACCTCTGTGAGACAGAGTACGTGTCTTTCATAGCCAAAACGGTACAATCAGTGAACTTAATTTTGATGTGATAGACATTCCGAAATTGTTCACACCAACTAGAATCTTTTCATATTTTCGATTGTTTTGACTTTAAATTAAGATTTGCAAAAATGCATCGTGAATCCACCTAAAGCATTATCATTTATGAAACTGATATCGTGCCTTACTTAAAGCAACTTTTGGTGCATTGTTTCATATATAACTTTGACGACTAAAAATAACTTACCGATATATTACATGTACATATATTTTAAAGACAAGGACATGGCAATCATGACTATAACGAGTTGAGGTACTTATAACTTGTAATTCTTCAATCGATTTCTATTACACCAACATGCGTTCAAGATTAATGAGGGTACTATTCATGTCTAAGACCTATTTCGGTACATTATTGGAAAACGATAGAGGTGTTTAGATGTGAAACATGTGTTGGCCTTATCAGGTGGTTTAACATGTATTACGATACGTATGGAAGGTGAAAGCACGGGCAACCTTCAAAAAGCTGTTCTTAGACTAGCGCCTAACCTAAGCCAAAACTGTGGAATATATGCAAGCCTAAAACAACCTACAATTGCGAAAACCTTACGTAAACAAATAATGAGTATAAGTCATTAGTATTGATGATTAGATTTTAGGGGTTTAAAGGAATCTAAAGTATCACAGTAACTTCGATCGTTACCAAAATTGCCAAGCTTCACTCGGACCCTCTAGCCTTATTCAGAAATGTATGAAATGAAATGTATGAACTTGTAGTGGTGACATGAGGGTCGAGTGTGGATACCTAAAAACATAATCACGTATGCTTTGGTATGTTGATACCTTTAAACACACATTCACACATACACTTTTGGCGCCTTCTTCGGTAAAATATATCATGCACACACATGTTCTAAATATGCTCAAATACACGTACACATTAAGGTAGCATTTGAACCCTATAGGTGAATACGTATGGACGCAGATTTATTTTTAAATGTGATGAATACATTAACCAATGGTGGAACACATCTTAGACACATTTTTATAAATGCGGAACATGAGTTTTGAGTGTAGAACTCACTTATTTCGGATTTGGTAAGACGTTCTGGTGTAAATTGATTATTGAACTCACAGGTGTTGTTCTGAATATCAAACACACACATACCTTTTCAAGTCGATACAGAAGATGATGTACATCAGTTCAAATAGTACACGTTGAAGAAAAGCTTTATTACGTATACATGTATTGAACTTAACATGAACATTTGCAAGAAATTCAACCTAGCCCAGATAACCTCTCCAAATGACACTGTACATACCGGTATATACATACATACATACATGCATACATACATATATACATAGTGATACATACATGCATGCATGTATACATACATACATACATACATACATGCTGCATGCATGCATGCATACATACATACATACATATATTCATACATACATATTCATACATACATACATGCATACATACATACAAACAAACAAACAAACAAACATACAAACATACAAACATACATACATACATACATACATACATACATACATACATACATACAAGAGCAAAAGTTCACGTCTGTAAGATCATTACATAGTATAGAAATCCAGTTGGTCCTAGAAATGTGTGTACCATCTACAATTGGAGGTGTTTACTCTGGAGATGTAGCAAACGGATGATGATGTTCAAACAGTGCACTACTCACCCCGGGACGCCGCTGTCACAAGCTAAGGTCAATTCCTATCTTCCAAAGTTCGCAGTATGGTCACTTATTATCCGTGTCTGATCTATGACAGTAGCGGGCAGTATATGGTAATCGCTGATATCACAGGGAGCCGATCATGAAGCCAGCCAGCAATGCGAACTGTGTTGAGATAGGGTAGGAGGTGTCAGAGGTAACGGTACGGAGTAGAGAGAGAAAGTGCAGCGCTACTATCTTAAGGGCAAATACAGAACCTAAACAAAATGAGAGACAGCTGAACACGAGGCCACGTAATACAGTATCTCGTTTCTACACGCCACTCGACTCATTTGCGACCCCCGACCTGACGGACACTTGTTTGTGCTATACAGGCCAACCTGTTGTCTCCATAAGTGGAAAGTCTTCATTAGGGTCACCAAAATATGTTTTCTGATGTTCAATAGTCCAATCTTGTAACTCAAAAACTTTGCGTAAGCTGAACACATGCATAAGTCGGATATTAACATATAAAAAGGTGTGTTTGCAACGATACGGGACCAAATTGAGAATGTCCTCATTGTTTAAGATAACAGAACGCAATACTATATGCCGAATAAAAAGATTGACAACCAGACATAAATTCCATTCTAATATACAACCTGTATTGGCTTATATTGGATCAATGAAAAGTGCCAATGCTGGATTTTTATTCATGAAAGTAATGTTTGCGCTGTTTTGGATGGCGGCCAATGGAAATTTGGAGATTGGTTTGAAGTTATGCCTTGAATTTACTATTTT
>OZ012689.1:46619057-46631557 GCA_963942565.1 Maea johnstoni | reverse complement strand
TTCGGTCCAGATTTGATTTGTCACCTGCCTTTAACGTTTATTGCAGATAACATGTATTATCTTGTGCACTTGGCTCTGATTTGTCTAACTGATTCGTTTTGCCCGACGTCCTCTGCCAAGTATTACTTAGCAGCCTTTAAATAAATAATGTCCGTCGCACACAACAAGTCTGATAATGCTTTTTTAATGCTTTAAGAGGTAAAATTTGTTTTAACTTACTGTTACCTCAGTGCAGACGATGTTGTGTAAACCATTTTGAATAATCGTGGTCACATGGCCTCTCGCGAGATTATCGTTACGGCGTGTGATTGTAAATCTTGGAATTCGTTAAAAACGGAAAGTTTTAAAGAAATGAAAGTGTAGTGAGAAAAAACACTTGAAATACGAATTTCACGTGATTTTTCCTTTAAATGATATCATTTTGTATTGTTGTGGTTCTTTATTTTGGTAAGTTGTACTATATATTCCTTTTCATTTTGATTCCGTAATTCTGGGAGTTATATGCAACTGGTCACGTGCGAGCCTTGCAAGAAACAAACATGGCTTCCCTTCGACTTCGTTTCTAGAAGTATTCATGTTTTAGGCCTCAGAAACGGCTTAATAAAGGATGACATTGACGAGGAAGCAAACGGATTGTTTAAATACATATCAAGGATACTGGAGCCGCAAGCAAGTATAAAGAACTGAAACCAAAAAGTACATTTTGCGGCTGTTTTCGTTCTGCCTAAGAATCTCGGCGGAATGCTGCTCAACTGATTTAATACTACTTTCATTAGACTTCGAATGCTGGACATAGGACCAACAGTAATAAAAACAACCAGCAAAGGAGGCTAATTTATTGGACTATGGTAACCTCAAGATTCGACTACTGCAATGGACTTCTCTGTGGAATACCTGAAGAGCTAATATGTAAGCTCCAGAGAGTACAAAATAATGCTGCCAGGGTGGTCACGCTCACAAAGAAGCATGACCATATCACTCCAGGAACTTCACTGGTTACCAGTCAGGAAGAGAATTGAATTCAAGATTCTGCTCCTGACGTACAAGTGTTTGCATGGAACTGCACCCTCTTACCTGAGGGAAATGCTGAAAGAGTATGTCCCACCACGGACACTGAGATCAACATCCAAGAACTCCGAATACATATCAAGGATATAAAATCTATATCAAGGATATGAAATCCTGAAGGAAGCAGTGCAGAAATGGTATAACAATCAAGACTCCACCAAGGCGCCTCTAACAAAAAAAGAAGACAAACATGGCAGAATAGTTGAAACAACATACAGAATTACCAAAAGTGCTGATGGGAACCATCCCTACTCAGTAAATATGTACCACACTAAATCATCAGCTCTTGTGAATGGCCGCCATCTAGAGGTCTTCATGGGAAAAGAGCTACCAGCTGTCCTGCACCTTCTCAAAGCTAAAAAAGCAGCACTGGAGAAAATCTTACAAGAACTTACTTATAGAGCATCAAGCTGCAATCAACACCTATCCTAAGAACTCAAATAAAGATGTACACCAGCAAAGAACGGACTACACCCCTCCCACAACAATAGCACCAGATGACTATATAGGGAATGAGTCCAAGAATGAAACTGCACTAGAGTCTGCTGAAGCCACCCAACTTTGCCTCTTATGCGAAAAGCCGTGCCTCCATAGTGGGGTCTGGTGTGACACTTGTGAAAACTGGATCCACTATGAATGTGAGGGTCTAGCTGACGCTTCGGTAATTAGAGAAGTGGAGGAAGCGGATAATGACCAGTAAGCAATGCCAGCTTCAACAGTAGTGATGCACCAACTAGCACCAATGCAAGTAGGGCTGCTCCCAAAACCTTAGCTATGGCAGCATGCACCGATAACAGCATCAGTGGCAATACTAGCAAGGTTCCCCAACATATCGATACTCACGGGAAGGAAGTCCAAAGTGTACATTTTTTGTCAACCTCAAGAATTGACCTGCAAGCTCCTACAATAACCCACCATATACCTCCAGATACCTCAACTCAAGATGAGTCCAAAACCTCAACAAAGCACCAAAACAGTAAATCTCTGCCATCTGTGGCTGAGACGGAGTCAATACCAGACTCAGCAAGTCACAACCAAACTCCTCAACCAACAATCGCGGACTCCAGCCTGGCAACCTTGGACCAACTGTCAAAAGAGAAGCAGCAGAGGCGACATAGAGAAAAAACCACAGAGCCTAAATCCAAAACCCCATCTCAATCAGAGGACGATACCAGATCCCTAAATCATGAAAAAGAACTGAGGGTGAAAGAAAAGCAACTACAAACTCGGGAAAAACTCTTAAAACAACAAGAAAGGGATAACAGCGAGGTGATCCAGCAGCTGGCAGTGGCAAAGGCATACATTTTGAAATTGGAGGACAACCTTAAAGCACTAAAAGAAGAAAACAGGTTAATAAGACTGAAGCTACTAACGTCATCAGAGCAGTTAAATGAAAACTTAAAAGACACTCAAACCTGGCATGGGAAGTGCTGCCAGCACCAGCCTGCGAGCACAGCTAGCACGACCCAACTTCAGATATTGGATCTGGAACTTCTGCTGATGAAAACAGAAAGTAGTGTAAGACATGCATCTGTAATGGAGGAACAAAGAAAGCAAACCCTCCTGTTAACAGACATCCTGTCACTAATGAAAAGTGACCAGTATAGGCAGACATCAAACTCCATTGCTCAGCACAGAGAACCAGTGTACACTCCTGAACATGACCGCATCCCCAACAAACCTCACCGTAGAAGAAAAAGAAATGTAAAACTAGCAACTTACCAGTACTCAACGAAGACAACAGGAGATGAATACCCTCTCCTTCACCCAGCAAGAAAAACTATCATCGACTACAAACACGGGCCTCTTATCTTTGAGTACAACCACTGTAGTCCAACCCTATGCTCCGAAATCCTGGATCTAGACAACACACGCTCACCAGAATATGAGGACTCGCCTGATCTCTATTCGCAAAGTTACGGTACAGAAAAGGAAGTAGGAATAAACCATGTTGTCCTGACAGAACCATCCCTAGAGGTCTTGCCTGATCTCTCTCCTCAAAGTCCCTGTACAGAAAAGGAAATAACAAATCTTGCTGACATGCCAGAATCATGTCACTTGCCAGGTGTGGGTGGAGAAGGGGCAGCAGTACAGCTCCAACTTTATGAACCTGATGTCGAAGTAATATCTCCCCACGCAACCCAGGAGAAACTTCTGAACTCTGTTAACTTTCCTGTGAAAAATCTAGAAGAAGGCCAATTCATGCCAAGTCCAATGATCCCTAAATCCTACAACAACATCCGTGTAGGCCCAGAGCTTAACGTCGACAACATCAAATATGTGAGAAGCAACCACAGAACTCTTTTTTAGACTACCGCAAACTGGAAGATCCACCAAACCTATCAGTATTGCAACTTTTAATGTAGAAGGTGCTTACAGCAACTGTGCATATGTCTTCAAACTGCTGCAAGATGTGGATATTCTGTGTCTGCAGGAACATTGGTTATTCCGCTACGAAATAGGCCAATTCCAAGAACTCCTATCAAAGTATAATGTGCATATCAAATGCTCAGATGACTCTCACCCTGAATCAACATTAGACTGTCGTAGGAGAAAAGGGGTGTGGCTATAATTTGAAACAAAGACTCCAACCACTAAATAGAAATTCTCCCCGATGGTGGGCCACAGACCATAGCAATCAAAATAACATCCTTAGAAGCAAAAAACATTATCCTTGTCAATACCTACATGCCCTCATTTGGGTCTACTGACCATATTGACCTATACAAAGACATGTTATCTGAAATCCACGAGATTGCTGTTAATTATAATGCTGACATCATGCTATGGGCTGGTGATTTGAATGCATCCCTCCAGAGGACACCGCCAAACAAACAAGACCAACTCCTAAGAACTTTCATATCACAATCGTCTCTAGTGTCAGCAGGTACACAAAACACTCCAACATTTTACCACCATGATGGAAAATCAAACTCCCAAATAGACCACCTCATGATCTCACAGGACCTAATGCCAAGAGTGAATGGATTCCAGATGTGTACGAGAGAGTTGCAAAACACCTCCACCCATGATCCTGTGCTGTTGACATTAGACATTGAACTTTGTGCCAAACCGATACTAAAACTTCACAAACCCCAGGCTCCAAAAGTGAAATGGTCAAAAACAGACCTGGAGCAGTATCTTGACATAACCCATAACAGGCTCCAGGGCTTCCTGAGCAACAGTAGTGACTGCTCAACAGAATTACAACTTCAATACTTGCAAACAATCCTCTTGGAGGCATTGGAGCAAGTTGCTCCCGCAAGGAAGAAAAGGGCCTTCAAGAGAAACATCCCGTGGACCCCTCGAATGACAGTTCTGTGTAAGAGGCAGAAAGAGCTTTTCTGGAAATGGAAAACCTGTGGGAAGTTGAAAGAAGATTTAGAAACATTTCGTGAAATGAAAGCAGCAAAAAAGACAATTTAGACAGGCACAGCGCCAGGCACATGCTGCAAAAAGACAAAGTGATCAAGAGAAAATAATGGAAGCATTTCTTTGAACTAGTAAGTAAAAGTAGAGGTGCTAGTAATGAACTCCCTGAGGAGATGTTGATAAACGGAAAACTAATCTCTGGAAGTGACCTCCCGAATGGCTTAGCTGATAATTTTGAACTCCAGTTGACCACTCACACTATGACGAACTTTATAAAAACAACATGGACTTTACAAATCTACTGCTTCAACAACTCTACGAGGAAAGCCCAGCGAAAGTACTCCCAAAAATCTCCTCGCAGGCAGTGTATAATGCCATTAATAACCTTAACAGGAACAAGGCACCGGACGAGGCAGGACTCATGGTGGAGCACCTACTGCATGCCAGTCCTCTTGTTGCTCAGTGTATTGCAAACATCTTCAATATGATAGTGGAGAACCAAACGGTTCCAGCCATCCTAAAGGGAGGTCTTATTACTCCAATCTATAAAAAGAAGAACAGTCCTAAATCTCCGGACAATTACCGTAGGATTACTGTCACTTCGGTATTCAACAAAGTTTTGGAGAAGGTCCTACCTGGCCCTCTCAAACAAATCTTGAGTTCCAAATTTAACCTGCTACAGAGAGGCTTCACTAACAGTGCATTTTTAGTGAACACTGCATTGCTCGTGAGTGAAGCTATAGCTGAAGCCAAAGACTGCAAGAAACACCTGTATATTACCTACCTGGATGCTTCCAAAGCATTCGACGTTGTCTTCCACAACTCACTGATGAATAGCCTACACGGTAGTAATATTGTTGGAAACATGGGGTCTGTCTTAAACAACTCGTATCAAGGCATCCACTCAACAGTAAAATGGAACAAAGAAACTTCTAGACAGTTCCAAGAATCTCAAGGAGTCCGTCAGAGGGGCTACCCTCAACAGAATACTTTAAAGTAAGGACTGATCCTCTCCTCAGCTGCCTGGAAGATTGGCAAACAGGATTATTTGTGTGATCCATCTACATTGGAGCACCCACCTGCGCGGATGACACAGCTCTGTTATCCGACAATTTCCTGGACAGCCAGACCATGGCCTGTGTGGCATGGAATGAATCCTCTCTGCAACGTTACCAGTTTAGCAAAACAAAAACTAAAGCTATGGTGGTGAATGCCAAAAGCTCCCTAAAAGCTATTCAAGATACAAATAAACTCTTTATGAACAAAAACCAAATCCAATACTCCGAAGAAGAAGTTCATCTGTCAGTTGTGAGAACCCCAGACAACAAAGCCACACTGACTGTGAAACACAGGATAGACTCAGCTACAGGTGCTGCCTATGTGCTACTGGGGGCAGGCTTTCATGGCCTGACAGGTCTCCACTTAAAGGACAATTACACCATTAGGCTATTATATGCTGAGAACATACTTTGATATGTGTACTTTACTGTCCCTGTTCACCTGAATACTGTTTGGCTTCCCTACCTGTGAAATTGCACTTAATTACCACCCCCAACCAGCCATCCCAGCTGAACACCATGGGCGCCATTGTATCCCACAATGCCCTGCCAGAATCCATCTGACAGCCAGTTCATGATGTCACAATCGCTCTACTTCCTGTATGCAGAGCTGCCAGAGCCTGTCTAGTGTACACATGAGACAACAAACAATGTTTTGAAAATGGTGACTTGTGCTGCTTATATGGATGCTATAACAGATCTGACAAGGGGAAAGGAAAGGGAATTTCCTTCTTCTCCTTTCCTTACCAAAGGATTAAACCAGAAAAGAAGGATTTAATTAGCAGCAAGATGGCTATTCAACATTGGGACAGGATGGACAGTGAAGAACTACTCTTTTGATAATGCCAAAAAAGTTTGTCATGAACATTTTGAGGAATCATGTTTTGAGACTGAACTACAAGAAAGACTTGGATTTAGGATCCGTAAACACCTGAAACCTGATGCAGTGCCTACAATATTTAGTTTTAAACCCACACAGAGCCATGGTCAACAAGAGAGAAAAGGAAGGGCCCAGAAGCGCACAAAAACAAATGTAAGATCTGTTACATCCAGTTGTTGGACATGGAAGACATTTCTTTATTTAGAGGGTACAACAAAATGTCTAACAAAGGGAGAGAGCTAAAAGTACACTTTACATTTGTTTTGGATTTGTTTGCTTCTGTAAGACCCCCAAATTTGTGTATTATCTATTCTATACCACCAACATCAGAGTCATATTACTCTTCATTTTGGTTGTTTGTATGACAGCTGAAAAAGGTCAGTATCAAATGACTCCCCTTGATAATTCCAAAATTCCAAAACTAGACTTACAAACCTAAGGTGTTCCTTAGATTGACAGTACTAGCCAGGTCAATTGCATTACCTGACTGATTGATTGTTAGTTCCTCAGATTCACTTCCTGCAATGGTAATAGCAATCCACATAATGGTGTTGAAGTTTCCTGAGTACCTGAAGTCCCATGGGGTGTTTTCAGTTTAGGGAAGTGCTTGAAATTGTTGAAAATATCAACTTGATATCTACCCAACTTACCATTTCCTGCCAATTCACAACTACCATGTATTTCAATACAAACAAACAATTTAAATCTAATCTAAATGTGGTCCAGAGCGGTGGGAAGGGTAAGGATTTTACTCAAAGGTGACATCTTAAACTTGCAGAATCTAGTAAGTTTATGTAAACTCAATAAAAATGTCATTTGATCTCTGTCAAGTTTCATCTACCAGAGGAAACAGGACACAATGTATTTGGTCCATCTCAATAAACTGTTTAACATAGGAATTTCACACTCATTTGAACATCAGTTAACAAAATGCATCAAACCACTAAATTGCTAGGGACACAGAATGGCTGTGCATATTAAAATCACATTTTAAATTATCATTATTATTGGTATTATCATCAAAAGTAGTAGTTATAGATGAATTGCTATTATCATTAACATTATTAACATCACCTCAATGATAAAAAGAGTAAGTTAATTGTCTGCAATTGACAAGTGAATATAAACAGGTGGATGTCACACTTGGGGTGTAATTGTCATACTTTGCAAATAGCAAATACAATATTCTTAGTTTTTATACAGATTATCAACGATTTACAATTACAAGTGAATGAGGTGTGAGCCTTGTATTGGACTATTATGTAGATGGTGAATCCACACACATATACACACACATATAAGCTGTGAAGAAGCCACACTCCCAGCAGCTAGTACTGGCTGCTGGTGACAGCTGACTATCTAGTGCAACTATTCTCTTATCTTCTGGTTTCAAAATGGCCGCCCCCAGAGACCCACTTCCTGTTTGAAAATCATGACTTTAAACACCAATAAACTTCTTATATGAAGGTGGGTAGTTGTGGGGTCTTGGATTTGAGTAGAGTATACCCTGAGACACTATTTGAGCCCATGTTTTATTCATGGTGGAATTGTCCTTTAAAGACAACTTTAAGACTTTAATCTGGGATTCTCCCCCGTCTTACCCATGCGCTGGAAGTCTTAACTCTCACACAAGCTGACGTGGAAAGTCTAGAGAAATTGCCTGTGGAGGCCCACATCCACAAACAATTACTTAGTCTATTCGTCCGGGCCCTCAACCTGGATTGGGCCAAGGAAAAGGACCTGATAGTAAGACAACTGGCCATCAGAAACTCCTCATCACATAGTTGGGTCCAGACAGTAAGGAACATGCTGGAAATCTACAGCCTCCCCAGTGCTTACTGCTTGGTGCTGGATACGCCATCAAAAGACAGCTGGAGAGAGACCGTAAAATCTCATGTTATTACCTACTGGAAACTTAGACTGCAGAGAGAATGTGCCCAAAAAAAGACCCTCAAATACCTCAACTATGAAAGTTTTACCTGTGGAAAAGTACATACCATCTGGTCAACCACATCCACCAACCACTGGGACATCAAAAAGGCCTGCCTGAAGGCCAAAATTGCTACAGGCAGATACACCCTACAGACTGACCTACACAAATACAGGGGAGAAGATCCAACATGTAAGATCTGTGGCAATGAGCAAGAAGACTTACATCACATCCTCCTAGAGTGTACTCAACTGAAAAATAAACGTTACCCCTATATTATGCACCTGAAGAAGACATTAGAAGATTTTCTGGACGTTGAGACCACAGAACTAATAGTCCGCTCTAGGAACCTCCTAATTCAGTTAGTGGTGGACTGCTCGGCTTTGCATGTGCATAATGATGCAGGTAGATTAGGAAGGCTAGCCATAGAGCGTATAAAACCTATTACTAGAAGTCTCTGCTTCAGCCTGCACGTAGAAAGAAGTAGACTATTAGTCAACAGCAGACATAATTAGCTCTCGAACTTGAACATAGTGCCTGATTGTGAACATAATACAACCTGACTGACAACCACTACGTCTTTTCTAGGCGATTACCCTTCGTGAAAGGGTGAATCTACATAGAAGAAGAAGAAGAACTTACTCTGCGAGCCGAGAACTAACATGAAAACCTACGGTGCCTGTGCCCCAAAACTATGGAATCAGCTCCCAAATAATATTCGGGCAGCTGGGAGTGTGGCAATCTTCAACCGACAACTGAAAACACATCTGTTCAAAGATGAATTTATCAAATAACTATGTGGATATCAACATCTATCCTTTGACAATGAATGTAATGCGCCTTTGAGCATGTTTATATGGAAAGGGCGCAATATCAAATGTCAATATTATTATTATCATTATTCCATACCTAAATATCCCATTTTATGTAGTCATTTCCATTAAAACTCCTTTTACACTCAGTTTTCTTCAACAAGGGGAAATCTGAGAGGCTGTCTCTTTTGGTGTAACAGCCCCACTGATGGCTTAGTTGATTTGACCCAGATAGATAAACCACGGCCTAGAGCATTGAGGGGGGCTACTAAGAAGATAGCACAGCCGCAGCACAGTGTGGCATCGTCGGCGCCACTCCACAAGGGGGGTGGCCGCGACGGTGCTCTATGTGAACATATCCGAGACGTACATTGTACATGTAGGTGTTTGTTGCTAAAGCTAAGGCCGCCAAGGCCGAAGCTTTTCAACAAACACCCTCAACGAGGGTATAAATCGGCACCAATACGTAGCGGAGGGTCTTAATAGCTATTATAGTGGATTTGAGTGATAAGAAATTATCTTACAACTCAAAAAATCATGTTTTCTAGTGGTTGCTGAGCCGGGATTTGGTCCCGGTTCAGTAGTGTGAACCGGGAACACTTTAAAACCACAGAAACAGCTTCTCACTGAACATAGTGTTTTTTCCAAGCCCAGGTATTTTCAAAGCTACACGCTATAATCGGGGACCCAGGAGTGTGTGGGGGTGGGGGCGGGGGAGGTCATCAGCTTTAATGAGATAGACGTCTTCTTCTCCAGCTGACTTGCGGGCGCCATGTCTCCGCACAAATTCGCGGGTTCAAACTAAAATATTACACTCTCAATCCAAAACTTTACCTCTTGAATCGAGTCTTTCTGGATGGAACAACATTGCATGGCAGATATTGCACGCCATCTATGGAGAATACGAGGTATTAAACCTTCTAATAGGAGTTATATCTGCGATCTTGGGAAGAGTTTATCAATAAATGACCGTATAGATACTAGGTACCCCAGCTGGGCACATTGAGGCACAAGAAGCAGTAATCTTCCGGTCTGGTAAATGTTCAATACTTACAGCAGGAACTACTTTTGTTTTTGTTATCCATATCTTACAAAATTAGAGTAAAGAAGTGGCTATAATTTCAATTATTCTAGAATACTTTGATTTGATGTAAAAGATAGATATCTTCCATTTCCCCCAATATTTATCATTTTATCCACTGCACCTCGTCTTTATACGGAATATGTACAAAATGAAAATATTGTCCACCCCACCCCTTAGCTGCAACAAGGCCATTTTCTTGGTAATATGGCATAAATAAGAAAATATTTGAAGGACAGTTCTTAGTTAATACCTCAAAAATATTTTGCATTCAAATACATCATGATGTATTACCCTGGATATCAGTGACATAATAAACTTTATAAAATCGTATATATGCTGATTAGAAGCCAGTTGTGGTTGTGATTGTAATTAAAGGAAAGCTAAGAAGAATATTTCTTCTTAACATTTCCAACGCTGGGGCTACTTTCGTCCCAAGCAAAAGGACGCAAAAAAAATTGAAACCAAACTAAACCCTGTCGTGTTGGTAATCATTGGATGGCTCTTGCTGCATACTCTTAGATGAGTACCTATGTAACAGGGTTTCAGTCATTTTTCAGATTTTTTGCATCATTTTGTAATGGCCACCAGCAGCATAAGGGTTAAATTAGTACAAAGACAGCCCTTTTAGATCTTGTTTTTAGCATGCACTAACTCCACTAGAAATGGATTTATCTAAAATCGAAATAACTGCTTGATTATTTGCCTAGCTCATAAGTTTCACCAATTAAGCTTTTGACTTAGCATTCACTATCTGAGCACTATGCATTACTCTATGGGCCATGAAACAGCCAGGGGAAATACAGATATTCAAGATAACAATAATAAAAAGTCAAGTCAATGAAATTTATTCTTTTACAATTCTCATTGTGTTGCCCTTTATTCTCAATTATATCATAATCATCCATAATACATTGTCACGTGATATTAATATATACAGTGGTTGCATATGCGATTTAAGGATCTATAAGGATACTGGGATAGCTTGCAAAGAAAGGTATCAAAGAAATGCTTAACCCTTCCTATGCTGAAGCTATTTTTGTCCAAAGCATAAGGACACAAAGATTTTTTCAAAAAAAACGTCTAAACTCTGTCATATTAGATAGCTGTTGCTGAGTACTGCTAGATGAATACCCATTAGCCAGGGTTTCAGTCATTTTTAAGGTTGTTTACATCATTTTGCATTGGCCAAATTAGCCACCAGCAGCATAAGGGTTAACATAAACAATGGTTGCACCAATAGTAATGTACAAAACTTTCTGTACATGTTGCACACCTATTTGGGATCTGAAAAATACCCCTTTCCATTGTACCCTAGAATGCCAATCTAATATTCTACCCCATATTGGGGATATTTTTCCTGTAAATGCACTCTTCAGAAGATACTTCAAAGAGAAGTGAAAACTTGCAGGATGACAAGAAAGTGTTTAACTTTAGTGGGTATTCAAAGACAGCTTGAAAGTGAGTTTTCAGGAAACTGGTTTCTTAATACAAATTGTAAAATACCCAATGAATGAGCAAAAATAAACTTTTCTGCAACAATGAAATATAAAATGCTTAATATAAATCTTTACATCATGTGCTTAATTTTCATTTGACCTGATACTTAATTATGTAAAATATAATACCTAATTTTAAATCCACAGGAAAAAGTATAAATAAAAACAAGGGAGACTGTGGGCAGTAACATATTGCATGACATTATTTTACACACCAGAAGTGTCAGTTATATTTTGCTTTTATTTTTTCCACAATAAATATCAATGATTCAATAGCTTGATTTGTTTTCCTAAATTTGACATTAACAAAGTATTCTCCTAGCCAAAAACCTAGAAACCAACATGATGCCTGAATGTTTACTACTCCTGTGGAACATGCCTTCAAAAAATTCAATATCTTAATTGGTCATCACGCAACGGAAGTGGCAAAAATGAATGAAATAAATTTCACGTTCTCAAAAGCATTGACTGCCTACACACACAAATTATATTAACCTTCCAATGCTAAGGCTTCTTAAGGCTATCCAAAGCACAATGAAGCAATGATTTTTGAAAACCATCTAAACCCTGTCATGGTGGTATTCTTTGGATACCTTTCGCTGAGTAATCTCATATCAGTACCCATGTGCAAGGGTTTCAGTTAATTTTTTGCATCATCTTGTATTGGCCAAATTAGCAACCAGTAGCATAAGGGTTCAAGAAACCTTCAGCAGCTGTCTCTGAAGCACTATACTTTACTCTTTATTTGTCCATACAAATGTTTTCATTCCAGTATTTTCCCCATATATCTGTTTACTAAA
>OZ012689.1:46471557-46614057 GCA_963942565.1 Maea johnstoni | reverse complement strand
GATTGGATAAAAATAGAGGAAAATTATTCTTAAAAACATATAAAAGCATTGCAGAAAGATTGCAGATATGGCTCATACTGTGCTGTTAATTTGTAAAATACAAATATGGAAAACAATACCAAATATAATTTTGGCTGGAAATGTTAAGCCTTCCAATGCTGAGGCTACTTCTGTCCAAAGCACAAGGACGCAATTCACGCAAAGATGTTTGAAAACCATCTAAGCCCTGTCAGGTTGGTATTCATTGGATAGCTCTTCCTGATTACTCTCAGATGATTACCCAGGGTTTCAGTAATTTTTTCAGGTTTTTTGCATCATTTTGTATTGGCCAAACTAGCCACCAGCAGCGTGAATAAGCATAAAATATTTACCCACAAGCTGGCACAATGCACCCAAAATTTTAAGTAAAGAAGGTCTCCCATTATTAGCTTACCCTGCTCCTGGCTTATTTGACCTTGACACTGACTCTGACCTTGACCTTGGCCTTGTTGTAAGGAATGAATTGTGTTCTTTTGCTCCGTCACAATCTGTTGTAGAGATTTCATTTCTAACATGCAGACTTTTAACCTTTGGTACAACGCCTCAAGGACCAGATTGTCTTGGACATCACCTTAAAGACAACAACAAATATAGATAAGCAAATGAATAAATAGATAGATAAGTCAATAAATAAATAAATGGGTGTGATACCTGGCAAAGCAACACATCACCTGGATTACACTTAAAATGAAAACAAAGAAATGGTTGCAAGTTGGAACATTCCTTACAATTAGTGTCAGTTGAATTTCCCGCCAAAGCCCATGGATGCAATTTTTTTTAAAAACCATCTAAACACTGTGATGTTGGTATTCATTGTAAAGCTCTCGGTGAGTACTCTCATGTGACTACCCATTTGCCAGGGTTTCAATCACTTTTCAGTTTTTTGCATCATTTTGTGTAGATACAATTCGCCACTAAGAGCATAGGGGTTAATGGGTTAACATCGTTACATGCCAATTAACTATTTGTGGAAAGTTTCTTGCCGATTAATCGGTTACTGTTACCATGCTGATGATTTTCGACTATAGTAGATCATCGGCCCATCAATACTTAGAATACAATGGCAACACAATATGTGGGAGAGATTATTTGACAAGAACTTGGAGACCACTGTTGAAAAGTCATCTGGAATACACAAGCTGTGGTTAAGAATACATGCCCATGAAAGTAGTCAGGCCCAAATTTGTCAGGCTGATTTTGGCCTTGGCATGCATTTGGCCAAAAAAAAAGTTGTTTGTTTCCTGTAACCCTACCCTAACAAGTTTTTATTAAAAAACATCCCTACACTAAAGTTTTTTCTGCACTCCCAACTCCCAATCATCGTAAAACATGCATAAAACTCACATTTTTGACCAAAAAAATAATGCAAAAAAATATTTTTTACCGACCTACCTACCCTATTTTTTTTCGGACCGTTACAGGAAACAAATGATTTCTTTTTTTAGGCCTTATAAAATGGGTTAAACGCAGGATGTGGAAAGATGAGATAAAACACATGATGATTGTGCGAGTCTTTCTATACAAAATCAAAATCCTCACTTCCAAAGTCCATACATTCCCTATTGGCCCTTCCAATGCTAAGGCTACCTTCGCCCAAAGCCAAGGACTCAAAGATTTTAGAAATCCATATAAACCCTATTGTGTTGGTATTCATTGGATAGCTCTCGCTGAGTACTCTCAGATGAGTACCATGCGAGTTTCAGTCATTTTTCAGTTTTTTTGCATCATTTTGTAATGGCCAAATTAACCAGCAGCAGCATAAGGGTTAAGCAAAGCCTGACCCCTGCACATGATGTTTTTGGGAGTCTTTCTATACAGAAAATTGAAGTCCTCACTTTCCTACATTCCCTATTGGTATAATGGAAATGAGTTTTTCGTCTCACAACAGGTCATGCGCGTCACATAAGCCACATCCTGCTGTGCTTCATTTCCCTGCTGTCACCTACATCTCCACAGAAACAGGCAGCGTGGAGAACAACCTATATATTCCTGTGTTGCTGCTGTATACAGTCTAATAGTGGCGACCACTGGGGGCTGATGGGACCCAGCACCAGGACAGATTACTGACACACTCCGCACTGACAGACAAAACAGACCTCCCCTTGAGAAGTCATCTTGATCAACAATACTTTCGAAAATAACTTTGGAAGAAAACGTAATCTCACAAAATATCTGAAGGAGCTTTTTTAAAGATTTTAACCCTTTAAATGCTTAGGCTACTTTCGTCCAAAGAACAAGGATTTTTGAAAACCATCTAAACCCAGTCATGTTGGTATTCATGAAAGCTCTCACTGAGTACTCTCAGATAAGTACTCACGTGCCAGAGTTTCAATAATTTTTTAGGTGTTTTGCAAGATTTAAAATGAGCCAAACTAGCCACCAGCAGCATAATATTTAACCCATTCATTTCAGAAAATGATCTGAAAATTTCTGAACAGAATACTGAAGGCAACGTATGAAGTGATATGCTGCAGAAAGCCACCAACAAGGAGTTTGGGAATAATCAAATAGTTTGATGTCTCTATGAAATAAAACTCACAGCAAAGCACTTTTAGTACTTAAGAAAATTCATGAGAGGGCTGTATGTAATAAATAATTCAAAATATGGGGAAAATGGTATATTGCCCAAATGCTACAAAAATGCTTTTATTTCTAGCTAATGGTTTTCAGTTGTCATGGAAGCATCACAATCACTTGAAATTATCCATTTTCTAATCTACACTCCTACTAGCCATTAGTGACCACATCAGGCCTCCACCACCACTTGGGCTTAAGCAGTTGTTTTCGCCAGGTACTATATACTGTGTTAATTTTGCACATTTAAAATAATGCGCTTGGCAGGCAGCTGCCTTTGATGCGCAATTTACTTATTGCATACTGGTTTGGAGTGACAAGCTATCATGTCAGCGTGTTGTACGATACTAGCATAGGGATCACATGTCCAAACAATAGTGCGTAGTTTAATAAATGCAGTCTCAAGGGGTACTTTCAACTCCACCAATTATATCTGGCTAGTCACAATTTAGCCATAATGTGGCAGAAAATGTGACTTTAATCTAAATTCAAAATTCCTTCCTCACTACAGGGACTTAGCCAGGATTTTCATATAACAGGGTGTCCTAATTGGGATTTCAAGAATTTAGGGTGTCCAAAATCCCTGTTTGAAAAAGTAAAAACCATTACACTGATTGTGTACATTAACAAATAAAGTAAATATAAGCTCATTTCTTCAAGAAATGTCTTTGTTATTATTTTGAAGTTAAACTTTCTAGAAATTTAACTTGGAATGAGTATTTATCAAAAAACACATACCAAATCTTTTTACCTAAAATCATGTATTTTTCATGAACCAGGAAGTCCAAAAGACACCCAGACACCCTGCTGGCTAAGACCCTGCCTCACTATTCATCTCTGTGCCACCAAACTCCCTTCTAGACTAGGTTCCTAGTCCCTAAAAATTGACATCCCCTTCTGTGCTGACCAAGCAGTGTGGTGTAGTACCCGGTATGGTAGATAGATGGCACCACCTGATCCTCCTATCTCTAGAGATTTACTCAAACTGAAACCTGGTGAGATAACTGTAAACTATATTGACCACTATGGCCACCTAGAATATTTGGTGTTTGGTAACAGAAAAAACATAACAGAAAAATACATACGACAGTCTAGAAATCTAGGCTACCTCACATCCAGTGTGGAAAAAACAGTCTCAGCATCAATAAACAGCACCATTCCTTGCTGATTACACGTTTAGGAAGCATATGCCCAACATGAAAGTTTAATGCCGCCGCTCAGGTCACTCTGGTGCCATGGTGGGCAGCGTGCCAGTGGCAATAAAACACTCATTACGGGGCTCCGTTGATTAGAGTAGCACCTGTGACATGTATATTACTGTAGCGATGAGCCGATGCAGGATGATGAGCTGCTGCCGGAAGCCACAGGTGAGGGAGCGGAACAGGTCTTTCAACAGACATGGAATTGTCTAATGGGTGCCGGGTCTTAGTCAAACACAATCTAAAACTCATCTCCACTACGTACAGCAAATTTGCCAAGATGGGGGCAATGACATGGCCGACTAGGTGAGCCTGTTGATGTCAGGTCAGGATGAGAGTGAGTGACGAAAGGTGAAGGTCACCGGAGCTTCTACAAGCAACATGAAGTGGTAGTCCCGTACTGTATAACTGGTATTTTTTACAGGCATTTAATTTTTGCTATTTTCGCACTACACATGAAAGCGTCAAAATAACATCTTTCAAATAAATACCCTGCTTTAAATATTGTTTAGTTTGATAGCTTGAATGCACATATTCAAAGTAGCAGAAATACCTTCCAGCAAGGCTGTAAAGCAAATTTTTTAGCACTCCAAATTAAAGGTGTATACAGGAGAGCGTGCACATGGATTGATACCCGATGTGAAGTCAACCTATGATGCAAAAAATGGAAGCCAGAGCTTTTCTGAGGTTTAACAGTGAGACCAGCAAAATCAAACATTTGGCTCCCTTAAAAACCATGCATATTGACTGGGAAACAAATTTAGTTAACAAAATAAAGAAAACATTCCTTACTGACCAACCTAATCTATCCCTCTCATTTACACAAAACATCCCCTCCAATTTTTCAAGCCTAACTGGATGTAATTCCTGCACTGTCAGAGTTCCTGCCAGTGAGTTGTGAGCATGTCCACATGAATTGGTTAGTTATACTACAAGAGTCTTTGCTGCATTCAAGGGGAAAAAGCAGCACACATATCATGTCTCAGAGACTCAGACAGACCACTAATGCTGCATTACAATCTAAAGAAGCCCCATAGTCAGACCATGAATCTTATAAGGCAAGGATATGATGTATAACCATCTGGATAAATCACAAAAAAATGTTTGAAACTTCAATAAAAAATTCCAGGTGCTCACTCCAGAAATTCATCATTTGATCTATTTAGAAATTCAAACTATTCAAAAAATGAATATTTCAAATTTTCATCTGAAGTCCAACTACAATGCTTCTGTGACTTTTCTGCATATCTTAGATAAGTTTCCAGGCTAGTGATGAGCAAGATTGGATTTCATCATAGCTGAAGTGTAAATTCCCATTTTTGATAAATAGGCTATATGAAATGTAGTTGGTATAAGGATTTGAAGTAGATTAGTTACTTTATGAATTTGAACGAGCAGAAATTTTGGAATTGCAGTTGTGGACAGGCATTTTTGAAATCCTGGCTAAGGCCCTGCATGGAAGACTTTGATAACTGCCAGCAGCCATTAGTGAGCACACAGCAAGGCTTTGGGCTAAGCTGATCTTATATGAACATTGTTTTCTATGTGTAGCGATGACGCTTATGGCATATTGGAAGAAATTGCCATATTTTAGACTTCTTGAAAATATTCATAAAAATTGCAATGGTAATTCCATCAACCTCCTGTCAAAATGATTTAACGCAAAATAAAATATAAATAAAAATCTTGCCCTTGATTCAAATCAAAACAAACCAGCTGACAGTGTCGACCAAGTGCAAGACTGACCTTTCCTGAGTTTGAGAAAAATCTGTATTTTATTGCAAAAGGCAGTCAAAATCTGTAAGACAATGAATCATACTTGTCTGGCCTGACTGAACAATGGCATTTCTCCAAGCATACAGTCTTGTGAACAATATCTCTTTTATAAAATTGTATATATATCTAATCTGGATAGAGTATTGACTTAAAAAATTGAGTTTACCCTCAATAAAAGACAATTTATATCTGTAAGACAATGCATTTAACTGGTCTGGCCTAAGCTAACAATGGCATAACTCCAAGCATACAGTCTTATGAACAATGCCTCTGTTATATACCTAACCTTCAATGTTCCATGTTTCCATTACAATGTAAATGAAAGGAGCCCTCATAGACTCCCATCAAAATCATTAGGTGTAATAGGTCTCGGAGGAAATCAACATGTCCGCTGACAAAGACTGCCATTATGAGCATACTGGCTGTCATGTCTAGTTATACAAGGAATCATGACTCATCTCAGGACACATTCCAATCACGACTCAGCCAGGACCCGTCCAGCCTGTGTTTTGGACAGGTAGTTTTCTGAAAACATCAAAAATTTCTATGAAGAATTTTCAATTTTGATTTTTTGGGGGATAATAACCAAATATTTTTCAAACAAACTATCCTCTAAAGGTAAAAGGTAAAGGTATTTGGTTTATAGTCTTGTATCCACCAAAGCGCTCACACGACCTTCCTCCCCTAGCAGGCCTGTACACTCGGGACACCATTTCATTCCCCTGAGGGATATTCCAGAGCAACTGGCAGCATATAGCGCACATGCTCGAAGCACTGCCTTATTTACGCTAGGCACCCATTTTGCAGCTGAGTAGACTGAGGCAATATGGAATAAACTGTCTTGCCCAAGGACAGACCAAAGTGCCCCGGCCGGGATTTGAACCAGCGACTGTCTGATTACTAGTCCGACACCTAACCAACTGAGCTACTTTGTCCCGAAGGACATAGCTGAATTGTAAATTGCCCTTTTTGACACAATTGGTTATCAAATATAGTTGGGATAAGCTTATGAAGTAGATTAGTAGCTAAATCTGGATGGGCAGAAATTTTGGAATTGATGTTTTGAACAGGCATTTTTGAAATCCTGGCTAAGACCCTGTCCTGCTGCCATGTCTATATTATGCCAGGAATCATGATTGATCTCGAGACGCCTCCCAGTCACAATAGAAAAATGTTTATCATCATCTTTTTAGCCATTATTTGGCTTAACCCTGACCAGTGTCTAGAAAAGCGATTTCAAAATTGCTGCCTGTCCTGATTTAGCTAAGTACTCTGCTACTTCAAACACTTATACCAACTGCATTTCATAGCCTATTGTGTCACATAGGGCATTTTACACTTCAGCTATGTCATAGATAGTTTGTTAGGAAAATAGTTGGTTATTACTCAAAAAAGTCAAAATTTTAAATTCTTCAGCAAAATCTTTGCCTGTCCAAAAAGGTTTTCAGGAAACTGCCTGTTCAAAACACAGACTGGATGGTTTCTGGTTAAGTCCCTGACCCTGACTAGCCAGTTGTCCCTGGTGACAAAATCCCATATTGGAATGGTGGTAATGGTCAACCACCACTCTGCCACAGGTCTACCATTGACCAGTGGTCAGACCAAGGAAATTGGAACATCAACCTGTTTTTACCATTGGTCTAGTGGTGCAGATGTGGTTAAAAGAAGGGGATTTTTTGTACGGGAAAGCAAGATGTCTGTGTGTAATGCACTAGACTGCTTGACCATTAGGAATATGCCCCCTGATATTCCAGTCTGCTGAGGGCAAGAGTGTTCTGCTTACTGATAGACACACAATCAACCAATTGGAAAATTACACCACAAGCCACTGATTCCCAGGCTGGTCCTCCTAGCTATAGAGTTGGTGAGCAGAAAACATAATCACGCTTGACCGAGAATCAGCACCAGCTTTGCTGTACATAATTCTTCATGCTGATTGGTCAATAGCTGATTGTCAGATCAGGGACTTAGCCAGGATTTAGGAACTGGGTGCCCAAAACTAGCAAAAGTTAAATTTTGGGGCATCCTATTTTTCAAGAGATATCACAATATACTCAGATTACAACCATAAACATGTATGTTTTCACTGAAATAAGGCATGATATCCTTATACAATGTGAGGGGAATTATATTGGACAAAGAAAACAATCAATAATATGCTTGAAATTAAGATTTTAAGAAACTATTCAGAAAAATTAGGGTACTGAAGAATGATTTTTGAGGGTTTGGGTGTCCAAATGACACCCAGAGGCCCTGCTGGCTAAGACTATGTTGTCAATATCCAATACCGATGACTTAATGGATGAACAAGGTCATACCTCAATTTCAAAAAGGGTGTAACTGATGATATCTAATGCAAGGATCATAGCTTATCCATTGAACACATGGTCTAATGCCAAGTCCTGTTATCAAACCTTACAAGTTGGTTAATTCATTAATGCATGTCTATGCAGGCCCTACATATATTTAAATTCATTTTTGTCCTATGATAAATTTACTCAGGACATGAAATAGAATTTTCTTCTGTCACCATCTGCATTCTTCTACTTAAGTCATATTTCTGAGAGCCTGTATACAAGGTAAGTTGTTTAGGTAGCTCTTTATTGAAATAAGTCAAAATAAGGAAGCTATTTATAACATTTGTGTTGTAATATGACAAACGCCACAGGTTTATGTCTACAGCATACCATGCATTATGAAACAATGAAATATTTGGGGCAGACTGTGGAGCATAGTCTTAACCAGCAGGTTGTCTTAGGCATCTTTTGGACACCCAAATCCTTAAAAAGCACCCTTCAGGACACCCAATTTTTTGTGAGAAATTTCTTAAAATGTCAATCTCAAGCATATAATTGATTTTTATTTTATCTCTGTATAATTCTCATGACATTGTATAAGAATACCATGCCATATTTGGGTATATCTACACATGTGTATGGTGGAAATCTGAGTATATTATGGTCCCCCTTAAAAATGTGGACACCCAAAGATTTGACAATGGCCAATTTTGGGCACCCAGTTTCTAAATCCTGGCTAAGACCCTACTGTGGAGCCTAGGTGCTCAAGCAGGAAGGGATTAAGGGTGTGCATGTTTGTGCTGTTGAAGATGGTGATGTGCTTAGTTTGTAGTCGGCTGGTGCAGCGAGGACTAGGCCTACGGATTAGCATGCAACCTGCTGATCAGTGTAGATCACTCTGCCACAGCAATTTACAGCGTCCCGGCACCACGCCGTGTGCGGATTTCTGCCGACCTACCACACCCCTCACACCTTACTTTGGGGATGTCTGAGGGTTTATCATCAGTTAATCAGTGGAGATCAATCTGCCATGACGATTCGGCCGTGTGCTGATTTCTGCTGACCTACCACTACCCCACATGCCTTTCTTTCTATAAAATCATACATAGGTAGCAGGTGATCAGGATTAATAGATCTATTTGCCAGTACAATTTACAGCATCCCGGCACCAAGACATGTGCGGATCTCTATTCTTGAAGTGTATTACTTTCATATTTAAGCTAATCTATATGTGAGGCTTTAGATCCCCTTTAAGGGTTTGGGTATCCATATGACACCCTGCTGGCCAGTGTCTTAGCCAGGATTTAGAAACTGAGTGCCTGAAAATGGCAGTTGTAAAAATTTTGGGCGTCCAAATTTTTAAAGGGGATCACAATATACTCACATTTTAACCATAGACATGTATAAAGTCTTCAAAATAAGGCATGATATCATTAAACAATGTCATGGGATTTATAAGGAGATGAGAAAATTGAATTATAAGCTTAAGATTGAGATTTTTAGAAATTTCACACAAATTTTTTTGGGTGTCCTGAGGGGTACTTTTCAAGGGTTTGGGTGTCACTGTCCAAAAAGGCACCCAGACGCCCTGCTGGCTAAGACCATGCTGCTGGCTAAGATTACATGCCCTCCATTGCCACTGAAAAACTACTACCTTAGCATGTCCTTAAGCAAAAGGACAAAGATCAGAATAGAATAGAGCAGTAATTTATAACTCTGTAACTAGTCTATACAGGAGTATGGAGCAATTCATAGTCTTAGCCAGCAGGGCATCTGGGCGTCTTTTGGACAACCAAACCCTTCAACAGCACACCTTAGGACACCCAAAATGTTTTGTTATGAATTTCTTTAAATGTCAATCTCAAGCATTAATTATTGAATTTTTCATGTCCATATAGTTCCAATGACTTTGTATAACAATATCAAGCCTTACTTCCATTTAAATAATAAATTTCATACCTGCATATGGTCGAAATCTGAGTATATTGTGGTCCCCCTTGCAAATTTGGATGCCCCGAAACTTTACAATTACCAATTTTGGGCATCCAGTTTCTAAATCCTTAAGCACAGATCCTTTGGAGCGTGCATATATACAATCTGACATGGTTTGAAGACTAGATGTGCTACCTAGTGCCTACCCTCAGCAATATGCTACTGTGCACAGTCTTAAACCCTATCTGCATACAGTCATCTTTCCAACACGAACAGGAAATCAATAATGAAATTAACGCATTTTTAGCATGTACATTACTTACCTGCAAGAGGCCCAGAAATGCCTTGTTATGTACGATATCGGCAGAGGTGCTAACGCCATTGTCGCTGCGCTCACATTTGTTTATAAATTGTCTAGTGGTCATGTGACCTGCACGCTGGCGGTTTCCTGTGAGGGAGTGGATCCAGCATGCGTGTGTGTGTGTGTGTGTGTGTGTGCTAAGGGGAGAGGTTGGGGAGAGAGCGTGAGAGGTGAAGGGGAGAGATCCTGGGAAATATGGGCGGGTGGGAACAACAACCACAGAGGCAAGGCTACATTCCATGGTCTTAGCCAGCAGGGCCGCTGGGTGTCTTTTTGGACACCCAAACCCTTAAAAAGCACCCCTCAGGGCACCCAATTATTTTCGTGAGGAATTTCTTAAAATATAAATCTCAAGCATATAATTGAATTTCCTCATCTCCATATAATTCCCATGACATTGTATAAAGATATAAATGCCTTATTTTGATAAATCTATACATGTTTAAGGTTGCAATTTGAGTATATTGTGGTCCCCCTTAAAAATTTTGATGCCCAAAAATTTTACAATTGCCAATTTTAGGCACCCAGCTTCTAAATCCTGGCTAAGTCCCTGCTGCATTCATCTGCTTCTCAGACTCAGGAACATCTAGCTATTTGTCATTGGCCTATTTCCAATTAATGCAAATTTATATTTTTGTATCATACCTACAGTGATTTTCCCCCCACTGGCACCGACATTTATTTATAAGTGCTAGCCTGCTTGCCACGGCAAGCAAATCTTTGAAAAAAGGGCTTTCGGGCAAGTACATTTTAGTTTTTACTTGTGGGCAAGCTGATTTTCTGAATACTAAACACATTTTTTTTTTGGTTAATGGCCCAAATATCCAGAAATATGCTAACAATGCAACAAAAGTGAAAAGAAAATGCTTTTCAAATATTCAAATCCATGATAAACAATATATATGCCTCTCTAGTATATATGTTATAAATTATTTTGGGCAAGTAAATATCCTGAACTACTTGCCCGGCATGGTAAGTTATTTCTGAAAATTGCGCTGGTGCCTGCTCCATAGTCTGAGCCAGGAAGGCACCTGGGAGTCATTTGGATGTGTACCCAAACCCTCAAAAAGCACCCTCAGGTCACCTAAATATTTTGGGGAGAAATTTCTTAAAAAGTCAATTTTAACTTCAAGCACATAATTGAATTTCTTTCGCCTTGAGCAGTAAAATACCTAAGACACTGTAGGAGGATATTTTGACTTATTTGAAGTTATTTCAATTTTCATTAAGTTAAGGTACTACACATTTATGGTTGTAATCTGAGTATATTGTGGCCTCCTTTGAAAAATGGGACGCCCAAATATTTTACACAAAAAATTTGACCCTGACTTGACCCTGATAAAATACATTATAGCTCATTCAATATTGCATGAACAAATTTGACTTTGACTACATATATACACAACTATTATTTAAAACATGTGGTAAAATTCTATCTATATCATTCCTAATTCTATATGTGGTAATCACTAATCAGACTTGAAGTTTTGGGGGCTAACTTCCAACTCATAAAACAAAGAAATTATCAGAAATGTTGTTTAGTTGCACTTTCATTTTGCCAATTCAAATTACATTACTGCCTTTCATTTCCTAATTCTATTAACTTGTAGACTAGTTTCCTAGTCCCTAGAATTTTTTATCTAGGGTCTTCTCTGAGTTGAGCAGGCAGAGTGTAGTATTATCAGTGACCCATCGATGGCAACACATATTGCGTACATATGGCCTAGCTTCCTATCTCAGATGGTTTCAAGTTGAGAACTAGCTAGCAGGTCACCTGGGAGTCAATAGGACACCCGAACCCCCAAATCTCCCCTAATGGGGTCACTCAGGCACCGACATAAGTACTTGCCTGCTTGCCCCGGCAAGTTAATTTTTGAAAATAGGGCTTTCAGGCAAGTACATTTTAGTTTTCACTGGCCCGAATGGGCAAGCTGATTTTCTGAACACTTAACACATCTTTTATAGTGAATGGCCCAAATACCGGGAAATATGCAAACAATTGTACATAACAAAACTGAAAAGAAAATATTTAAATCCATGATAAAAAATACACACATTTCTAGCATATATTCTAACTCATTTCGGGCAAGTCAGAAATTATGTTGGGCAAGTAAAAATCATTAACTACTAGCTGCTTATATGAATACTGAAACTTACTTGGACCCAAACACATGCCTACACATCCAGTGATATGTCAGATAATTTGGCCTTCAGACATTAGCATGGGGACAGTCTTATTGTAAAAGATTACTTGTAAATCTCCATGAGGCTCTCCGTAGCTATTCAGGGATTGGCCTAGTTTGTTTTAGGCCATTGTTCCGCATTCCAGTAACCACAACAGGAGGTGTGATATATACCACAACTTCATGGGGATTGTGGTTTTGTAGGGGAACTGTTAGGGGAAATTAGGAGACAGGATGTGTCTTGTTAATTTCATCTATAAATATAAAATCATAATTCATAATCATACATAAAAAGAAGTGATGAAATATCCTCCAAAGTGAAAGGGAAGTCTGAGATAGAAACACAATTAAATATGTGATTCCGTAAGTTGATGTCCGACAACACACTTGCATGAGGGGGAGAGAGGATTTTAAGTCAAATATTGACTTTGTAAACTCTCCATCAGGGCTTGACGCTAACAGTAGTCCTATATTGGCCCCAGGCCAGTGAAAATTTCCCAAAATGGCTTAGGACCAGTAAAAAAGACCTTAACTGGTCCTACAGGGCCAGTAAACATTTGGGGACATTCTTGTTTCAACTTTCCCCTTAAGAATAAGCCAAATGTTTTTGAAATAAATGAAGATGAAATAAATAAAAATAAATGCTGGCTGTGGATTTTATGCAATGTTTTTTCTTTTTATATTAAGAAATTTGTAGGACCAGTAAGAATTTTGCAGGGCCATTAGATCCTAGGTGTTACTGATCCTACGGGGCCAGTCACAGTTTGAGTTGGCGTCGAGGCCTGTCCATCCCTTGATAAAAGAGTAGCCTCGCCTGCTGTACCCGGCTCCATTATTACCAATAAATGGAGAGTCACTTGGCCATATCCTTTACATATGCACTAGAAATACAAGAATACTTACCACTCTCCCTCGAGTTTTGAGGTGAAATGGAAGACTCCCCTTTTCTATCCCCTTCAGTATCATCCCCTGATTTCAGTTTGGATTGGAGTTTTTCATATTCCTCTCCTAGTTTATTGTACCTAGTCCTGTAGTCCGTCCTCTCCTTGTCGGCGCCCTGGAAACTCTTCTCCAGGAAGAGAACCCTCCGGAGCAGCTCCTCGTTATCCTGATCCAGCTCTATATTCCTCTTAGTGAGCGACTGCTCCTTATCCTTATGGATGTCAATCAGAGCCTGGATGTCCACGAGACTATAGTCAGCCAGCAGGCTCTCTTTCTCCACGGAGAGGGTCCTGGACTGAGCTCTCTCTAGTTCCTCCTTCAGCAGTTTTCTGGCACTCTGACTCTTCTGGAGCTCCCTTTCTAACTGGCTCACCTTTCCCTGTAGGGCCAGGATTAGTGCATCCTTATCTGCGGAGCTCTCGTTTTTTGCAGGTGACCGTGGAGGTGAAAGCGATGCTCGTAGATCGTGAAAACTCTGTGGTCGTACCCCTTGTGTGTTTTCCCGTGTAGTGGCATCCCCATTGTGTTTAAGAAGAGGACTGCCACTGGGCCTGTTTCTATAGTAACTACTTTCCCCAGTACTGTCTTCCATGCTGCTCTTTTGCAGCGATTTTAAAACTTTGACTGTATATTTGTGTTTTTGTTCCAGGTCATTGTAGCGTTTCTTAAGGCCCGTATACGCCGTGTTTAGTGCATGATGGGAGGCGGCCACTGGGTGCTCCTCATACTCTGCAGGGGGTCCACTTATCACCTGAAACTTCAGCAGGGGCTGGGGGTTGTTGTTGTCAAGGTGATCACTCTCGTCACCAAGGATGGTGATATCTGCATCATCCGAACAATAGGCAGCCATCAGTTCAGTATTCTGGGCATGATGGGTGCAAAACAGCAACAAACCTGAGTCTGAAATATACAAAATGTAGTTCAATATAAGAAATCAATACCATTACAGAAAACCTGGAAAAAGTATGAAGTTTAAGAAACAAGACCTGGCCGATTTGGATAAATATTTGGAAACCTGATTACATGTACAATACGAATACAGGGGATTACGCCCCATATCGATTACGCCTTGAGCACTTTTACTCACACTAGTGTATTACTTTTTCTTTCTCCTAAATTCTCTTCTCTTTTTTTTCTTTTCCTTTCTATTTTGCTCTTAGTTAGTTCATAGTCTAGTCTAGTGTTCTTCTTTATCAAAGTGTAGTTAGTGGTGTCCATTTTTTCTTTGCTGGTTAATATTCTCAGGAGAACTGTGGATTCATTTCCACTTGTGTGTAGGCACACGCTATGTTTGTACACGGAGCACTAATATTTTACACTATAAATAAACATTGAAATAGTTTTGAAAATTAGTTGTTTTTTTCGCCATTATAGATATGTGTATGGCTTCACCCATGTAAATGTCATTTCTTTTCAGTGCTCCAGGTGCTTGGACAGGCTATAAACAGCTGAGTACTTAATTGTAAATTAATGAAAACCCCATGGTCTTAGCCAGCAGGGCGTCTGGGTGCCTTTTTGGACACCATAACCCTTAAAAAGAACCCCTCCGGACACCCAAATATTTTTGTGTGGAATTTCTAAAAATCCCAATCTCAAGCTTATAATTGATTTTTTTCATCTCCTTATAATTCCCATGACATTAATTAATGATATCATGCCTTATTTTGATGAATTTATACATGTCTATGGTTGAAATATTCAAGTATATTTTGATCCCCCTTAAAAATTTGGACGCCCCAAAATTTTACAACTGCCAATTTTAGGCACCCAGTTTCGAAATCCTGGCTAAGACACTGGTAATAACACCATACCTGTCAACTCTACTGATTTGAGCAGTACTCTACTGATTTCAGACCCCAACATTGTTGTCTACTGATTGAGCACCTGATTTGAAGAAATTTACTGATTAGCTACTGATTTTGCTGACTTTGAAAAGTCCTCAATCTTTTTTCTCAGCAAGTAGGTCAGTCTGCTCCTCTCTTTTTAGAGTATCTCATCTGACCCAATTACTATGCGTAGTAATTGATTCCTTTCAGTAGGTACTCCTAGATAATCCCTTACTAATTGGAATTATCACTCAGACACATATTGTTCTATGGTATTAAGAGGTGAAGGTGCATTGTGGGCTAGCATCTCAAGAAAAATATTCAATGGCTGACAAGGAAAATTCACCACCTCATAAAATTATTTTGTCTTCAAAAACACATTTTTGCCAACTCCTGTGAAATTTAATAGCCCATTCCTAAGTTAAACTAATCACCTGACCCCTGGTAGCCAGGATTGGAAGTAAACAAAATGCCGCGAAAGAGGCTCTAATAGTGAACTGTTTGAAACCTCCTGATTTTGTATGGATGAATTGACAGGTATGTAACACTGATATTTTACCAACTAATAAATACTTTCACCTTGAAGATTTCACCCAAATTGTGTACAAGTTTGTGAGTTTATGCTGTTTAAGTTTAGACTGCATAGCCTCTAATCTATTAATTATGCTAGCATGTGACCATGATGTGAGTCAATGTCTCAATTAGTTATTCACTTATTTTAATTGATTGATCAATATGTCAAATCTGAGATGAGTAGACCGGGATTGGGCACTGTCAATGCTTCATCAAATGTCGCTGCCTCCCATCTCCTTGGCAACTATCTGACCTAGAAAGGATGCTGCATGCTAATTGCACAGATCAGATCACGTGACCAAGGCTACACCGCGTAACCCGAGGCGCACATACCCTAGGTGCTAGCATGCTGTGCCCATGGCGTTGCGGTTCAAGGGGATGTATTTCTCTGGTCAAATGTACAAATAACAGCCTTACATTCACTTTTCTCCTGAAGAGTGAAATGATCTTCGCAGGCTTTTTTGTGTTTAAATACTTATTTGAAACTAACCTAAAAGAATAAAGCATATTTCAAAATTTGACATTATACCAAATGGGAATGCCCATCCTTCAAAGATGTATACATAGTAAACAGATTGTTGAACTTGTTGCCACTCCCCTCATCCAACTCCTTGACTCAGTACTCATATATATCATACAGGAATAATCACCTGAATATGAATCATCTGTCACTTACAAGAACATCATGCCACAACAAACAAATAGGGTTCCCAATAATTCATCTTATTCTAGTGGACAAAACCCATATGTCTTGGTAATGTAAAACTGAAAGAGAAACTGATCCTTAGATTTAACTCTAAAATGAACAAACCCTAAATATAAACAGACTTCTGAACTTGTCTGATGACTCATCATTGGAACGAAATATTAGACATACCATATAATTTCAAATTTCTATCAATACCTCGAAAACGTATGTGTTAGATCTCAAAAAAAATTATGCCCTATGACCGACCAGAGGGTTGTTTTGGGTGGATAAATACGCACCTTAACAGCTATGGAACATGGCGACTGCTGACTGTTGTGGAAAGGGGATTCCCCAGCCTCGTTCTGAAACAGGAATCCCCTTCATTCATAAATTATGCAATGTGAAAGTTCAGTTTATTTATATCATCTTTGTTTCAGTGCATCCTGGTCGAATTCCAAGAACGTGCAGCTCCAAGCCGCTGGTAAGAGTTCTTTTCTTTGCTAGTTAAAGGGCAGTGTGTCGTCTTTCACTGTTTATCGTTTGCATGCGTTTGAGTGGTGAACTCAGGACAGATGCAGTGGTCTGTTTTGGTCCAGCCTGTCCTTGGATGTCTTGAACTTGAGATAGCCAGTGTGGGGGCTGAAGCCCTACACGAACGGCAAGGAGTTTGTGGTTGTAATTGACACCAGTCACGTGGCAGTGTGGTCTAGTCTAAATATGAGTTAGTATGCATAGACTTTTGATTATTTTGTTTTCAGATATGCATTGAAAGATTAAGATTTACACGATTTATTCATTGCAGTGATGAGTTCTGATGGGGATTGGATGGGAGGGGGGGGGGGGCAGTCACGGCTAGTCCAGGAGCCTGAGGTCAGTGAGGAGGGCCTGGGGTGGGTTGAATCTACATGTACTACCCTGCCTGTCATCTAGGGAATTGACTTATCTATACAACTTCTAGGTATATTTTCAAATTTAACCTCTGCACCTTGAATGGGGGATGGGGGGGGGGGGGGGATGGCACAGGTCACTTTAAGAAACAAATTATCAGTCCATAGACCAGTCGAGTTATGTTTCTTTACCTTTTAGAAAATTTACTTGTTGGAAAAAACGTGTACCGACTCTCTTATTCTATATGCATACTGTTTTTTCAATCTTCATGATCATTTTTTGAAAAAACAACAAGTCATTTTTGACATGGAATTTTAATTCTACTCGGGATGCCTAGGAAAACCCTCATTAGACACTGAAGTTGATATTTGTTAGAGCCAAAATGCATCGCTCTCTTAATTGTACCAGAGAAATACATCCCCTTGATCCCCAACCCCATAGGCACAGCATGCTAGTACCTAGGGTATGTGCGCCTCGGGTTACGCGGTAAAGCCTGTGGAAGTATTGGTCACATGATTTTTTTTCGGAAAGAGGTACACAGAATGTCATCCTATCTAGGTCAGATAGGTTGCCAAGGAGATGGGGGTCAGCAGGCAGGGTACACAGGTTATCTATGACTCAGTGGGAGGCAGCGAAATTTGATGATGCATGCAAAGTGCCCACTCCCTGTCTACTACTCTCAGATTGTACATAACTGAAATCTCTCATTTTTGACAAATCACCCTCTTGGACAGGTAGGCCTATGCTTAGTACACTGTATGTGTAAAATTGTTAGTTAGAATTATGTAAATTAGCTTTCATGTATGCATGTAACAATTGTGAGACAGAAAACATTTGTGGTGGACTGGTCAAATGGATTCCAATGCTCAAGATGTTCATTCTAAACCTGAAAGATATATTGTAAAAGATACCGGAAAAGATATATTGTATCCCTTTTATATGCATTACTTTGTTGCATATTACTACAATGAGTATCAGTTGCATGTAACATGAGCACTTACAAGTGTTACATAATAATATAACTGCAGATAAAGAAGATAGATTTTAGGGATGGAAGAAACATTTTGAGGGCCAAGATATTTTTCATGATTTATTCATTATCTTTATTTGTACATGTATTTCACTGTGGTGAATGTATTAATATGGAATTCAATAATAGTATGTGTATCATATCTGGTGGATGCCAAACCCTTGATTATCATCATCATTTTATGGTGCCAGAGCTAGTGGATCTAAAGTAGCAATTTAGCCTTTAAAGCAACCCTATTAAAGAATCATGTTCCTGGTATCAAACAATGTGTTTGGTATCACTGGCACCACTCTTATGTAATTCCTGATGTTGGATGCTTGTATTATGATGCAGTTCTTAAAATAGTGAACAAGTGCCAGCCATTAATACTGTTCTATTTTTGTATTGCAGCATGAGTCGTCAAGGACAGATTACTGTGGGTATCGTGGGGTGCCAAGCTCTCTGCAAACAGTTTGACCACTGGAGCTGACCTCTAAATAGCAGAAGTCAGGGGAGAAGAAATAGTCATTTGATTGTGGGGTTCTGGTTGCTGTGCATACACTTTGACCACAAATACTGATCAACCTTACAGCAGCAGCAACCAGAGGAGAAAAACTAGGCAAGCTGATAGTAGGGTTCTGGTCACTGTGCATACACTTTCTATAGATTTGTTTCGCTGGATATAATTGCTAAATGGGACTCAATCAAAATGGCACTTGGAACAAGCAGGCACTTGCTCAGTTGCTATCATCGGAGCGAAATTCTTACGAGGAGATCAAAAAGGCGGTGTCGGAAGGCGCCAACGTGAGAGAGCTTGAGGAAAATGGCGCTGGCGCCCTCTGCCTGTTGTATAACTACCGGAACTACTTTCACCCGCTAGATCTTCTCAAAACCACAGAGCTGCTGTTGAATCAGGGGGTCTCTGTTAATTCCGTCGACCGCCTCCAGATGACGCCACTGGCATGGATGGTGTTACGCCTTAATCATGGGTTACGCTATCACGATTGTCCACTGATCGCAAAACTTGATGCAAAAAACGGCCTTACCGATAAAGCCATGATAAAACTAGATGAATCTTATCAGGAACAAGTTCATAAGTGCTTGGAGTTGCTGCTTGAAGCGGGAGCCGATGTTCACATGATACCGGCAAATGTCCCGAAAGCTCCTCATTTCGACGTGTGGATGGAGGCGTATGAACACAAATTGATGCAAACAGACGGGCGCTGGCATTTGATCGTCATGGGCGGATGTATGCAGGTATCCACCTACAATAACTTCAACCCTCTTGCCATCTACGCCGAGGATTACAACAGCAACTCTCTAACCTTAACTCATCTTGCTGCATGGAGGGGGGATGTGAAATGCCTGGAAAAGCTCATCCAATACGGTTGCCATGGCAACACAAGGACAAAAGATGGCCGAAATGCTCTTCATCTTCTTTATCATTACTGCAATAAACCTTGCCAACTTGTTCGAGCCACAGAAGTTCTCATCGAAGCTGGAGTCAATGTAAATGACCTGGACCGATTTGGTCGCACTCCTATACACACATTACTGTATCATATCTTCATGCGAAGAAGTCACACCCGTCTTTTGGCCAACACATACTCTGAGGACCACTTCATGCACAAATCTGATAATCTCTGGCCGGAGATCAAGCAGTGTGTTCTTCGCTTGTTGGCAGCAGGGGCAGATATAAACCACATGGATATTCTAGGTCAAACCCCGCTACAATCCATGTTTCGAAAATTCTGGCGAAGTACAATACACAGTGATCTGAAGTTTCAAAGCAACAGTTCCGAGATTGTACCTTTCACGTACCAAGTGGCTCCAATGGCAGAATTCGCTGACTTCTTACTCAAACATGGTGCAAAGGTATTTGTATTTTTCTTCTTTGTCAGCGTGCAACATACATGACCACTTGCCCCGTTGCAAGTTGCAAGTGAATTCGGCAAAAAATGGCAATGGAGCAAGCCGAGCAAGACTCTGACTTGACCCGCTCGGCAAGTAATGTTTTGGGCAGAGTTCAATCTCACCTTTGTTTTATAACAGAGTGGTGGGCAAGTGGAAGTGCCGGCGGGGCAAGTTAACTTTAGGGGCAGCTTGCCCTGCTTGGCAAGTAATGTTTTGAAACCTATGTTGCAACCTGTTTTTATTGTTTTAAATAAAATTAATGATAATAATAATAATAATGATAATGATAATAATAATGATAATAATAATAATAATAATAATAATAAAAATAATAATGATAATAATAATAATAGTAATAATAATAATAATAATAATTAATAATAAGTGTGTGAAGTTGTTGGAATTTGCCCTTCTGTGGCGTGAAACTGTGGGTTCTTACCTTCAGACCTACAGGAGAGTATATGTCTCTTCTTTATGCAGTCACATAGAAATTTTGACTTCACTCTTCATGACTTATTATCAGCTATTTAGATCACAATCTCATTTCTTCAGTTAGTGGGTATTTTGGTATTAAGTTCTCTTGCATATATTCAGGTTGATGTCCGAGACAAGGATGGTAACACCCCTCTCCATCTCCTGGCGACGAGTATGAGCAATGTCTGTCTCTGCGATGGTGTCAACGGCCCCGAGGATATACGACGCTGCTTCAGAACAATGCTTCAACATGGTGCAGATCCTAATGCCCAGGTAAGATACTATATCTGTAAGCTGGAACTAGAAGTACATAGAGATTGTTCTCCCTCTCAGAGGCCTGTACTATGTGTGGATAAATCATAAAGATATTTGATCTTTTTGCACTTGGTTCACTGTTCAGGATGTATAGGTCATGCTAAAACCTGCAATATAGTCAGATTAAATCACCATGAAACTGATTGCCAATGTATGTGCCTTATACAGATGTTTTCCTTAAAGCTGAAACCAAAAATGAACAATGATTTCAAGAATTTCCAAAAGGTGCTTTGGAAGGCATTATATTTAGAATTTTTGAAGCACATGTTACGGTTTATACAGACAATAATCTGCTGCTCCAACACAACAGTAAACCCAATAATGGCGCACACATGCACTTTAACTGCATCCGGGCATACATGATCTGGCGCCAGCATCCAAGGAAAACAAACTGTGCATGTCACAACACAAGCGGGTTACCATTGTGGAAGTACATGTAGTACATGATCAATTCAGCCTTATGCTGGCTAAGTAGAGCTATCTCACTTCACGGCAATACAGGGGACAAAGTAGCTCAATTGGTTAGGTGTCGGACTAGTAATCAGTAGGTTGCTGGTTCAATTTCCGGCTGGGGCACTTTGGTCTGTCCTTGGGCAAGACAGTTAAATCCATATTGCCTCAGTCTACCCAGCTGCAAAATGGGTACCTAGCATTAATAAGGCAGTGCTTAGAGCTTGTTCGCTATATGCTGCCAACTGCTCTGGAATATCCCCTGATATGGATTGAAATGGTTTCTGTGCACGGCGTGTGTACAGGCCTGCTAGGGGAGGAAGGTTGTGTGAGCACTTCGGTGGATACAAGGCTAGAAACTGAATACCTTTACCTTTTACATGAATAGTTCTTTTTTATTGTTGGAGAAAGACAAAATCACTCAATCGTGCAATTTCTTCCGGGTTTTGGGTTTCTGTCTCATAGTGATATGACCCTTAGAAGCTTTTGAAAGCAACATAAAACCTTATTAACAAATAAACAAATAAACAAACTTTATTATGAATTTCTAATGCATATTTAATCCTGTTTTCATTTTCAGGATACGGAGGGTAATACCGCAGCTCATCTCCTAGCAACGATGATGCGCTCCTGGACCCATGAATACCAGCAGAAAATGGTGGACACATTTCCGGCATTTGCAGATCTTGCCTGGCACGGTGCCGACCTGAACATAAAGAATAAAGATGGCTACACCGTCCTTGGTCTCTTCTTCAGAGAGGGCTGCATTGAGAGCTTCAGCCTCAGGTTCATATGGGAAAGGTAACAACTTGTATATTTTGAAGCTATCTTTAATATCACATTTATATGGGAGAGGATTTTTGCTATATATTTCAAAGTTAAAAAAGATTATGAGAATTTGTATACTTCGAAGCTATTTTCTAATATCACATTTACATGGGAGAGGTTTGTTTTTATATATTTCAAATTAAAAAAATATATATGAGAATTTGTCTATTTTGAAGCTGTTTTCACATTTATATGGAAAAGGTTTGTTTTTGTATATTTCAATGTGAAACATTTTTTGTCTTCAGAGGTTTGAAAATGTAGCCCATGCCATAACCCATTAATCCCAACATCTGTCAAATAAGGTTGAATCTTAAGCCTTAGTACCACACTCCTTGATTCTCATGTATGATTTAATTTTCATAATTACTAATTAGCTTAGCAATGTTGTTATTCATCTGATATTTATATTCATCTTGTTCCCTTGATTTTCTTAGCAACGTTACTGCGTGGTTTTTACACATACAATATTGACTATTCATTCTGCTTTAGGATTCACACGATAGTGGCTGCCGGTGCTGACCCCAGTATTCCAGACCGTCATGGCTGCTACCCCATCAACTATGTCACGCTCACGAACCGCCTGGCCTACCGACGAGAGCTCCCGCACCACATGATGCAGAGCGGTCAACAGATCTGCTACCAGCTCTGCCAGGTAATGACACGCAGCGCCCTCTTTAGGGCTCTCATAGTAGCGGCTGCAGACGGAATCACGGAGGAACATTGTCTCACGCATCAGCTATACTTATTGATGAAGGAATTTGTGGATGAACCGAAAAGTCTGATGCTGAATGCACGACTGGCTATATGGAAAGGATCGCACGGGAAGTTCTATCTAGGGGGTCACACACTGCCCCTTCCCCCTAGACTCAACCGCTACGTGATGGAGCTCCTCACATAAAGAAATGTCTTGAACCCATTTAGAACATCCAAAAATGTCTTGACTGCTTTGGAAATACATTTGTGAACAGAGAATTTTCCAGAAAATATTTGAAGGAGAAATGTCAATCAAATATCAACTCTCCTTAAATTATTTTGTAAATTCATGTTTAATACTGAAGTTATTGTCAAAAGTAACATGGATCCATATGGCAATTGTCAAGGAGATCTCTGGATGTGAATGGGTTAACATTAGAAAATTAAATGGTTAAAACGAGTCCTCATGATCAGTGCTCAAGTGCCTTATTAGTGAGAGTTAATCAGAGATTGTATAATTACTTGATGAATGGGTATGAAAAGAAACAATTCGGATTGAAATTCCATAGCTTATTCTTGGCTTGTTTATATGTATGGAAATGTTTGTGACTGATTTCACATTTTGATTATAGACAAGCATTTCTAAGAATTATCAGTGGTGCTCAGTAGTCCTAAATCAAAATATTGATAATTGATATGTTATATTTATTATGCTTCTTCCAAACAGGCATGGAACATTCCTGGTAGTTTTATTCATCAAATCAAGTAAAAAATAAGCTTATGAGTTTAGGCAGAATAAGCATCCATTTTGCCTTGATACGCTTAACTCAGTTAATTCTGCAGGTTTTGAGTTAAAGTTATGATCAAATATTTACTCATTTAACATTGGAGACATTTCTGAAAGGATAACAGATAAAGCAGCTAAATTCTTTATATGCTGCCCATTGTAATCTTTCATTTGCTATTCCCATATTATCATTTTAATTCAGTGTGCCATACTGATGGTCTCCTAGACCAGTATTTGTATAGGGTCATGTGAGGATGTCATGTGACCGTACATGCCCATAAATATTCATTCTTAGAGAGGTGGGGTTGTCTCACAAGTTAGCAAACATTTTTAGATAACAGTATTTGAAAAGGTATATGAAGAAATCTACCTTTGAAGAACGTAACTCCCAGACAAAGAATTATCAATTTATATAACTGAAAATATGTATTTATTTCATTATGCTAGACAACTCCAGGTGTAAGTGGGTTAACATCACTTATTATCTGAGTGTAAAGTATGGTTTATGGTAAAATTTCTATTCAAAATTAAATTGTTCAAAATTTGAAAGAAAATTGAGTAAAATAGAAAAATGCTAAATATATATTAAAAGAAATGCTGCATATTCGAAGTACTTCCATTTCTGTTCAACCAGTATAGTATTCTTAACAGAATATGTAGTGATTTTTGGTGTGTCTTACATGAAGTAGAGGGAGAAAAGTTTGTACTTATACAGTGGGAACATGTAACACTTAAGATTCAGGGGTGCATTGCATTGTGTTTGATAGAGGTATAATGCTGAACAAAGCTAAACATTATGTTAGTTCTATCATTGTAATGATAATACAGCATTAACATATTTCAACTGTATTTAATTCATGCAGTATTTTTGAAAAAGGAGAATTTTGTAGATTTTCTAACATATCATTATGATTCAACATATTTATTATGTACCCTGTATTCAATATGGCAAAAATGCCATTCTTATTTCTGTTGTTGCATTTTCCCCATTAAGCAATGTGCCAAATATTGTGTGAGTGTCTAGTCAGGTCATAGTTTAAGTACTGAAGGCGTTCTAGTCATAATAATAGTAATATTGCTAAAGACTTTCTAGTAATGCTAGAAGTAATATTGCTGAAAACCTCTAGTCAGGTTTATAGTTATTCTATTAAAGACTTTTTATTCATACTGATAGTAATACTGCTGAAGATTTAGTCAGGCAAATAGCTATATTGCTAAAGCCTACCTAGTCATGATGATAGTTATTTTGCTGAATACTTTTTTGTCATGCTAATAGTAAGGCCTAAAAAAAAGTTGTTTGGTTCCTGTAACCCTACCCTAACAAGTTTTTATACAAAAAAGATCTCTGCCCTCCAAACTCCCAATCAACATAAAACATGCATAAAACACACATTTTCGACCAAAAAAAAGATAAAAAAAAAGGTTTTTACCGACCTACTTGCCCTATTTTTTTTCGGGTCGTTACAGAAAACAAACAATTTCTTTTTTTAGGCCTAATGTTACTGGAGATTTTTGGTCAGGTTAATAAGAATAAGAAATTGAGAAATATTGCTAAGGGCGTTCTAGTCATGCTGATAGTAATATTGCAGAAAGAATTAATGTCAGGTCTGGTTTCTGTCTCGCACCGGTCTTATAGTAATCAAGGATGGGCAATTGCAAGATTATTGTGATGCAATTGGTTCCTTAGATGTGTAATATAATCTAACATTTTGACACCATCTTGAAAATATCCTTTTACTTAGTTTGGATATTCTTGAATTTTGGCATAAAATTATTTTGTATTTGCTCACATATCTCATTAATATGAAAATAAAATGAATATTTCTAAACATTTGCATCTTAACACCATTTCAAAGTTGTCTTAATGACTAATCAGTCTCAGAAAATATCTGAAACCATATTATTTTTTATGAATTTTGTTCACACTGATGTGCATGGATAGCCAGTATTAACTCAAAACCTTGAAATACTCAAAATACTTTATTTCTCTAATGTTCTCAGTATTTGTAAGAGAATCATGCACTAGTAACCATTCCTATCAGTAACCTCCTAGCTTTGTTGGTAATGTTATTTTTTCATGAAGGTTAGTTGTGTTATGTTTTTGTGTTTTCTTGCAGTTTTTCTTATTTACAAATATATCCCCTGTATCTAATGATGGTTGAAGTGTTTGGCAAAGTACATCAGCTAAATCACAAAATCCTGTTTGTTTTATATGTTGCTGATAGTATGATAAAAGCATTTGGTATGATAAAGACTCAAATTATTCATCAGCATTTCAGATTCACCCAATATCACACTTCCTGATGCTAGAAGCATATTCATATGCATAATCATGTGATCCAATCATGCATAGTATTGTCTATGAAAAGTATCCTTCATTTTTAAGGATTTTTCAAAAAGAATCATCAGTTTTTCACTTTGCCATGCCACTCTTCTCGTTTACTAGCACCATATGTATTTCTTTGGTTTTCTCTGTTTTTGTGGTTTTATTAGTTTGTAGAGTTATTGCAATACTAAAGGTGCTGTTAGTTATAATTATTGACATGGTGTATACATATCGTGTGTGAAACTGCACTGTTTTAGTGCTTGCCTTGTGTTTTGCTGTGGTATTACTAGTTTACACCAAGGGTTTCCTCTCTAGAAGAAAAAGATTAATGCTGAAATAAGTTACAGCTGAAATGAGCAATTTTTGCCGACTTTGAATATTCAGTTATTTGTATTATCCTCTTTACAGTGCCAATATCTAATTCCTTCTCCATAAATTATGCAGTTATTGATATGATACTCAATAAATGACGAATATTCAAAATGATCACCATAAACTATACAGTCATTTACATGACCTGTTTACGATACCACTATTCAATTCCTTCACCATGAATCATGCAGTTGTTTATATGGTACTATTTACAGTACCAATATTTGATTCCTTCGCCTGCTACCAGTTGGTTCTACATGCCTGAACAGTTGAAGTATAGTACAGACTTCGATGAGAACGGGTGGAAGAAACGGAAAGATTTGGGTTCTCCATATATTCATTTATGTCCTCATACAAACTTGCAAAATGAAAACTTAGTCTTCCAGTGGTGTCTAGTCAATTGGCCAATGGTCATCTGGTGTGTACAAGTATGATGTATCAGTGCTGTGTACAATATTTCCCATCATATTATAATTACACGTTCAGATCAAGTGGTGTTCACAGCTGTCTCTTTACAAGACAGTAATCAGTGTCTGGAATGATAATGTACTTTTCCTTCCTTTTGGTCATATTATCTTTACCATATCTCCCGCGTAATTCTGTATCATCTCAACCCCATTTTACTCCTGCTTTTATGAGATCATGGGCCACTTTTAACCCATTTACACTCAGAGTGGCCAAAACAGGCCTGACGATTTTGAAAATATCTTACTTACAAAAGCATTTGTTGGTCAGAAGCCACACAACAACTCTCGTTGAAATATTTTGCAAACTTTAGCTTACTTCCCAAGTTATTTACAAAAGTATGAGAGTAGCAGACGATACCTTCTAAAGGAATTCTGAGTGTGAATGGGTTAGCATACAGTGTTCATATTTATTTATTTATTGACTCAGCCATTTTGGTTTCCTTTTCCCCACTCTCATAATTCAATATCATCTAAATCCCTAATTTATTCATGATTATGTGCCACTTTTAACATACTGTGTTCATAATGTGTTTATTATGACATTTATTTATTTATTTATTTATTGACGCTGTAATGGGGGTTTCCTTTTCAATACCCTGTCATAATCATAATTCACTATCATCTAAATACCTAATTTATTCATGCGATTATATGCCACTTTCAACATACGGTGTTCATAATGTGTTCATTATGACATTTATTTATTTATTGACTCTGCAATGAGGGGTTTCTTTTCAATACCCTGTCATAATTTAATATCATCTAAATACCTAATTTATTCATGCGATTATGTGCCACTTTTAACATACAGTGTTCACAATGTGTTCATTATGATATTTACTTATTTATTGACTCTGCAAGGAGGGTTTTCTTTTCAATACCCTGTCATAATTCAATATCATCTAAATTCCTATTATTCATAAATATTGATTTATTTACTCAGCAAGGTTACTGTAAATTTGCATGTTCTGGTGCAACTTCTAACATACAACTTAATAGCTATTTATTAATTTCTATTTATTTACCCAGAAATGTTGCTCTTTATGCATTTTTGCAGCATGTTTGATTTTGCATACATGTGTTATTTTTTGCTGACTAATGAAACAAGACTAACTCTTAATGTTGTGTCTAAAAGTAATCAACACGTTCAAGGATAGAAACGAACTCATTTTGTCATTTTATGTCTTCAGTAAATTAATAGATATTTGCAAAAATACATTATCTTTTACAGATGTATAGAAAAAATAGCTACCAGGGTATCAGACTGACTATAAGATGTTTTTTTTCTGGAAATTGCAAGCTTTTATTGTGCATGTGTGTGTGTGTTTCATATCTTGTTGAGTTGTCAAGGTTATAAACCTAGAATGATAGCCAAAAGGGGTTGTTTGACATGTATTGACTAGGCTATATTTATACAAAGTGCTTGTTGGTTTTGCTAAGAATAAAACGTTTTCTAAAGCTCACAGAGTCGTTCACATCATTCACCAAGAGCAGCGACAATTGGTTTGAAGGTTTACAAATGCCCTCAGCCGGGGGACGGCATTTGACAAGCATATATTTTACCCAAAAATGACTTTTTCAAAATGAGGTTGCTTCCACCGCAACCTTTAAAGCTTAACCCTTCCGATGCCAAGGCTACTTTCATCGAAAGCACAAGGATGCAAAGATATTTGATAACCATCTAAACCCTGTTATGTTTGTTTTTACTAGACAGCTGTCAATGAGAACTCTCAGATGAGTGCCCATATGCCAGGATTTCAGTCATTTTTCAGCTTTTCTGCATCATTTTGTATTGGCAAATTTAGTCACCAGCAGCAGCATAAGGGTTAATGGTACAGGTAGGTTGTACTCAAATATGTAAGGTATGGCCGAGACAAGTAACTAATCTACACTCCCAGGGTATGGTAAATATAAGGGGACCTTAACAACCTTACCAATTTAGGTTGAAATTGTACCACATTCCCTACTTTCAGTCATTAGTTCGGCATCTAACTACTGTAAAAGAGTATCATCTCTCGATCGCGTTATTGAGAAATCTTGGCCACTATTACCTTTGTTGTGCCGCTATTATCAGAAAACATGGGCTACCCTTAACCCATGAAAATCGTAATTGTTAAGAAAAAGTGTCCTAAATTTCTGAGAATTTACGGTACATGTCATTCCCGTATCTTACAATGATAGCTGAGAGTTTAGATGAATCTTGTTTTAATCTATCTAAGCTGAGAGGAATAAGAAAGTGAAATGCAACAGCGGCCAATTAGTAAACAATCATATTAGCGCACATCCAAAAGAGCAGATGTGAAAGAGAAAATAAAAAAATCTTCTTTTACACAATCTTTTTGTGGGGACGGTAAATAAAACAGCCCACTCCGTCCAGAGGGAGGGTAAATACAATTTTTTAACCAACCGCTGACTCCAGAGGGAGGGTAGATAACACGTTTTATATAGCTCCCACTCCATAGAAAGAGGATAAATGCAACTTTATTATCCAACCCACTCAACAGACGGAGAATTATTTTGAAATCTGTCTCTGAAAATCGTACATGATCTCCCCCCTCCCACCCTCATAGGATCTCAAATGGTTAATGCCCAAGCTCATTTTGAACTTAATCCAAGAAGTGCTGATGGTGTATACGACCTTTAAAAAGTACATGTACCGAGATTTTAGTTTCTTTAGCTGTTGATAGATGTCACTGCTTTCGTGACGAGAGCCATGATCAATAAATATACGTAAACAAACATCAATGATCACGTTGGCCCCCTTGGTAGCCAAAAGCAAGTAATTTGAGATATTTCACTATGACTATGATGTGTTGAACAATTTCAGAACTCCTATAAATCACGGTAGACTTAATTTTGCGTTTGTAAACCTTTTGAGTCAGATATAAAGGTTAAAAAACTTGGCCTGGGGCTAGACTAGAAATTGTTCTCACATAAGTCTAATCTCAGTCAAAGCACAGAAAACAGGCTGAAGACAGCATGGCGGCCTAGAAGTATTCCCTCATTACAGGAAATGTGCACAGAGCGTACGGTAGGGAGGTCCCCAAAAGTGGAGTCCTCCCTACAGTAAGTGGCTGGGCTGTGCTTCCTGCTTAGCTGCTCCCCTGAGAATGCAATCTGAGGGGCTGTTACACAAAAAGAAACAGCCTCACAGATTTCCATTCGTAGAAGAAAACTGAGTGTAAAAGCAGTTTTAATGGAAATGACTAGCTTAGTTAGTGATTGACTAGTAATCAGTAAGTCGCTGGTTCAATTCCCGGCCGGGGCACTTTGGTCTGTCCTTCGGCAAGACAGTTTAATCCATATTGCTTCAGTCTACCCAGCTGCAAAATGGGTACCTAGCATAAATAAGGCAGTGCTTAGGGCTTGTGCGCTATATGCTGCCAGTTGCTCTAGAATATCCCCCGGGGGATTGAAATGGTTTCCGTGTGTACAGGCCTGCTAGGGGAGGAAGGTCGTGTGAGCGCTTCGGTGGATACAAGACTATAAACCGAATACCTTTACCTTTATTTGGGAAGAGTATAGAATACCGGTCCCCAGAAACTGCTACGTCACGGGCTCCTGACACAACAACAATTGATGACGCGTCAGTTTAGATTAGAAGATAAGGCAATATTACAATGAGAGTAAAATATATACAGTTTAATATGAATTAGAAATTTTCGATGAATTAAAAAAAAGAGGGGGGGGGTGTGGGGGGTCTCCCCCCACAGAATGACAGTACATACCCTGTTTACTTTGGTGTCATTGCATTGTATATCAATAGTACATACATACACCAAGACGTGGAAATCAAGGATATGGAGGGGTTGGTGTCCTACACAAGGCTTCAATCAAAATCATCAAAACAGATGTTTACAAGTCAGACAGCTTTGAAAACATGCAGATCAAGTTTAACACAGGATCACGCTGCCTTGATTTAATTACCTTGTATAGGCCACCACCCAACCAAAAGAATAAGTTCACCACTGGCCAGTTCTTCGAGGAGTTCTCTTCATTTCTCCAGGACAAAGTCACTGGCTCAGGTGACTTATTGATGGTTGGTGACCTAAATTTCCATCTTGATAAAAAGACTGACAACACCACCCACAAATTCACTGATATGCTGGGGTCACTGGGTATCGAACAACACGTCAATAAACCCACTCACATGTCTGGACATATATTGGATGTTATCATGTGTCGAGACACAGATAATCTTGTACAAGAGGTCCAGGTGGGTGATATGATAACAGACCACCATCTACTGTTATGCAACGTCCATCACCCCAAGCCACACCTTCAGAAGACAAAAATAATAACAAGGGCCTTTCGCTCCATTAACCTGCCCAGTTTTAGAACAGACATTTCACAAGGACTGGGGGATCCTGATGACAACCTCTCTGTCACTGATCTCATGGACATATATGATACACAACTAACCAATGTGCTGAATAAGCATGCACCACCCAAGGAAAAGTCTATTGTAATAAGACCACAACAGCCTTGGTTCTCAGATGATCTCCATCGAGCAAAATCTGAGAAAAGAAAAGCTGAAAGGCTGTGGAGGAGAACTGGCCTGACAGTTCATCGTGAAATCTTCAAGGAAGAAAGAGACAAATACAACAAGCTCCTTGAAAGTAGCAAAGTGTCATATTACAATCAGAGGATTATTGATTGTGGGCAGGATTCAAAAGCGATGTCCCAGACAATGAATGAACTCCTCTTCAGGCAGAAAGTGTCAAAACTCCCAGAACACAGCTCTGCAGAAGAACTTGCAAATAGGTTCTCATGCTTTTTCAAGGAAAAGATTGATAAAATCAGGGATAACCTCCCTGACTGCTCTGACATCAACCTGGAAATAGCACAGTCACCACCTGTTTCCACTCTGAATGTTCTGCGGAATACTACAGAGGAGGAAGTATGGAAGATAATTTGCAAGTCTCCTGCGAAAAGCTGCATGCTTGATCCAATCCCAACTTGGCTCATCAAAGAAAGTAGAAGCGAATTACTTCCAGTAATGACTAACATCATAAATTCTTCTCTCAGATCTAGCCAGGTACCGAAATCCATGAAGTCGGCTATAGTAACACCGTTACTTAAGAAATCTACCCTAGATCCAGATATTCTAAAGAACTACCGTCCTGTCAGTAACCTTTCTTACATCTCAAAACTGTTGGAGAGGGTGGTGGCGGGGCGACTCACTGACTACATGACTGAGAACAACTTGCATGAACATTTACAATCTGCTTACAAGCCTGGTCACAGCACTGAGACTGCCCTAGTGAAAGTACAGAATGACATTCTAACCAGCATTGACCAGCATGGAGTAGTTATACTGGTCATGTTAGATCTGAGTGCGGCGTTCGACACCATCGACCATGATATCCTATTCAGCAGAATGGAAAATACATTAGGTATTACGGGTCAAGCACTTGCTTGGTTTAAATCTTACCTGTCAGGACGCACACTCCGCATCAAGATTGACAAGTCATTCTCTGAGTTACAGGACATTCTGTGGTCCGTACCACAGGGATCAGTGTTAGGACCATTGTTGTTCCTGATCTACCTCCTACCCCTTGGAAAACTCATCAGAAAGCATGGTTTAGAGCTTCACATATATGCAGACGACACACAGCTCTATCTGGCAATAAAACCTATCACTCAACAAGCTGTGGACATAGGAGTTGCTAGGCTGGAGGGCTGCCTCGCTGACATATATACATGGATGTCACAGAACAAGCTAAAACTGAATGCAGACAAAACGGAAGTCCTAGTGCTAGGTACCCCTAAGCAGCGAGCCAAAATATCTGTGCCTAGCATCTCCGTAAATGGTGAGATTGTTAAGATTCTCAATATACCTATCGGCAATCTGGGCTCTGTTTTTGATCCAAGCATGAATATGGCCGCACATGTGTCAAAGGCAGTCAAATCTGCAAACTATCACCTTCGAAACATTGGAAGGATCAGAAAATACTTGACTGCAGAATCAACTAAAGGTGCTGTCATATCCCTGGTAACCTCAAGATTCGACTACTGCAATGGACTTCTCTGTGGAATACCTGAAGAGCTAATATGTAAGCTCCAGAGAGTACAAAATAATGCCGCCAGGGTGATCACACTCACAAAGAAGTATGACCATATCACTCCAGTACTAAAGGAACTTCACTGGTTACCAGTCAGGAAGAGAATTGAATTCAAGATTCTTCTCCTGGCGTACAAGTGTTTGCATGGAACTGCACCCTCTTACCTGAGGGAAATGCTGAAAGAGTATGTCCCACCACGGACACTGAGATCAACATCCAAGAACTTACTCTGCGAGCCGAGAACCAACATGAAAACCTACGGTGACAGATCATTTAGTGCCTGTGCCCCAAAACTATGGAATCAGCTCCCAAATAGTATTCGGGCAGCTGGGAGTGTGGCAATCTTCAAACGACAATTGAAAACACATCTGTTCAAAGATGTATTTATCAAATAACTATGTGGATATCAACATCTATCCTCTGACAATGAATGTAATGCGCCTTTGAGCATGTTTATATGGAAAGGGCGCAATATCAAATGACAATATTATTATTATTATTAGTACCTGCGGTGCATTCACGCGCCGTAGGCGCGTGAAGCGCCTGCGGCGCTATGTAGCCCCTTATAGGACGAAAATCTGGGGACCGGTATTCTATACTCTTTCCGACTTTCAAAAGTTCAATGTGACCATTTCGTGTCAAGCTAGAAATCTAGGCTATGTACGAGGAGGCCGATGACAGGACGAGGATGATACCATACCGTCACCTGGCCCCCGTGATTCACATGCCACACTGCCCTACTTCTCTCTCACCTGTGTGACGTCACAGACCAGACAGGCTTGCTGCACCTGTATTTACATAGGGTTCTATTAACTTACGCGTACCTTAGGAGACGACCATCTGATATCCTTGGGGCGGTGACATTTCTTTTTTGGAAAACACTAGTAACCTGTCTCTGGAAATTCCTGAAACCCCCGCGGCTAAGCTCCTTGTTCAGACAAAATAATAGCAATAAATATTTGTTAAAAAGTACCAAAGAATATCTATTTTTGGAGAATGTACTATATCTCAAAGGTAATTCAAGATAAGAATAGAATATTAACAAAAACAAAACTTTACAAATTTTTCTATTACCTGTGAAATTTTAAAAGTAAGTAGATACTTTATTATAATTTGAAAGAAAATCTGTTTGAAAATCAGAAAAAGATATGAAAATTTTGCGAAAAATCTGTTTGAAAAAATGTATATGTTTTTGTGTGTTTTAAGTGTGTATGTTTGGAGGGTTAGGGTCAAGCGGTCAGACCAACAAGCGGTGCGGATACGTATCATTGATGGCTGCTATTGTTGGCGGGCGAGGTGGCGTCGGGGGTAAATAGGATACGTTTATATGTAGGCCATGATGCTCATGATACTGATAGGTGTGGTCACTGATCCGAGGCTCAATGCTCTCACGGGCTGGCATGTGACTGAGGAAGTCGACTAAATTGTCAGCGATGGGCGAAAAAAGGCATATTCGTCGCATCTCCTACACAAGAGCTCGTCGCACCCAATACACTCTAAGGTGAGTTGTTTATTATACATCCGTTATTATTAGTTATCAAGGTAATACTATTAGTTACCAAGATATTAATTTATCGGTCAAACCTGATAAGGTAGGCCACAGTGGAGGGGGGGGGGGAGGTTGGTATCTGGATGTAGGTGGTCTTCATTAACAGGTTCACATAGGTTGGTATCTGGATGTAGGTGGTCTTCATTAACAGGTTCACATAGGTTGGTATCTGGATGTAGGTGGTCTTCATTAACAGGTTCACATAGGTTGGTATCTGGATGTAGGTGGTCTTCATTAACAGGTTCACATAGCCTCTATATAAAATGTGAAACATCCGTTCATCTGTTGGTAACTTTTAAGCAGTCTCATCCATGCAGGCGTCACCGTCGTTGTTTTATTTTCCGGGTATTGACTTAGGTGATTAAAAGCTTGTTTTTGTTCATCTAAGGTATTGAGAATGCTGTGCCCACATTCGCAACTGGAGGATAGCTGGGACTTGGGTGAGAGGCAACCCCTCCTGGGCCTGAAGACCAGCATCAACTCTCTCCCATCACCACCCTCACCCGCCACCCCGAGATCCGGCAAAGGTATTAACACACACAGTGCTAGTTCTGTCGTCTGTATGTATGTATATATATATATATATATATATATATATATATATATATATATATATATATATATATATATATATATATATATATATATATATATATATATATATATATATATATATATATATATATATATATATATATATATATATATATATATATATAAATCTATATGTGTGTGTGTGTGTGTGTCTGTGTGTGTGTGTGTATAATTTTGAACATGCACATGTCTGATTTCATTTTACTTTATCGCTAAATTATGTTCGCATTCTCATATGGAGCATACAAATGGTCTTCCGCATATATTAAGCTGTCATTATGATAGTCATTCAGATTTCATTTTAGATGTCTCGAATCTCGTCAAAGTCTAGTCGTCTTGCTCAATGTCAATGATTGGTAAAACGCCTAGAGAAAAGGGGCTTAAATTCTGAGTTATGCGATATGTCACACACTTGGTGAGGCCTGTAATTGCTGTAAGGCAGCCAGTTGTGGTGCAATTAATAATAATGATTGTAATATTAATTGATATTTGATATATATATATATATATATATATATATATATATATATATATATATATATATATATATATATATATATATATATATATATATATATATATATATAATATATATATATATATATAATATATATATATATATATATATATATATATATATATATATATATATATATATATATATATATATATATATATATATATATATATATATATATATGTATATATCAATGTATAGAATAACAGAATATCCACAGACGAGTGTGAAATATCTCATTAGAGCAGAGATACCAACTTAGGTTATTGGTATCTCTGGTTGAAGATTAATCGTACACAAATATATTATAACCTTTACTTATTACCATCTTGCACCGCGATTCGCTGAGACTCAGCCCAGCACCTGTGATTTGTCCGCTCTGGACGGACATATCTGATTACATATTATACTCATATATTGTTTTATACTACTTTAGTTTCAGGGTACTTGAAGTCTACGCTGTTGCTGGTCAATATCACCTTGGGTGCAGGCATGTTTAACCTACCCTACGCCCTCCTCAGAAGCGGAGGAATACTATCAAGCCTTCTGGTGCAAGCAGTGAGTAGACCCGATATCAATTTTCACGCAGCGTTCACTTTCAATAGGATCGTCTGCCTGCCATACCATTTATGACCGAAATATCTGACTCTACATTTGCCTAGATGTTGATTTTCTATGTTAATTTGGATATTTGGACGTTTATTTGATATGTTCTGGATCTGATTGGCAAACTGGAGTCAGAAGACTGGCAGACTTTTGCACACGACACCGTTTGTACTGTGAATTTTTCACAATATGCGGTCTTATGACTCCAGTTTGCCAACGAGATCCAGAACATATCAAATAAACGTCCAAATATCTAAATTAACCTAGAAAATCATCATCTAGGCAAACGTAGAGTCAGATATTTCGGTTTATACTTTTGTATAAGTGGAGCATTTCGTGAAACATTTGCTCGAGTGTTGTTGGTGCCATTGTGATAATAATTCATCATTCGTTCATTTTTTTCGAATGATACATTAGCAATAAACACCAAGGAAATCATGACTGAGGGTTTTCATCTCTCTTTTAAATCATTCCTACATTATCGATAGCAATGGGGAAATATCAGCATACGTCATGGTTGTCTTTTTTAATTTGGTATCCAATGCCCCAATGCCCGAAGTAGCCAAAACTGCCTGAATACTTGGGTTATGAATGATAATCCCACTAAAAAAAGCTATTTTCAGAAGAATATTCGATGGAGAAATGTTAATCCAAAACTCACAAACAGTCCTCCTGATAGGAAATATCAGCATACGCCATGGTTTACTCTTTGAATTTGGTATCCACTGAACCCCCCAATGCCCGAAGCAGCCAAAACTGCCTGAGTACTTGGGTTATAATCCCACTAAAAAGCTATTTTCAGAAAAATATTTGATGGAGAAATGTTAATCCAAAACTCACAAACAGTCCTCCTGATATTTTCCAAGTTATTCTCATAAGTATCAGCGATCCAAAAGACATTGGGTATAGGGTTCGAGTCCCTCGTGGCAAATAACAAAATTGACAATGAGTTAAAGTAACAGACGTTGTTTTCTTTCGCTTTCTTTTAGTTATTCAACTTTCCCTTTCAGTTCATTCTTATATTTATTGGCGCTTCCATGGTTGCTATAGCAAAGGTCGCCATAACGACAGGGAGCAGCACGTATTCCAGTGGAATCACCATGCTGTGCGGGAAAAAGGTTGGCCTGGTAGCCTCTGCACTTCTACTAGTATACATGTACGGCGCAAGTATCGTCAACATCATCATCATAGGCGACCAGTTTGAAAAAGGTAAATACATGCCACCATTTTGATCAAATGGAGTGGCTTTTTGATTATTGTCACACTTTTCCATTTTAAGCCAAACTTTGACTTACTACTTAGTTTATAATGCTTTTGGGGAAACTGAGCTAATCTGAAAAACACGAATTGAAGCAAAGTCTCTGATAACTATCTCACATGCCTACGATTGGCTCATGGCGGTGTGTAGCGTTGAGGCAAAACAAGAAGTTGACGTAATGTGTCTTAGACCACTCGGCCATGGAGGGAGTCCCATATCGATAGCTGAAGGCTATTACAATACACGAACCGATATCTGCTTGAAGCTCTCCCAGAAAATATGTCTGGGGGGGGGGTGGGGGGGGGGCGGGGGGAATTTGGAGGACCCCCTGATTTTCAGACCTAACCAATGTTCATCATTTTTAAAAAGATACCACCTACTTTAATTTCGAAGCATAATTAATTGATAGCCTGACTCGTGCAATCTCGCACAACCTCGGTAAACTCCCTCAGTCTTATTGTAGCAAAACTGATATAATAGGTGCTTTATTATGTACACAGAGGGAGGCCGTGGTGAATCCCTGTTGGCATCGTCGAATGGGAGGTAGTCCCCCCCCCCTCCCATCCCCACACACACTTTGTTTATTATTTTCCTACAAACACCCCTACCAGTACCACTGTTTATGATTTTTTACACCACACCAATGATCGTTTCTTTCATCTTTGATCAGATTTTCCTGAAAGAACCCTAGCTCTGTAACTCGGTGTACCATTCGCCCATAAATCCTATTTCTATCAAAGGTGCTTTTCAATTTCAAACGTCCGAACCTATACTTTTAACTCAATGAGGTTATTCCTTACAAATATCGGTGACTGGGAGATCAATTTATTTATTCCTAAGTTCTCCGCAGTGTTTGAAAGGGCGTTTCCAGTGCTAGTATACATATTAGTAATACAACCATTTGTTTTGTATATTATATACTGTATGTTTTTCGAAAAGTGAGTGGAGGTAGAAATGATTACTTTTAACTTGTTTTGACCATGCCATGTTACGCTATCGATTTCATTTATTCTGGTACATGAGACTTGGTCAATCTTTCAATTTCAGCCTTGTACTCTATCTTCGGAGGAGCTGATTTCTGTGGGCGATGGTACCTTCATCAAGGTTTCACAGTTCCTACGGTGGTGATGGTCTTTGTCCTGCCATTCTGTTTCTTCAAGAGAATGGATTCACTCTCATTCGTGAGGTGAGTTGTACAATCTTTTATATTTACACCACTCGGCCATCAGGGCAGCCCCTCGCTTATCCAGAATGCTTATGTTATATGGCACACATGCACTTTGAGGACCTCTCAAGATAATATTTTTGCCCAACGCAAAAATGTTTTCTTCAATTTGCATTCAGATGTACACAAGATCAAGAGCTTAACCTATTTAAGCCCAGAGGTTTAAACTGTTGGTACTATCATATTTATGGGAATAACTATTGTAAAATATATTTTAGGCATTATGTTAGATTTGGAATTTCTTTTTTACTATTATATTTCTGCCACACAACATATTGATTGTGACTAGCCTGTCGTTGAAGGTTTGGATGTGAGTACTCAAACTACCAACTTATAAAAGCCATGCCTCGAGTGAGAGCCAGGGTCTTAGCCAGGATTTTCATAACAGGGTGTCCAAAATGGGGTTTCAAGAAGACAGGGTGTCCAAACCCCCTCACTGAAAATAATATGTCATCATACTGATCATATACATTGACAAATCAAGTAATTAAATGCTTTATTTCTTCAACAAATGTTTAAGCTATCATTTTAGAATTTAACTTTTTTAAATATCTACTTGTAATTAGTATTTTCAAAAGATTCTGACCAAAAGATAGGGTGTCTTTTCCCCCCAAAACAGGTACATTTCGTGGACCAGGGTGCCAAAGGGACACCCTGACACCCTGCTGGCTAAGACCCTGGTGGGAGCCAGCATGGAACCCGGAAGATCTTTCATTTAGAAGAGGTGATACTCAGTGGCGGATTGGCTCACGCCACTCAGCCACGAGGGCAGCCCCACTTGCATTGATGACTATACAGTACAGGCATTCACTCCCTGCACCAGTCGTTCGGACATCTGCCAGTGGCTGGTTGTACAAACACCCATGGATAACACATCAAAATAGTAATCCAAGCACATCAATGACTCACATCCCTTGCGAATCGAAGCTACGTTCAGTGTTGTCATCCGTGCCTAGGAAACTGGGTGGTAATTTGGCGCGCAGTCGTGTATCATGCCAGGGTTGCCCACTCATTTAGTGCAGGAATTAAATGCTTGCACTGTACATGGATACCTGTAGATATAAGTGTGTTTCTGATTTTATGGATGCTTTTGGTTTTCAGTGGTGTTGGAGCCCTGACCATGGTGTTTCTTGTGGGAGTGGTGATATGGAAATTCGTGGAGACGGGAAGACCGCCAGATGCAAATTACCCAGTTAGGTATGTATTTCCACCATTCAATAGTTACACTGAAAGCTGTTATTTATTTTAATCAAATGCACACCAGGACGGTATGTAGAGTTTGGTGTTGAGTTTCATTATCTCGTGACTGAAAAAGTAATTGACAACACTTACGCATTCTTTCACCTGAACCCAAAGATCGGGTTTATGGAGCGGGTCGTGTTATAAAGTAAAATGTCTCTGATTGGTTGAATAGTCCTGTGCAACTGTTGTAATCCATTCTACACACAGCTTTGTTTTCCACTACAAGTCTCTTAATAGTGAAAACATTGAAGAAGAAAAACATTTCATTCTTACCTGCCTAGTCAGGTATGCATTTCCACCATTTAATAGTTACACTGAAAGTTGTTATTTGTTTGCTTCTAAAAACTTTATTTAATCTAAAATTAGGCTCACTAGAATCAATTCCTTCTATTTAAGTACAAACTAGATCCCCTACAATTTTGAAGTATATTTTCGCTATAACTAATCGCTGGCTCTTAGGTATCTAACTCATTCAGGTTAAGTTGGAAAACGACTTGCACACATTTCAAAAGCTCGCTACGAATCAATCCATATCGTTTCCTTATCTGAATAAAGAAATATATTTGAAACGGACATTTAACTACCAGATCTGATATCTTTCATTTTTAGAATTCAATATCTTATCTTTCCCATTGAATATGGTATTTTGTTTTTAGGCCTGAGCCATTTACCGATGCTTTTTGGCTTGTTCCTGCCATTTGCTTTAGCTACATGGTAAGTTGACTACACAGAACCCCAGACTACACAAGAGGCAACGCATGTTACATATTCAAAACTATTAATCACGTTAACAACCATAACACGACACATATATTTTTATCCAGTAAAATCTAGATCGTAATAAGCTATGAAAAATGATATGAACGTAGAAATTTATACCAACTTACCGAATTTAACTTCTCTAGGGCTTTTATGCAGCAATTATTTACTGTCGATTCACAAATAGATTGTGTACAGTAAATTTTGCGAATTTACAGAAAATCGACTTTTGCGTTTTCTAACTTTGCGAACTGGCCGCAACATGGAGTGCCAGCTATACACTCAATGTGGCAGCACTAATCATTGCGAATTCTAATTTTGCGTCCGAGTCTAAACGCTAAAAAACGCAAAAATTAAACTAACGCAATTTATTCCGAATTTGCAGTAACTGATTCATACCTGAAATTAATTACTTTTCCTTTCCATCCAGTGCCACCCAGAAATCATCCCTGTGGTGTCGTGCCTGGAGAAGCCGACTCTGGGAGAAGCGAGCAAGGTGGTCTGCTCCAGCCTTGTTATATGTACTGTGGTCAATACTGGCGTGGCCGTGTTAGGATTCCTCTCATTCGGCGATAAGCTGCACGATGATCTCCTACTAGCTTACCGTGACGACACTGTTATCCAAGCTGCACAGTTCCTCATAGCGGTCAAAACTCTAGCCACGGCGCCAGTGTTCGTCTATGTGATACGGTAAGTTTTGGTCAGATTATCATATTATAATAATACTAATGATAATAATGATTTTTTTTTATTATTATCTTTATCATTATAATTATTATTATCATCATCATCATTATTATTATTATTATCATTATTATTATTATCATTATTATTATTATTATTATTATTATTATTATTATTATTATTATTATTATTATCCCAATGTGGATCGAATTATTTTTCAATCTGTCTGTAGATACCACACATCTCATCTGATCAAATACCGCCCTTTGCCTTCTATTCACCACAGCCCATATACTATTACTAAACATACCTTTCAAATTGCCGGTCCATTTTTTTGTCACTGCAAAGCCTACCTAACTGCAAAGAGATGAACAACAATAACATCAACAAAGAGACCAACAAAGCTATATATTTTTTCCTATTGCAGGACGTCTCTTGACAGCTTGGTACACGAACTCTGCAGCATCAAGGAAGCATCTAGTCCCTGGAAAGAAAGAGCTATACGATACAGCGAGTCAGTGATAATTCTAACTTCCACAACAATACTAGCAGTGGTCATACCCACCATGGGCTATGCAATTCAAGTGATAGGTATTTTGGGAATACCTGTGATATTCATTTTCCCAGGTGAGTCCATCAAAGCGTAAGATACTGTAAATAGGAAAATATTGCGTTAGTTTAATGTTTGCGTTTAGCCTCCAACGCAAAATTAAAATTCGCAATGATTAGTGCTGCCTCTTTAAGCGTATAGCTGGCACTCCATGTTGCGGCCAATTTGCAAAGTTAAAAAAACGCAGAAATCGATTTTCTGTAAATTCGCAAAATTTACTCTACACAATCTTTTGTGAATCTACAGTACATGTAGAGACTATTTACTGATCAAACAAAGTTTGCATGCTCGATTTATGAATAATTGGCATTTTGGTATAGTTCACAGCGAGTCCCTTCAAAATGTGTTTATGGTAATATGTAAACGTTTACTAAGATAAGGCAATATTTTAATGTGCTTTAGATGTAGTAATCCTTCACTCTAATTTTTTAATATTTGAATCCTTTAATAAGAAAAGCGTACTTTTATCAACCTGCAATTTTGATGTTGATCAATAGTATTTTTAACTTTTAGTACAATGCTGTGCCACCTTTTTTTTATTTATATCACATGGACAATATACAAGACAAAACAAACATTAAGTAGAAACTGCGCTTTTTGCTTACAGTTGGGGTAGTCTGTTTCATGTTTAAATGTTTGTTTATTGTGTAACTTGGCACCTTTAATGATAAATTGAGCCAAATTGTCCACAGAATCCTCTAAACGAAATTAATCTAGAGGAGGTTCCGGAATTGAATTTTTCTACTTTAATATTTCAAAATTGCTAGGAGTTTTTAATAATTGTGGTATTCCCGGTTTTCTTTTTTTCAATAATACAATCTTTTGGCTCCATCAGAATTCTGTTGACTGTCGGTTTTTGAGACGAATCACCTAATACCGGTAGTATGTGTGCGTCTGTTAGATATTCCAGTTTAATCTGTTGTGGGAGAATACTTAATGTTATCTCATGATTGGCAAAATCCTAGGCTTTTGATTGGTCAATTGGCCCATGATATGAAGCTATATCATGAACTTCCTTCAATTCACCTCTCAGAATCTTGTATTAACCTCTCAGAATCTTGTATTACCCTCCAAGCATTCTTGTATTAACCTGCTGCTTTTTAGGGTAGGGAGAGTTGAGCATTGTTTTAGATGACTATGCCCATGATGCAATTCCGAATTCTCCCTACCCCCCTAAGTGCATGATGCAACCACCAATTCTCCCAAACATTGCAAGATGGCTGCCCCTTTAGCAGACAATTCTCTGTTCATTTTTATTACCTAGGCAGAGGTCGAGGGGGCAATCATGAGATAAATTCGTTATCAACTGTTTTGGAGTATGATACAACTTATATCTCGCAATCAGAGGGCTGTATCACCCTCGGCTGCGCCTCGGGTGATACAGCCCTCTGATTGCGAGATATAAGTTGTATCATACTCCAAAACAGTTGATAACTAATAGTATTGAATGTTTACATGTTTTAAAGTTATATGATTAAAACCATGTAATAGATGAACATAAACGTGCACAGGATTCACTTTATCAATTTTCATTTTTGAATTTCAGGCCTATGTCTCTTTCGAATGGGCAAATCACAGAAGGGCAACAGAAAATGCTACCACTGGCTAGCAGCTTTCACTCTTATAGTGGCGGGCTTGGTCGTGATAGCAGCAGCCATAGGAAACTCAGCACAAGACCTTCTATTCCCGGCCAAAGTTAATCAACTCAGAGCGCAAGCATTGTGCTGATGTAAAATGCATTGACAATTTTGACTTGTTATTTATGAAAATTTTAAAAGAACAAAGATATTATGTCAAGTGACTTATTCCTCTGCGTGTGTGATGTGATTTAAAAATTATTTGATAATGTTTGTTTTTTTAATTCTCTGCAGCTATAAAAAGATGTTTTTCATTTTCTTGCTGGTTCACTCAGTATCATCGTATATTCATACAATGAGAATCTTGTACAGATAATGTGTCGTAATGTATACAAGCAGGTTCCTAGTATACTGGCATATATGTGATGGAACAAATTATCATGAAAACCTTATGTAAATAGAAAATATATGTGAATATTGAATACTTTCAAAAATCATTTGTATTTTTTCCCATTTCCTAGAAAATAATTCTATTTCATTTGCTAAAAGACATCAATACTCTTCAGATTTCATCTGGCTAAATAAAAGCTTTTTAACTTGAAAAAGGCTTAGCGGTCCACCTGTCATACGCTTAATACAAATAACCTATTTTGCTGATAAAATGACCGTTTATCACTATCATTCATCCCAAAGATGTTATCAATTTCGGATATTTTTACATGTTGATTTAATGTGTCTCTCAACCACAGTTCTATTGGTCACATTTTCGCATTCTAGAGAGGCATGGACAAGAGATTCTACACTTCGATAGTACAACAGTTTGGGTCATTTACTTATTTCATTTAATGTAAAGTTTTATTAGTCATAACCCTATTGTGAATACTCTTGAAGTGAATTTATCTTGAGAAAGTGTATGGAGTTTTTTTGCTGCATTTAGTAATGTCAATGGCGCTCACTACTGTGCTACATTATCTCTCTCTCTCTCTCTCTCTCTCTCTCTCTCTCTCTCTCTCTCTCTCTCTCAATATATATATATATATATATATATATATATATATATATATATATATATATATATATAAATATATATATATATATATATATATATATATATATATATATATATATATATATATACATATATATATATATATAGATAGATATATGTGTGTGTGTTTGTAATTATTCTTTTGCTATCCTTTTGATTTGAAATATTTTGTAAATATGCTGAATAAGCGTATGATTATATTAAAATTGTATATAGTTGTATATGAAAAGGTAAACTGTTTAAAACTGTACAGGACACAGGCATTCTTAAGGGGTTTCACTGTGTAAATAACTGGTGAAAATATTCTTATCAATTATTAATTTCTATTAAAATTGACTGGAGGTCAATTCTACCTGTACATATGGCTATCATAAAAAGTTTCTGAGATGAATAATACTATTAGCAGGAGATGGGAATCGTAACTTTGGGTATTGGTATTGCTGTTAAAAGAGTGGAACCTGTGGTTGCACTCTTATCCCTGTTGTATGATACGTTTGGTTGTGGGAAGTGGTGCTTACTTACTCTTCCTCAGTGTTCCCAGCAATCGTGGAAACTTTCTTACTTGCAATATGTGCAGCTAGCTGCCCCAGCACCGAGGAAATTCCCTCAGTGTTCCCAGCAATAGTGGAAATTTCCTCACTTGCAATATGTGCCCCAGCACCGAGGAAATTTCCTCACTTACAATATGTGCCCCAGCACCGAGGAAATTTCCTTACTTGCAATATGTGCCCCAGCACCGAGGAAATTTCATCACTTGCAATATGTGCAGCTAGCTGCCCCAGCAATGAGGAAATTGCCTGTGTTACCAGCAACCGTGGAAATTTCCTCATTTGCAATTTGTGCAGCTAGCAACCCCACCCACAGGAAATTTCCTGTGTTCCTAGCAATCGTGGAAATTTCCTCACTTGCAACATACATGGCACTCAGATCAAATATTGTAATGTATTATTTTATCAAAAATATTACTTCCAGAGCATCTGGCAAAATATGGCCCAAGAAACGGAACTTAAAATAAAGTTTTGTTTAAAAAATGTTCACTGTGGTTTATTGATTTAATTTTCAAACAGGTAGGGTTCATCTAAAAACTACCGAGGTATAATTCTAAGCCTTTGAAGGGCTTTTGGTTACCTTATAACTCAGGTTGTTATAGGTATGGAATAAAAACTTTGTCTTTATATGTTTTGCTTTGACCTTGCAGCACATATTTCAGGCATTCAGGTGTGTCGTATACTTTTCTTACTTGTTGGTGCTATAATATCTTAACTTATAGTTATGTTGCCTGATACAGAGGAGACTGTACAGTACAGACCTTTGATTCCTGCACAAGTCGTGCCTGGTTCTCCAAATAACCAGGGGTAACATGTCAAACATAAGCCAAGCAAATCAATGACCCGTGTAGCTTGCGAATTAAAACTACCTTCTATTGTGAGGTCACCATGCATCAATGCCCAGGAAACTGGGTGGCAATCGGGCCTGTTCTCATGTATTATGCCAGGGCTGCTGACACCTTTAGTGCAGGAATTAAATGTTGGCACTGTATAAGCCATCTGGCGCATATCTTAAGTCAGCTATTTATTTTCCCTAGGAAATTATTGAATAATGTAAATCCGGTAAAGATTGCGTTAGTTTAATTTGTGCATTTTTCAGCGTTTAGCCTTGATGTAAAATTAAAAATCGCAATGATTAGTGCTGCCACTTTAAGTGTATAGCTGGCACTCTATGTTGCGGCCAATTCGCAAAGTTAGAAAACGCAAAAATTTATTACATGGTCTTACTCAGTCTCGGGGTTTGTAAATACAAATTAGAACGACACATTTCTCAACGATTGTCTTTATTTAACATAAAAAGACGCATTATCAACCACAGCCCAGTTGCCTAATACCCTTTCACCAAAATCTCAGGTGAAGAGGATTTTGGCTAAAATGTGTCAGATTCATCATGATTTGCTATATATGATTCATTATTTATGCGTCTTTTAGCGATATTTCAATATTGTTGTCGACCCAGGTAAATAATCTACACATGGAACATTAGCGACTTTGCGTACCATGCACAGTGCACATGCTTGTATGACGTAGCAGACTCAGCGACTGCTGTTCAATTTGCTAAACTTAAATGGTAATAGAAATTTATTGGAAGTGCATTCTTGAGGATTCGGTCAATAAAAATAGACCGTTTTGCTTTGATATTGTATCTTCAGAATGTCTTGAAATAGAAAGGTTAAATAAAAAACGATTCATTCCCTTCCCTTTTCACTTTTAAAAGTCCTGTTTGGGGTTCCAACTCCCATCTTTGAGTAATTTAGAAAACCGGAAAATGCCTTGAAACTCACATTTTAACCCATTTCTGACAAATATATTAAGGTGACAGCAAGCGATTTCATCCGGAACGTGAAAATAGACATCTTCCTCTGTAAGATTCAATAAAAAATTATTATCAAAAATTTATTATTGAATGTCAGCCCGCTTCCATTTTTCACTTGAATATTTGTTCTTTTAGTGGTTTGCTAGATTCTTACGACAATTACTTTATCATGTTTGTGCGATTGTTGGCACACATTTCTTACTGTTAATCAGTTTGTCGGCATCCATAGCTTATAACATTTACAATTGAATGAGCCAATTCACATGTATTTTGAATATATACCCAAACATGAAATACAAATAATCATAATTGATTAAGGAATATTCATAAATCAACCATGATTATTTATTATTCAGCCTTAGATGAGTATTTGTGATTTATTAACGAATATTTAAAATTCTATACAACGTATCTGTAAACTTTTATAAATCATTCAGAATATTCCTTAATAATTGTTATTATGGATAGTCGATAAACTAATTACCAATTAATACAGATAAAACAAGAATATTTGAAAATAAATGTAAACATTCAAAATTAGAAACATTCTTATATCATAATTAGTTATCCCTATCTGTAGAGGGAATTACCATAAACATCTTTCATTTACAATATCCCTATTTCTTTATTTAAATATATATGTAAATTACAAATGTCCGTGATATTTTCTTTTATGATAATTTCACGTTTTGGAATGTATGCATTTAATCGTGCTTTTCAAAAAGTATAATTTTTTAAATACCACACTGGTTTGTCATAATATAAGCCTCAGAGAGGCATATGTTATGCACATATCATTAGTTGTGCCTATTCATGTCCACATAGTCCAGAATTATGAAATATTGGTTTCACACAGACAAATTTCAATCGTAGTGAATTGTATGTATCCGCCTGAGTGATTGGTGATGTAATTCGCACGACCTTTTACTTGTCACGCATTGGCTGACGATGTTTTGGTGGGCGTGGCCTAGCTTACTCTAGCGCGCTCTAGAGGTGAAAGCCACGTTTACTGTGACCGGCATTCTCGGTATTGTAATTGAGTATTAATGAAAAGATAGAACAGGTAATTATCACGATACACACATTGAGTCTTGACATACACGTTTATAATGTGGTACAGTTCGACATGCTTCTTTTCGAGTCTAGACAGGCATACAAAACTATACAGGACATTTATGACAAAATATGTGAATAACGGTTTGGATGTACATTGCTAAATTGTTCTTAAATTTCATCTGTATCGAAAACAAAGTAGTGTTCCGCAGATATATATATATATATATATATATATATATATATATATATATATATATATATATATATATATATATATACATACATACATACATACATACATACATACATACATACATACATACATACATACATACATACATACATACATACATACATACATACATATATATATATATATATATATATATATATAGGTATGTTGCCGACGACATCATCGAGATATCGCTAAAATGATTCGTCGCCATATGACCTAAGCTGTTGAAAGCTACATAAAAACCCATTTCCTTCCAACCTTCCTTCCGTCATCAGTAATTCCATCACTTGCGAAATTAGGAATATTTCTCACTCTTGCATATTGCACATAAGATTAGGTTCAAAAACCCTTTAATAAATAAATAACACCAAATTGAGGAACGTATACCTAATTAACGTGGTGCTAACATCATCTCCTATAGTATTTGTGATTCTAAAATTGTCTAAATTGAAGTCATAATTTTATATCTATTTTGAATTCTAAGTCTTTATGTGGATCCTTTTTTGTGTGCTTGTATGCCTTCAGCAAACGAATGGTCGTCGACCGTAGATTATCTTGAAAATGTCCACCATTTACTCTAATAGAACTTTGTTGTTTTGCTATATTGTTGTTGTGCTTGTCTGCATACTGATCAATGTCCTTATTATTAGCACGTCCATCTTTATCACCATCGTCACTCGCAATTCTGCCATTCCATATACTATCAGAGGTCAACAGCATAGGATTCCCCTCACTACTTTCACTTGTTTCTGACCCCGGTAGAACATGATGTTTTTCCTGTTGTTGCATCCACATATTCGCATACAGACCGTCCATCGCTAAAAGTTCTTCGTGTCTGGAATTGAAAGTGAATAGTAAATCAGTATAAACGTTATGGTCACGGAGTAAGCTGAATAAAATGAAATGCATAACACATTGCTTTTTTCACTCGCTTAGCATTGGTGAGACTTTGGACAGTCTGATGTAAACCCGGCACACACACACACACACACACACACACACACACACACACACACACACACACATATATATATATATATATATATATATATATATATATATATATATATATATATATATATATATATATATATGTATATATATATATAGATATATATATATATATATATATATACATATATATATATATATATATATATATATATATATATATATATATATATATATATATATATATATATATATATATATATATATATATATATATATATGTATATATATATATATATATATATATATATATATATATATATATATATATATATATATATATATATATATATATATATATATATATATATACTTTGGTGGGTTTGGCTGGTTTTGAACCATTCAAGATCCTTTTGTATATATACCTGGACGGGCAGCAGAAATCGGTCGACCCCCTCTTCCCCCCTCCATGACGTGATAAACCTGAACCCCTATTATCAGGGGAGGGGGAGGGGTCGGTTTGTTATCAAGGCATTGTTTTAGAATACCTGTACGTTTTAAAGACTGTTCGAGTTTGCCAGAATTTCAATTAAAATTGTGAAAAATCAGTGTTTTCTAGTACTGTTTTCTCGTCTATTGTTTGTACTACGCACCTGCCCCTTTCTGCAATCTCCCCCTCTTTCATGACCAGTATCTGGTGGGCGTGGGTGACTGTGGAGAGTCTGTGTGCCACGATGATAGTTGTGCGGTTCCTGCACATGCTTGACAATGACGTCTGGATGTCTCTCTCAGTCTTAGTATCCAATGCTGAGGTGGCCTGAAGACAGGGAGTGATTACAAAAGTGCGTTAGTAATGTAACTAAACAAATTGCTAATGATTTATGATTGATGATACTGAATGCATTTTCGTCTAAACACTTACTTGTATTCATTGTCGTTATTATAATTATTATTATCATTATTACTTTTATTATTATTATTATTATTATTATTATTATTATTATTATTATTATTATTATTATTATTATATTATTATTATCATTATTATTATTATTATTATTGTCACCATCAACATTATCAGTATTATCATTCTGGAACTCTTTGCCAGACGAAATCCAGACTACGTTCAGTAAATCTTTTTAAAGTGAGATGCAAAAAAAAATTTCATGTCAGTCCTCTCTGGGTCATAACAAAAAAGGAAATTCATCAATTCTAGTCCGAACGTTTGTATTATACTATGTGATATTGTTGTTTTGTCAATCTTGAGCAGTGGAGTTGATCATTACATGCGATGCCATTGGACTCTGGGCAGACTGTAACTCAAGCTGTAACTCAAGCTGTAACTCTAACCTCGGCAGTGGCCAACCCCTTAGATCGCTCGCCTAGTGGGGCAGCCCTCTTGAACTAGGTACCATACCTATTGTCCGTCCGATTACTCACCTCATCCAAAAGCACGATATTGGGAGATTTTAGTAAAGTCCTTGCTATAGCTACTCTCTGCTTTTCGCCTCCGCTTAGCTTTAAGCCTCGTTCACCCACCCTGGATTCGTAACCTACAATGATATAAGGAGGTTACTCAATTGCGATCCTTCAAATTTTCATTAACCCTCCCCAATGCTGAAGCTACTTTTGTCCAAAGCACAAGGATGAAAAGACCTTTGAAAACCATCTAAACCCTGTCATGTTGGTGTCCATAGGATAGCTCTCTCTCTGAGTACTCTCGGATGAGTACCCATATGCCAGGGTTTCAGGCATTTTTCAGGCTTCTTGCATCATTTTGTATTGGCCAAATTAGCCGCCAGCAGCATAAGGGTTAACAGGTGGTAACCAATTACATCAATCATATCTTTCATAAATGTAAATGTTTAATCCTTCATTAAAAACACATACATGTACAGTAATCCATGCAACAGAATTCCGGGCATTTCGCTTTTCAATGTGAAAATAATCCTGTACATGTACATCCGACGCGAAATTTTCAATATTCTAGGAATGGCGAAAGACGAAATCAATTTAAAAGATGAGAAAGTACATCAAACTCTTTTTTCATGTTTTTTCAAGGAAATAATTGAGTCTTTTTAAATGTGTGTCCTCTCACATTGATTACATATGCCCTGCTCAAAGGATAGGGTCCTACGGCCATAACATGTAACATCTGTGTGAAGTAATTTGCATTTCTTGTAAAAACAAATCTTGGACAGAAATTTAGTAGAAATGATCATTGTAAAAAGCGATGAATTCATTAACCTTGAGGCAAAGTCAAAATACGATGATGAATATGAGCGGCGGCAGCTGCAAACTTCATCTCCTCTTCAGTGGCTCCTGGCCGACTATATGCTAAGTTAAACCTAAAACGACAAGTGAGCTAATACATAGTACATACGCATACATACATATCTTCCTATAAATACACACACACACACACACACACATATATATATATATATATATATATATATATATATATATATATATATATATATATATATATATATATATATATATATATATATATATATATATATATATATATATATATATACATATATACATATATATAGGGCGAGAGACTCACACGCAAACATACCCATTGTGCACTTAAAGGAATGATTAATGAAAGTACATCGTATCTTAATGCAGAATCGCTACAAGACCAGTGACATATTTTCAGGTTTTACCAATCTATGCATGTGATACAAATTTACTTTATTATATATATGAAAGAATGCACCAAAATTCAGGGTCGCCACAATAAAACAATACTTTATTGTACTTTTGATCCTTAGTCGTATCGATTGCTTTCAATAAGTTTCAACAGTCATATTTTTACCATGTACAGTTCATATGTTATGGACAACTATATCTGAGCCACTGGAAGAAATTTCTTGTTTACATTAAACTGTATCACTTTCATAACTTACCTGATATCTTTATTGAATAGGACAGTATCTTGAGGTACCACTCCTATAACCTTTCTTAGAGATTGTTGAGTAACCTGAATATTGAAAAGAAAATGATTTACAGTAAATACCAGAATCTCTCTCTCTCTCTCTCTCTCTCTCTCTCTCTCTCTCTCTCTCTCTCTCTCTCTCTCTCTATATATATATATATATATATATATATATATATATATATATATATATATATATATATATATATATATATATATATATATATTCATTTGTATACAACTGTATATATAATTGATAAATTTCTTCGATATGTCAATGTTTAAGTGCTGATTTGCATTATTCATTTGAAAGTCGTTAAGCATGCATGCAGACCACTACCATCAGATACTATCCCTTCAATTCACCTCCTCACTCCTCAACTTCGCCTCACTATTGTTAAACTTTGATATGTTTGGCATCAAACCGGCTCTACCTTTGATATGTCTTGTCCGTCAATGCGAATTTGGCCTGTTCGAACATCATAGAATCGAAAAAGTAGACGAAGGATTGTACTTTTTCCACTGCCAGATTGACCAACCTACAAGACAGACTCGGCATAGAAATGTGCAACAAAAAGGACAAAGGTTACTCCGAATCTATCCAACGGAATCGACACTGAACTAGTATAATATTGCCTTATATCTAAGCATATCTTATCATGACGTACCAAACCGTGTCATTCTTTTATTGACCTGGTTGTGGGCAGAAAATATGTTTGGATTACAATACATACAGTTAGAAGTAATTAGGGAAGGGTTCTCAGTCCAGACAAAAACGAAAACAAGAAACCAAAGAAAAGTGAAATTTCAAGCCTTAAAGATGCATGAGGGAGGCAAGTTAGACGTTATAAGAAACAAGATTTACCTACTAGCGCGACTGTTTGTCCCGGCAGAACTGAGAAGCTGATATGCTTAAGACAGGGCCATCTGAAATCAAATACCCCTAGGAGTTATTCAGTTAAATGTGCCTTTGATATTTTTAATATTTAGCAGTCTTAGGACTCACATACGCCATTACATTATTCATATAAATACGTTAGTCATCGACTATGTAGCGTCCTTTTTTGCAATGCTTACAAGAAAAATAGGAATATCCCGAGTAATAAGATTTCATGTATTAGACAAACGAATTCTTCGCAGTTATTGTTCGTATTGTGCCATGCTGTAATAAAACAAACGTGAAAAAATCCACTAAGCAATTATACAATTGATTACTAATAGTTGTTTTATGGATAAAATCAAAGTAATCAAACCTGAAGTATGATGCCTACAAATACTTACCCAGGAGAATAACTAAAACAAACGTCGTCGAACTCCACTTTGCCGTCCATAATTTGCAAGCTTTTTGCTCCTGGTTCGTCCTCTATCTTTAATATACGATGATGTATGGAATACAATACCTCGGCCACTGCAGGCCCTTATCAATGCTCTACTTTGATAGCATAAGTGTAATTGACTATTGACTGTGCTGTACATGTACAAAATCATACGGTATACATTAGTTCTTTAATTTATAGTAACGTAAAAAACATTTTTTTTTAACTTAAAAATAGTACATGCAAAAAAGGCCAGACGCTGGCATGGCTTACAAGACATGTATTTGATAGCACATACAAACAATCATTACAGGACGTAAATAGATAACACGGCTGATTAGATAACTAAGAATAAAGTGAGGTCACACAAAATCAACTTGCATTAAAGAAAACTCCATGTATGGTAACAACTATGGTACAATTGAGGAAATATGTGGACATTTGAAGTGTCGTCTCTATCTCTACCATTGTGAGTTAAACTGGCCACTGTACGGGTTACTGATTGAGGAAGCCGGAGTTCCCAAGGAAAACACCGTCTAACCTCAAGCCTCATGCGAACGTCTTGGATTGTCCCAAATCTCCAACCATATAGGCATTGTGCGGCGGTGGGGCATGACGAACCGCCAATGCGCTAAGCCACCCGACCACAGGGGCTGCCCCATTGTAAATCAAGCCTAGCGCATGATAAGATAATTAGACGAGCCACAAAACGCTTGAGATCAATCGGCTGCTGGGGCCATTCTCGACAATCAAAGACATAAGGTTTAATTTAGGAGATAACGTGGTCTGGCACTCACCTCCGGCACTGTATCGAGTAGATCCAACATGTTTTCCATATCGATGAACGCCTGCTGAATTGATCTGTGTAAGAAAATGAATTTAAGAAGTTCATTAAAACCTTATTCACAAGTGGTAGATGTACGCACTTGATCCATTGATTCAGAGAGGTGACCATGTTTTGAAAGGCTTACACAAAGAATCAGGAATGAATCGTACCAAAAGTATGTGTCAATTGATGGTTGTATGATATAAAAAACTAAACATATGACCGTTCCATTCTGCAAAATCAAAAATACCTTATTTGATAGCGAAAATATAGAGAGGTGATTACTTCTTTTCTAGAGAAAACTAAAAACGGACCACAAAAATCAAACAGAGTATCTGTCGTCTTCATTCATTTTATAAGAAAGTGTTCATTTCATAGAATAATAATATCATGTTCAAGAAGTGCTCAACGAGATGCAAAATAGATTCTTGCTTCAGAAGGGGCATATACACAAATTGCAGCTTTAAAGGGCAAATGCACCATCATAATGATTTAGGTTCAAAATGTGCCTATACGTGTCACCTTTCTAATAAGACCACCCGCAAGTCTGTCCTCCTCAGCACTCCTCAGATATGGCTTATGAAAGTTAGTAAAAAACTAGCCTGAGTCTGGGCATGGAGGCTGACATTGCAGGCCAATTAAGCCCAATTAAGCACAATCAGTGGTATGAAGTGACTGCCAGTGCTGCTTCTGATTGGTTGAGAGATATCAGTGCCTGGAAATGACTGCCACTGATATCTCTCAACCAATCAGAAGCAGGGCTGGCAGTCACTTCATAAGCACCACTTCTGATAATGGCAGCCTCTATACCCAGACTCAGGCTAGTTTTTTACTAACTTTCATAAGCCATATCTGAGGAGTGCTGAGGAGGACAGACTTGCGGGTGGTCTTATTTGAAAGGTGACACATATAGGCACATTTTGAACCTAAATCATCATGATGGTGCATTTGCCCTTTAACTGCCATCATTTTTTGCCTTGATTATGAATAACAACCGCAGTCCTTCATATTCCATTAGTTGAAAGCATAATACTTTAGTTATAAGCACAATACTTTAAAGCTTAATCATTATAAGTAAGCAAAGGAATGTGTACTCCAATAATATGACCTCTAAACATAATAATTACTGCCCATTGGTATGTTCTAGAATAATAGAAAGTATATCCTGCTTAGTATTTGTAAATACTCCTTTAATTTTGGAAATATCTTTATTCGCTTATGAGCATAAATGTACTCGTGCGCATACATTACAATGCATTCTTTAATAGAAACATAAGGACGGATATTCATGTACAATGTAAGCACATGCATACACAGATACACACGCACACGCATGGTTTGTCATGTGCAATGTGCTGTTAACGTAAGAATGGTTGCTTAAAGGCACATCGGCACACAAAGTAAATGACACTATTAACTGCACTAGGGATTCGATCAATCAAAATTTTGCACCATGATTTTTTTACGTAAAGAGATTTTACTACAAGACATCTAAAATTGATGCTTTCTACATTGCAGACATTTAATCCCTTCGCCAGTAGACCGGACGTCTGTCAGTGCCTGGTTGTGCGAACACCCATGGTTAACATGTCAAAAAATAAGCCAAGCATATCAATGACCCACGTGGCATGCGAATCAAAGCTACTTTTAGCTTTGAGGTCATCCCTGCATCCATGCCCAGGAAACTGGGTGGCAATCGAGAGTGCGGTCGTGTATTATACCCGAGCTGCCCATGCATCCAGTGCAGGAATTAAAAGTCTTCACTGTACTATCATGTGTAAGGTACTTGCCTATAGTGGCTGGCTAGTTCTCTGAGCGGGATGTGGAGCTGAGCGTAGTAGGTAGTATAGAGGACGAAGTCGCCCACGGTGTAGCCCTGGTGTGTACTGATGTACCATGCACACAGTAAGGCCCCCCACAGCAGGCCCGAGTGGAGGACCAGGCTCTGTACCGTACCCAGGATGTTAGCTGTGAAGCTGTAAACCCACTCTGCTGCCTTGCAAGAAATAGTGATATTCCTTAAAGATCATGTGCTTAGGAAATGTATGTATGTATGTATGTTTATTGGCTGTAACGACAGTTACAAAATCATACTTATAACATATACAAAATATATATATGGAACAAAATGTAACAAAAAATAGAATATATGAAAGTGTTAATAGTATAACACTGTGTATTAGACAATAGACTTTATATTGAGAAATATTAATAATATATATATGTGTCATATTCAATATATATTGACACTTTTATACTATATTTACATGTTTTAAAGTTCATTTGCCCATAAGGCTAGAAGATACGCTATTCAAGGTATTGTGCGGATACCTCGAGAAATAATTTGCGTATACCCTTCACACGATCAAACATACCACAAGATTGTATTATACATTTCGTTTACATATTTCGCAGTTATTAATAAAAAATCATAATATTCGTCTGTATCCACATCATCTGTCGGTCTACCCATTATTACAAGGAAAGTATTATTATCTGGCTTCAAAAATTGCCTCCCTATATCTTGCTCAAGCATCTGGATATCGTGTTGCATTTGTTGTCTTATATTATTCATATAATTGCAGTGCATTATCATGTGCTCAGCGTCCTCTATTGATAATGTCATGCATAGATCGCAATATGGTCGATTTGCAGCATCGTTACGGAATTTGTAGCAATCAGCTTTCAGTCTGCTTGCTCTACATGCTATTTTCGCCATTGTTTCGAAAAGAGTCATGTGTTTCGGAAAAATGTTACTAAGCACCCACCATACCAGAGGACCTGGTTGCACCATGATACCTTTTAGGATTTTTGTAGAACGAAAGAAACTGGTTCTTATTACCCAGTCCTGACTTTCCAGATTCCAGGCTCTGGCCCAGACTAATTCTTTCCATTGCGTTTTCGAATATACTATAGTACCCTCTAACATATTATGCATCTCATTACCTAAACCAAACATATCAGCGATTTTAATAATATCAAACGAGGGACTATTATACTGGTTTAAAATACATATATCAGAGTTTTCTCGGTATTTAAGAAGCCTGTTTACAAAAACACGTTTATATATAGACCCATCGTTTTGCATAGCAATGGTCCTTATGAATAGCAACTTTTTTACATATATGAATAATTCTATTCGGATCAGCATAACTAGTCTCATTTGGTGACCTTGAATGGAACCGTTGAATTCGGCGTCCAGCATATCTCTGGAACCCTTCTATTATCACAATATCTTCGTCTGATAGTATCCATAACTCACTTGCGAAAGTCACAATTGGGATAATCATAGCCCAAAAGAGGATACTACAGGCATGCATAGATAAGCCTCCTGGTTTCAATCCCAAACCGGCGGCCGCATTCAACGTTCTCCTACCCTTTTTGACCTTTTCTATTGTTCTAGCAGTATAAGAGGACTTGGTAATATTCTTCAGTCCCAGGTGGTCATATTCTGTTTGTTCTTTAATGTGACTCCTGCCCAATTTATAAGTCCTATACATAGCGTTATTCCTACCTTCTATTTCACTTTCCCCATATACCAAAATTGCACTCTTATGGGGATTGAACATATATCTCCACTTTTTGCTGTGGTTATATACTAGATTTAATACCTGATCTGTGTTATGTTTATTTGTACTGGCACTAGCAATGTCGTCTGCATATCCAAGGGGAGGTATGTTGACGCCATATACTGCACAGCAGAGACCGCTATTTTCTAGAATTTCCACAAGTGAGTTTATAAAAGCAATATATTTTGTCAACAATAAATATCCCCCCTGATGGATTCCGCATTAAAGCCTATACCAATCAGACATCTTATCCTGTACCCTCACTCTACATTTAAAATCAGTATAGGTTATATATAAAAGCCTCCATGTTTTACCTTTTATCCCTAATTCCCTTAGCCTAAAGAAGAGTCCATCTATCCAGACCCCGTCAAAAGCTTTTGATACGTCCAGGTACGTAACAAAAACTTTCTGACTAGTCTGGAGGTTTGTAGCAATGGCCTCTTGTAGGAGGTACGCTGTATGAACGCACGAGGTGCCTTTCCTACATGCGCCCTGTAGGTCTGACAATACGCTAGTGTCTACCCACCACCGTTCCATCCTTTTCCATATTATGATCTCAAAAAGTTTGTTAAAGGTTGTTAATAGCGTTATACCTCTATAATTATTTACATCTAAAATAGGAGCATTTTTCCCTTTGTAAAGGGGCACCTGGACCCCTCTACGGAAGTTTATAGGAACGTATTCTACTTGATAAATCCAGTTATAGGCTAGGCAAAGAACTTCTATCACACCCTCTCCAGCATGTTTCAAATGTTCCTTGGTGATGCCATCATAGCCCGGGCTCTTCCCTGAATTTAGTGTCTTAATACCATTCCTTATTTCCCTTGTAGAGATGTGCTCATTTGAAAACATATCTCCATCCCTCAATAACATTATAGACTTAAGCAATTCATTTTCAAAGTGATCGTATTGCCAGAACTACTAGTATCTAAATTATATTGATTTGAGAATGTTGGAATATTTAAAATTACGAGGTACATTTGGTCAGTAAGAAAATATATTAACTTACTTTTTGAAGATTTATGATTTTACTGAAGTGAGATATGTGTGGCTTTTACATATATAAACGCCTACACACTGATCCTCACAAGCAGACTAACTGTGACTGGCTAGACCATCACTGAGCAGAAAAAGACACAGAATGTTTCAGAACTTCACATAGGTATGTATATTTGTCCAACATTCTCGACAATATAATTGTCATAGATGTACCTGCACGCATAACTCGATTACGTAAGTTTTGGTCGACCCACACAATTTACCATTCAAGTAATGGAAAAAAACTCGATTAACTTAACCCCAGTGTTTAGTAATCATTAGTTATCCAAAAGCGCCATTTGACCCATTTCATTGACATCTTATGTCTGGCAATGGCAACGCATTCCATTTTCTATAGTATTGCTAGTGTATGCTTCCTATTAATTATTAGAGTAGAAGTACCATGTTGATATTATTGAACCATATTCTCTGTTGACGCTTATTAAAATGAGATAATGAGTCCAACATTTTTTCTTGAGTATATTGATGTTAATTTTCTTACGTTAATTTATAGCTTTAAATTATTTAAAAAATATATGTTACAAAGTTCAGTTTCCACTTACTATTTTGTATTCCTAATTATTTGTATCATATTGTGTTATTATACTTACTTTGTAAGTGCTCTTTTGTACAGACAATAATGTACATTGCATTACATTATACCTATCAAACGTACCTGATAACGCAGGGTGGCATCTCGGTAACAGTTCACTTCAAACTCTTCTGCACCGTAATATTTCACCTGTGTGAAGAAATAGAGGTTTTTGATCTTTTACAACACCATTACCCTGCTGCTGTGAATTGTTTGATAACACCTTGTGTTATTGTATTATTAGTGTAGTATTGTATTATTGTATTCACACTCTTCTGCATCGTAACATTTCACCTATGTGAAGAAATAGAAGTTTGTGATCATGCATTTACAACACCATTACCATGCTGCTGTGAATTGTTTGATAACATTTGGTTTTGTATTATTATTTTAGTATTGCATTATTGTGTAAGTTGTCCATGAACGAATTCCGTAAGTAGGCATCAGGAAAGTTTGATAATTAACTATAGTTTATTCCTAATTATTATAGGATTGTTTATATTCCCCAATCAATGTGTTATGATTCATAAATAGAAATAGCACTGATTTGCTAATATCAAAATTCGATAGAATATGTTCACATTCTAGTATTCATTCGTGTTTTTTAAACTTTGAATCAGCAGAATTAACACCAGGCACGACCACTAAAAATTATTCAAGGTATCTGCAAATATATAGTGATACGACTGCCTGTGTATATCAAAACAGGTGCAGGTTTTTATCACCAAACAGGTTAGCTAGCAGCATCAATACACTATATACTTTTCAAATAAAATCTAGTTTTAAAACTTGTACATTGTGTATCGCTTTAGCATGTATCAGTATCATCTCATATTAATATATTATTATATATTCCATTTTAAACAAATAGCACTTCAATGACTTTTTGCAATGACACAACATTATACAAATATGCCATGCCAGTGGGGGTAACATGATGGAATGTTTCCCCGAGGGAGGATGGTTTTCCCCGAGGGCGGAGCCCGAGGGAAAACCATCCTCCCGAGGGGAGACATTCCATCATGTTACCCCCGCTGGCATGGCATATTTGTTTTATCATACTGAACAAACCCCATTTGTAATTTAAACAAAGCAAGGTCACAGATGACTGGTGATTCACACATTCCCCGCTAGGTGTCGCTAGTGGCAACGGGCAACATGAAGCCCTCACTGATGGCATCAGGCAACATGATGATTGTTAACTGTTAAGTCAGCCAATCACGGCTTACGATCTTCAAGTGAGGTATGATAAAAACATTTAATCCAAATAACATTGGAACAGTTCCTGTCAATGTCTATTACCCTTCTTACCGCAGTTCTTTTAAAGCAAGCTATCTATAGCAAATACCTACTGTTTCAAAATTGAGTAAAGAGTCTACACTCTGAGTATTCTTGTCGTTGTCCAGTCTGTTCATTTCTCGTCTGTACTTGGTTCGCCATTCAGATATCGATATAGTACTAACTGAAACAATGAGCGTATTGGCGTGAGAAAAGGGTCGAATGAATTTGAGGATTATATATATATATATATATATATATATATATATATATATATATATATATATATATATATATATATATATATATATATATATATATATATATATATATATATATATATTTATATATATATATATATATATATATATATATATATATATATATATACATATATTTATACGATGAATCATGTTGTATTCGTACAAATTTATCTATGCTATTTAATATAAATCGTTTTTTTCAATGGGAGTTTATTTGAATATTAGGACCATTTAGTATTCTGTGAAGAGCTTTTGAATAGTGTATGTGGAAGGGGCACACGATCAAATACTAATACTAACTTTCAGGGAACAGTAACAGCATTCACATGTATTATGATCACTTACCTAAATAAATAACCATGGTTCCAAGGACCAAGAGACCAAAATATAAGTTAAATGCTGCTATGAAGTAGATGATTGCAATGATAATATCAATTATGGATGGAAGAAGCTTGAAAAGAACACGACTGAAACAAAAAGTGGAAATAAAATGTATGCACAGTTTGATTTTAATCAAATTTATGAACGGTTTTGTCCAGGAATACAGCTCCAAGTCAGTGACCCAAATTAAAAACATATTTTCGCATAGGCCTTGCACCTTGCAATGATATTTCTTCAAATGCCTTCCAGCTTTTAAAATAATTCTATTCAGACATAAGGACGAATGATGAAAATGTATGTATTCATATTGTAGTCGCTAAATGATAATTAAAAAGTTCACAGTTGAAAGTTCTCAAATCACAGAGATTTTACGCTGCGATTGGAAAAATTGCGAGAGGAAAGCCAAGTGCACAATAGGCCAAGCACACAAACACAAAGAAGAAGCCTTGATAGCCGAGTGGTCAAAGGCAATGTCACTGACTTCCCACTGTCTCTAACCAATGCCCAGGTTTCGATTCCGTCTAGAGGCTTTTTGGAAGTTTCCAATAACTTATGATTATGTGATGGTTTTCAGATTGGCTCCGCCATTTGCCACTTACTCACCATGAGGAAATGTGACGAAAAAAAAACAAAAAAACTCCACATCTCGGAATTGTCCACACTTCGTGATTTCACAGCATCCTCGTTTAATACTAAAACCATTGAAGTAAGATACCAATCATGATACGTACCCTAATATCAGATTGATGCTGTTTGTTCCTCTGTCCATTACTCTAAGAACCTCGCCAGTCCGTCTCATCAAATGAAAACTCATGGAAAGACTTTAAAATGAAAAACAACAAAAATAGACACTGAAAAGCTTTTCCAGCCTACTTAACCCCATTTAGGGACGGTGCGGAGCGGTTTGATTTGAGGAACGTATTTTATGATGAGATAGGAACAACTGGGCCAGATGCACCAATTTCGCCTTTTGGTATCATCAATGGACCAGTGCATCGATTATGGGTATTATAATAATATATTAATAAAGATGTTTTATTGTATTTCCAACAATGTAGTTATCTTTTTGTTGTATTGATATTTGGTACAAAAAATTGAATTAATGAAAATATATTAAATTGATGAGTGTAATTAAATTTATGGCACTAAAAACGTGAATGTAGTTGCGCAAAGCTTCATAAAAATGTAATTCGTACAAGTCTTATATCGTTTCAACGATTTATTTCATCATATGATATTTGAAAATGGCAGACGGGCTCATCTTAGATCAGCTTCTCTCACTCCAAAAGAATGAGTTCAATCGACATCTCTTTCCATTGGCGGGTGCCTTACCTATGTAGATGTGAAAAGAGGCTGACCCCCAACTCTCTCATTGTGAACTGAGCCACTGGGATCCAGAAGAATGCCCTAATATGCTCCAGAACGCCTGTAGATCCTGGTGGAATATACGAAAGAGATGTTACAATAGGAAAATCTATAGCTATATTATTTCCTGAGGGAATATAGCAAAGAAATGTAGGCCATCAGTAGGCCAAGCTAAAGCTATTGGTTAAAAACCAACGTAATCTACCCTTTAAATACATTTTAAAGACTTCAAAACTATATGCATTCATAAACAAATACTATTACAGACAAACCTAAGTCGTTTGCATCCATTTTTTCTTGTTGTATTCAATCAGGTTAATTAATGCCCAAATTACAGTTCCCTATATTTCCATAAGTCGACCACTTATTTGGGTAGGTAACATGTAAGCACTACACATGCACTACATAAGGGACCATACTAAGTGCGGAATAAGTAGCGAAATTCGACAATAGAGTGACCCAAGCTCTTACCATAGAGGTGTCATGTTTTCATAACCATCTCAGAGATCAACAACAGGTATTTCATATGCTAGTATTTAAGTCAGCTATTTTGCTGGGTCAGGTCGTTTATCAAAATCACAAGCAAGGTTCTGGGAAGTACTCATATGAAGGGCTGATGGCATTTAATTCCTGCACTAAATGCCTGGGCAGCCCGGGCATAATACAAGACCGCACGCCCATTTGCCACCCATTTTCTGGGCATGGACGCATGTATGACCTCACAACTGCACGTAACACTGATTCGCATGCTACATGGGTAATTGGTGTGCTTGGCTTATTTTTAGACATGTTATCCATGGGTGTTTGTACGACCACGCACTGGCAGACGTCCGGTCGACTGGTGCAGAAATTAAATGCCTGTACTGCATCTAAATAACGTCATGGACATTGCCTACATGAGTTGTATCCTACGTGTATGAAAAAAGTAATAAACATAATAAACATCACTAGCAGACTTACCATGTAGCCACTTCAAACAAAAAAAGATTACAATAAAATCCCATCGAAATTCTATTGTTGGAGGTTTTGTGAAATTCGACCCCTGTGTATTTGTACCGTTTCCACCATTGTCATCTTTGGCCAATTCTGGCAATGCAAGACTATTAACTGAAAACAAAAATGTATTTAATGCATTATAAATAGACACAGCGATGTAAGACAACGAAACGAACGCACGAAAAAACCATTGCTTAAGTAAAACATCTGGAAAGTGTGACTTTAAAACATTTCCAGCCCACCTCTGTTAAATAAAACAGAGTGACGCACAACAGTACAATTGTTTGAAAACAATATGATTGTTATCTAGACATCCTCTTATGTAAACATTTTCGTAGGGTGAAAATATGCGTTCTTAAATTTCAGAATATACACAAAACAGCTAAAATAGTAATACCACGGTGCCCAGAATACATATATCAATACGTGTAGGTACTTGGCCTATTAACTTTGTAAGCTTTCTAGCCTGAGACATTATGACACGTTTCACAATGTGGTACATTCATAAAAACATAAACAAATCACTAAAAACATCATATATATTGTTAATGGGTTCTAGTGAGCGATTTTGATTGACAACATAATGGACTTCGAATAAAATATTGAATAAAAACGTTTTCTACAGAATAGTCTAATATACTGTTAGTCGACGTATATGTGTGAGCTCGGAACAGGTTAAACAGGTTCACGTAGCGTAGGGGTTATGTGCACTCTTGACCTGCTTTATACAGTAGTCATCAAATTCATAGGAATAGAAACAGTTATCAGTCAAAACACTCAAACAAACTAAAAATATTCTTCAAATGAATACGGCACCAGGTGATGTCAAAACCATCTCGCAATTTAGTTGATAAATCCATAGATACAAATAAATATTGAAGAGAAAATACATTTTTGATGAGATTGCAAATGTAATACAAGTTGCACCCCAGCATGATAACATAGACTATTGTTCTTCTCATAGTAAAAAGGGATTACTGTTAATCCTGGATTTCTCGAAAGCCTTCGATACGATCGAATGGCAATTTATTACAGATGTTTTGAATCTTTTTAACTTTGGAGAATCATTTACACAAATGATTCATCTATGCCAGTTAAATTCAACCTCTAGAATAGAACAAAATGGTTATTTATCTAACCCTATTGTTTTAGAAAGAGGATGCCGGCAAGGGGATCCACTTTCCCCCTATGTATTTGTCTTGTGTGCAGAGATCTTGTCGCACATCATTAGGGAAAAGAGGGATATCATGGGCATTGAGGTACATGGTGAGGAGTCTAAGGTGTCTCAGTATGCCGACGATACCACTCTGATGGTATCCGAGGATCTACAATCTATTATTAATATTATTCGTGTGTTAAATTGGTTCAAGTCTGTTTCAGGGCTTGACATCAATAAAGAAAAAACAAAGGTGGTCAAGCTTGGTGCATCAAGAGACAGCAACATACCCTGGCAGGGCAAATTTGGATTTAATTGGTCTACGAAATTTGAGATCTTGGGGATTCATTTCGACATGAATAAATTAAACGAAATCACTGACCTAAACATTCAGAGAAAAATTGGCGAAATTCAAAAACTAATTAGAATTTGGAGCTCACGGAACTTAACCCCTTATGGTAAAGTAACTATCATAAAATCCCTTTTAATCTCCAAGATCACTCATATGTTGCTGTCTCTTCCTAGCCCAAGCTGTTTCTGTTTTAAAAATCTTAATAATTTATTCTCAAATTTCCTATGGTGTGGTAAACCACCAAAATGGCGGAAAGAAATTTTAGAGGGAGAAATCTACCATGGTGGTCTTAAACTTCCCGACCTCTCTCTTTTCGACAAATCATTAAAACTTGGCTGGCTCAAACGCTACCTTAGATCTACAGGCAAATGGACTATTTATCCAAACGATTTCGAATTATGGGAAATTTTTACTTATGGTCCAGATATTATCGATAAATTACTGGAACTGACCTCAAACAAATTTTGGCAGGACGTTCTACGTAGTCTTGAATTCTTTTGGAAATCTGATGCCAAGCTTAATAAAGATTTTATAAAAAATACACCCATTTGGCTAAATCCAGACTTCTCCATTCCTATAAATAAGAACTGGTTTAAGCATGGTGTATCAACTATATCAGACTTCCTAGGGGACATGAATACCATTCTTCCCATGGATGACTTTATAGCTAGATTCAACGTAATACAAACTTCTTGGATTATAATTATGTCACCACTAAGATTAAGAGATACATTGAGTGGCAAGATTTACCACTATATTCGGAAGAATCACCGAAAAACAGTGCACTCAATGTGTTTCTTAACCTTACAACTAATGGAGTTTCTCGCATATACAGTCGTATGAAGGATTCTCATACACACATACTTGATAACGCTGTCGATATATGGACTAGTAAACTTGAGGTAGACATTGAAAGTTTCTGTTTGAGCAAATCGTTTCACTTTCATCATTTGCATTATAAAGATACTAACTTAAAATATATACAATTCCGCACGCTTCATCATCGCTTCTATACCAATGAAAAATTATACAAAATGGGTATAAAAAGATCAGACAGATGCAGCTTTTGTCTTGCAACTAGTGATTCTGTGGAACATATGCTGATCCAATGCCCCATTATAAGGAATCTGTGGGGAGGCGTGCGAGATTGGATAGAAGAATTAGGTATGCCAAATTACACTATAACAGACTCCAAAATCATCATTGGTGACACAGAAAATGCGCTATGCATCAACTCTATCATATTATTAACCAAAAAGGTAATTTATAATGCAATGAAGAAAGAACAAAAACCTCATATATCTCATGTCAAAAATGAAGTAAAAAAGTTTTATTACGAAGACAAATATCGACATTATGTACAAGGGAAAGGTCGTTATTTCGACAAGCAGAATAATTTATTGAACATTTTCTATACAACATAGTATTTATTAAAACATATCACCTATATCAACAATAGACAACACATTATTCTCATCACTATTTGTACTGTACCGTATTTATTGACATGTGGATGGAGGAAATAAAAAAGGATTGAAAAATAAAAAAGTTGCACCCCAGCAGGGTTACATTCATAAAGTGAACAGTCATGGCAAAACCAAGAAAAACAGTGAGCTGGATATCCTTAGTGACAAAGGAAGTGAAGAAGAATGATTGTGGCTGTAAGAAATAATGATGTACTTACCTATCTTCTTGTAATATATAGGTATGGCAATTGCCACTACTCGGCCCAGCACAATGCATACTCCGGCAAGTACAATCAGAAGTTGTAATCTTCGACTCTTTGGCCACATGTATGGCCAGAGGATCTTACTCTTACGCCAGATACCTGACCACGTAGACCGCCATTCGCCTTTGTCCACCAAACCCTGTCAACACAGAAACAAGTGGGTAAGAGAAGTTCTAAGAAAATAGGTACTTCATCATTATCATCATCATCATCATACTCATCATCATACTCATCATCATTCGTCACCAATGTAATTATTATAGGTATCACTATATATATTGTTATAGATATTAGCATAGGTATTATCATCATTATTATTTGATATTATTGTTATTATCAATACTATTACTATTAATATTGGAAAGTTGGAAAAAGGTACTATGGTTTTTACAGTTGAACTTGGAAGCTCACGACATAAATGCAGGTCACAACGTAGGCATGAGCGCATATGCCATAATATAACACACATAAAACGTCAGAATTGATGTGATGATGTGTACTAGAGATATATTTCAAAGCTCAATCATTCATTATACACTACTTAATCTTTGTCTCATTGTGCTGTGGATGAGAGTAGCCATAGATTGGAAGGGTTTAAATCCGTACAATATAATAATGACAAGGGGACAGGAGCACTTGTCTGACCTCCATTGATACGATGTGCAATGCCAGCCATCATCCCATTGTAAACTGATAGCTATCTGACCTGCTGGCCTTCCTTCGGACATAGGGTGGATCCAGACCAGAATGGGTGTTGACCTATCTATGTACTAATGCACCAAGTGATATCGTGATAAAACGCCTCTCTTTGTATACTAGAGGAAGGGAAGCTGACTTTCGATAAGTGCGATTGTTTGAAGTTAAGCGTCACTTTTTATGTCATATTTGAGATGAATTGGGATTAGCCAATTGTAGTCGGTGGAAACCACCGCCGAACTCGAAATCACTGGCACCTTTCTCACATGCCCTGAGCTGGATTCGAACCCGGACTTAGGTAAGAGAGCAGAAAGAAAGGTGCAATTTCATGTACTTATTCCACTCTTATTAATGCTATTAATCAGAAATTTATTTAAAAGGATATTTAGACAAATTGCATTCTCCGCATTGTCGAGACCCAACACAGGTATGCGGGGAAGTGATTTAAAGATACAAATTGCCCCATCATCCTACAGGTATAATGATTGTTAATTTCTACATATCAAATGTGTGCTTTTAGGGAAAACAACTGCTTATGATTGCTTAATAAGGCTATGCTAGTAAGGTATATATATATATATATATATATATATATATATATATATATATATATATATATATATATATATACTAGTATATATATATATATATATATATTTATATATATATATATATATATATATATATATATATATATATATATATATATATATTTATTTATATGTGTGTGTGTGTATAAATTGAGAGAGACAGAGAGACACAGAGAGAGACGTGAAATGAATTCAATTCTACCAAAGACTTCAATTAATCAGTGTCTCTGATTGTACGTACATTTGCACATGAAGTGAAACTGAAAATCATACTATGGCCAATTGTCAAGCTTGGCAGTATCATTATCTAGGTGAGCAAGCAGTATGATATTGAACTCGGCCCTAGATACTATATATTATCGATTGGCTAACGTAGTGGGCCTGTCTATCAAGGAAGCTAACCCCAGAGTATTGTGTTGATTCAATACAATATAATGCTTAATGTTAAACGCAGATTGCCGACGTTGTGATGATACTTGTGTTGGAAGTGCAGATTCAACAGATGTAAAAACATAATAATAACAGAAATTCAGTTTCAAGATTCCATTTTACAACAGCATCATTGTACAGATCTATCTGCGTATATTGGTCTTTGTTATGCATACAAAGTGTCCAATAACTAGCATATCTGCAATATCACAGAACTCGCCTGGTATGTTGGCTGTATTGTACTGCTCATCATAACCTCAAATCCAATGACAAATACTCAATTGTCAAAGAATAATAAAATAGAGAATGGGCAGTCACTCACCTCTTTAGATTTCTCGTACTTCCGTCGTTTGCCCATAGCCTTGATTGCGTGAGGAGCTGAGGGTGGTCAGGTTTTGAGACTGAGAGTCCCCATGCTATCAGAGCGTCGAGGGGAGCTGTTGACAAGCCGCCAACCAGTCAGTGGTGAACTTTGAGCAGAGACCCCGTGATCCCTGAATCACATTAAGGCAGCTGATCTTACAAACAATAAAACTGATTACATGTCAAAATGATCTCAGTGAGTGTATATGTGGTGCCTTTTTTGCGCTACTCTTATTTTAACGTGATCGCTGTACCACATTGACTTGGCTGATCTAACAAATATTGGAATTAAAGATCGAATTGACCGCATTGATTTAGTCATTTTTTCAACTCAGCTTTTTCAATATTCTGAATGTATTTGGCTATTAAGCCTATACAAGGTATATATTGCCTGAAAGTTTTTTCTGACGAGAAACACATTAAAGGTCACTAATGTATCCCCCAGCAGGGTATAAATAGTATCAGAATTTAAGATTGCACTCCGAAAGTGGATACTGGAGTTTTAATCGCTGCTATCAATTCCAATGTTTCGCGCATCAAATTAAAACAGGTGATTAAACGAACAAAACCTGTTTGTTTATTGCATTGAACAGTGACTGTGTTTTATCCATGCAGCTCTTATTTTCGCGTAATCCCTATATCACATTAAAGCGGGTTATCAAAAAGACAATAGAGCACACACACATATATGTATATATATATATATATATATATATATATATATATATATATATATATATATATATATATATATATATATATATATAGATAGATAGATAGATAGATAGATAGATAGATAGATAGATAGAGATAGATAGATAGATAGATAGATAGATAGATAGATAGATAGATAGAGATAGATAATCTTTATTTCAAGTCGGTAATAACTTTACATAGTAAACACGAGCTGCCAGGGCTCTTGGCCGACTAAAAATAACAATATAAAATATAACATACAGGGTGTAACAGCAATATAAATGATAAGTAGAGGGGACGTATGTTGGCACACATTAATTGACAATGAGTAATATCTTCAGTCTTTCATGACATATGTTTATGATTTTGGAGTAAAATAGCATATACCCCTACTCGTTTACTAGTATTACTTATAGCAGCAGAGAGAGCAAGTACAGTTATTTCCAGACCAGGTTGAAATTAGGTTTTTGAACTCTTTTAGCGAAGCTGTTTGTCTCAAGTTGTTAGGTACTGAGTTCCATGCTTTATGTCCAGTATATCTCGTTCCTGCACCCTCTCTAGCTTGGAGAGATTATTCTTGGAGCAGAATGGCCATACAATGGGGCTGTAGTTGAAAGTTGACAGAGGTTACCAATTCTCTTAAGAGCATTAAGTTGTTTTGCAGCCTTCTTACACATTGAGGATACTTGAATGTCAAATTTCAGTTTGTTATCCAATTCTACACCAACAGGTTTACAGATATTTTAAGTTTGATGTTGATGGAGTCGATGGAGAAGTCTATTTGCACCTTTTTGTGACCAGGGGCAAAAGAATTGTCTGAAATATTTCAGGGTTTGCTTTGCTTCGAACCAGTCGATAGCAATTTCAGTCATACATGTACGTACTAGGTGTGACTTGACATTTTCAATATTCTCATCACTGTTGCAGATTGTATTATCATATGCGTGGTTATAGAGAGTTGTTTCATTTAAAGATGCAAAAATGTCATTTAGGAAAATGTTGAATATAACTGGGCCGAGTATAGATCCATGAGGTACAACATTTTGATTTTCTCTCCTTAATGCTTGAAAAAAGGCCAAGGTGTTATTTCTCTTCATAGTTTAAGGTCATTTGAAGGTCAAATTTTCTGTCATAGACTGTATATCCCAAGTATCAAAATGAATCATTTTGGCATCCTAGACATATTGATAAGTGTACATTTTTGAGGCGTTCTGGCCAAGTATGCAACTGAATGTAGGTTTGATTCCCAAGTTTCGCGGGTCATTGATGTGCTTGGGGATAGGATTGTTTTCAGACTTCTTCCAAGCGTCAAGTAGCTACAGTGAACATTTCCACAATCTTACATTTAAAAAAAAAGATTAAAAAATATTGAGAACGTTCGCTTTTTCCTTTGCTCTTTTACCTGTTTTCTCATGGACAGGTCCTCTGAATAGGTGTATTTCAATTGACTCCTCATATATGATCATAGATTCAGATTGAGCTTAATATTGCTATTATTAAAATTTCCAGTTCTAAATAAGAATGTGGTGAGACCCAACTGACACTTGTCTATGTACTAGTGGTTCGTTTCTCGACTAGCGAGACATCTACCGGGACAACTTAGTATACTTTCTTTAGGTATTTTGCCAACTTCAATGTTAATAATGTAGTACTAGTATAACACGACTACAGTGACATCTATCGGAATTGGCATACACCAATTTCTTTTCCCAATAGTCCTCGCCGTGGTGGATTGTCAATTTATTCAAGTCTTTCCCCGTATACGATATATACCGAGCCTAACACAATTCCAAAACTTTTTTCTTGCGGTATTTTCGTTATCTCTATATTCACTTAACTTTGCTTCAGAGAAAAACTCAACCTGTTTCAGTCATTCGCATGTCAGCCACATATTGTATCACACATATATATATATATATACGTTTACTGATACCGTACTCGTACTGGGAAATTGAACTGAGTCCGTATAGTATGTCATATGGTGTTCACTTGCAGAGAAAACAAAACTTTGTAATTGAAATTGAAGAACACTCCACTGACCGATTACTAAGTTTTATCTGGTTGTGAATTACATAAATTACATATTTAATAAATGCTAAAGTATTTTCACACTCCTGGAAAATACTCCTCAATTATATTATTAAAAATGGAGAAATTAGAGCTTCACAATAGAATGAATATAAAGAGTAGTTCACCATACCCATGTTAGATACATTTTGACAGGACACGACAATTGAGCCAATTTAGGAGAACCACAATGCTTTGAGTAACGATATAGGATAATTATTCTAATACAAATTCATAATATCAAATGTGTGACCTCAAAAAGTTAAAACAATTGTTTTACAAGGAACAACATTATGATCATTGATCTAAACATCACTACTCAGTTCCATGTATCTGTTTGTTTGCCATAAGATATAAGCTTCTTAAAACCATTCACGCCTGTAGTAGCCAACAACGGTCTGGCTATGTAAGTGAAAATGAGTTCAACCTACACCCAGAATTTAAATAATTTCTTAGTGTTTAATTTATGAGCAAGTTACTTTCAAAAGAATCATAGTACAATTGATGCTTTTCAAAAAAAAGAGATTCAAGCACGACTTTGTTATTAGTAGCATTGCCCTGTATTGTGTGAGCGAGAGACCAATTACTATATGCCCTATAGTTAAGTGCTGCACTCAGCGCGAGGTCATGCGGGAACAATGCTCAATCAGGGCTCTCGCATCGATTACATTACTGAGAGATCTTATCTCCACCACCAGCTGGGGGTGCCCAGAGCACCAATTTTGGCCTATTAGCGGCTATTAGTTGACACTGGTTGAGGCTTTGTTCAGGTTGACCGGCTGGTTTCGAATCCACTTGTGTGTGGTCATCTAAGTGTTTGGTCATCACAGGTGAGTAAATGCGTATGCAGCATTTTCCCTTGCTCTGTTAAAAACAAATCCCCTCATCTAATTTAACGGGAAGAATCTTAATTTAAGATCTAAGTCAATATGATATCAAGATTTGGTTCTCAACCTTGGTGGCAAGAGGCATTTTTAGTTCTATAGAATACCGCAAGATGGTGCCAGGTTAAACCAGTGAACAAGGATACGTTACTGTGATCGAAAATAACACGCTCGGCTCCACCTGGTGAGAAAACGTAGAACTAAGTGGAATTGCTGGATGTTTGAAACCAGTGAATGGTTCGAAATATGCGTTTAGAACCTACGGGCAAAATTCTGCGGATTCGAAGATCTTAGTCTAGACGATAAGCAATTAGAAGAATTTAAGAAGAATTTGAACTTTCAACAAATTCTTAATAAATATTTCGAACTGTGAATACAGTACCATCGAAAAATCAAAAGCATTTTTTGGCTGTGAATCAAAAAATTGAAGAAAAAATGGCAACCAACTAATTTTTTTCAGAAGTACGAATAATATAAATCCTCCCATTTCACGAATCATGTTATCATTCATTGCAACATTATATTCCAAAGTCGCTCGAGGAATGTCTAGGTGCTGTTGAATAACACGTATACGCAAATCCTTAACATCTTTTCTAATACCCGGTATACTAATCTTATTCGGGCATGAATGGGTTCCAATGATCAAGAAAGCAGTGAATTGGTACACAGCGAGGCTACTACTACTACTACTACTACTACTACTACTACTACTACTGCTGCTGCTGCTGCTGCTGCTGCTGCTGCTGCTGCTGCTGCTACTGCTACTGCTGCTGCTGCTGCTGCTGCTGGTACTGCTACTGCTACTGCTACTGCTACTGCTGCTGCTGCTACTGCTACTGCTACTGCTACTGCTACTGCTACTACTACTACTACTACTACTACTTCTACTGCTACTGCTACTGCTACTGCTACTGCTACTACTACTACTACTACTACTTCTACTACTACTACTACTACTACTACTACTACTACTACTACTACTACTATCATAATAATGATAATAATGATAATAATAATAATGATGATGATAATAATAATAATAATAATAATAATAATAATGATAATAATAATAATAATAATGATAATGATAATAATAATATAAGCTTTATTGAAAGCCTCTCTCAGTATGGATAAACATATCACAAACAACTAAAAACAAATGCATGTTTAATATACTGACCAGTTTAGAAATAGTTACGAGATACATTAATCAAAGTATTAGTCCACATCAGACAGAGATCATTAACACATTAATGAAATCTTTGAAAAAGGTTAATTGCATACCCAATGTCCTTGTAGTTACATCAATTTAAGAAAACGTGCACATTGTTTGACATTTTTATCAACGCTTAGTATTATTTTGAACTCTGATAAATGAGAAAACCCTTGGATTGACTCCTCTAGTCTCTGTGCATTATAAATAGGGCATGTAAGCATGACATGTTTATCATCTTCAATGTTTTCACTATTATGAGACTTGCAGTAAAAACAAATCCAATTCAATTCAATATTTTATTTCAATGCTGTACTACGAAGTTGTGTGTATACCAGTAATGTAATAGATTACAACAGTTATACAGGACAATTTAACCGATCAGCGGCATTTTACCTTATAACACGAGCCGCTTCGTAACCCCAATCCCCAGGTTCTGGTGAAAGAATGCGGAAGTGTTGTTTATTACCTTTTCATTCACGAGATGATGAAATTCGAACCCAAACTATACGTACCCGCAGCATTAATATAACATTAACCCGAACCTCGGGTTCAGATGAAAGAATGCGGAAGTGTTGTCAATAACTGTTTCATTCATGAGAAGATGGAATTCAACACCAAACTCTAAATACCACCCTGGGTGTGCATTTCAAGGAAAGCCACTCAGTTCGTAATACCTTGAATCATAACCATTCTGTGTATGTCGATAGATAAGATACGCATTAAGGAAGCACTTGTCATATCAATGCATGATAAATTATGAGGAAGACGACAGAGTTCATGCGATAATAGGCATACATGTACTTAACCCTTATGCTGCTGGTGGCTAATTCGGCCAGTACAAACAGATGCAAAAACCTTCAAAATGAAAGAAACCTTGGCACATGGGTATTCACCTGAGAGTACTAATTAAGGGCTATCCAATATGACAGGTTTTAGATGGTTTTCAAAACTCTTTGCGTCCCTGTGCTTTGGACGAAAGTAGCCTCAGCATTGGAAGGGTTAAGACCGGGTGGGCCCACCTTTGGATCACTCATTTGTGAGTAGTTCTAACTTACATGCGCAGACAGCATGGCGGATAGGATGTTACACTAGGACAGTTCAAAAACAAGCATTTTGCCCATAAAGCATAACGTCTGGAGCACGAATACTTCTCATCTTGACATAATGGAGGGAACAGTCTTGAGTAGTATTGTCCTGGTAGTACTCGCTGCATTTGTTCAGACAGGTGAGTGCAGAGAGTGCAGGTATAGATTCCAGATCTTAATTACTGCTTATGACCACGAATGTAAATCACGGTGTTGTATTCAATTTATGACAGGCGAGTGCATTAGGAAGGTATTGGTGTTAAATCCATGCCTTGTTCTTTTTGTATAGACGTGTATGTATGTATGTATGTATGTATGTATGTATGGATGGATGGATGTAGGCATACATGTATGTAGGTAGGTACATGTAGTTTTGTACGTATGTTTATATGAAAACATGCGTGTATGCATGTATGTATATATGCAAACACATGCATAAAACACATACATATACATTCGTACGTATGTGTGCATGTGTGTAATTATGTTTTAAATATGTATGTATGTATCGTACATGTAAGAAATCTTAAAATATTCCTCCATTCCATAGGTGTTTACCCCCAAATCACTCACAGCAGGAGTCAGATACGATTCAAACTAACACGAAACCTTTTATAAGCATAGATATCCTTGTGAAATCCTTTGTGCCAAGCGTCGAGTTCCTACTATCAAACTTGCACTTTCCAGGAGCAAATCCCTAAAAATCCATTTTGATGCCATTTTTCTGTAAAATGCCACAAAACGTAGCATGTCATGAAAATATTCAAACGTGACTCACCGTCTATACCCATACCTTCTGGGTAGATTTCTAAGCCAAACTTTTAGTTGCAAGATTGGAATAGTCCATAGTTATGGAAAATTACAAAAACACTCAATTTTGATGATTTTTGCCCCAAAATCGCCTACGAGAGGGTGGGGGGGGGGGGTGGTCGGTGAGAGTACCAGTAACACATGCTCAAATGCCATGAGCATCTTGTTCAACATATTTCTAGCAGGCTTTGAATTTCTGCCATAAAAATATTCTAAAAGTGACTCCGTAAAATCACACACTCTTATGCAGCAAAATCAGACTTGCCAAAGTCAATCTTATGTAGAGATGAATAAGCATGGATGACGATTTAAAACTAAGAAAAAGCCATCACAAATGTTCTATGGTTTGACCACCTGGTAGCACGGTAGCAGTATGAAAAGGTCAGTTGTGGGCATAGCATGACGTTTAGTGTCGAATTAGCTCTACCCAGACGGCCGATAACATCATCTTTCTTCAAAAATGTCTGCTAAAATTGTTGAAAATGGCATGTCTATTTCCAAAAGTGAAAATTGGCAGACCCATTGAAAGCTCAAATTAATCATTTCAACCCACTGGACAAAATATACATCTAACTAACCCCTTTATCTAGAGTTGGAAAGTGTAACAAATACACAGACCGACAATACTTACATACATACTAACATACATACATACATACATACATACATACATACATACATACATACATACATACATACATACATACACACACACATACATACATACAAACATACATACATACATACATACGTTTGAACAGCCCACACACACAAACATACACACGCACGTACATACATTCACTGGTACGCCTAAACCTGCAAACACAATGTATGTATTGCATACTGTGAAACATCTAGTTATTTTCTTTTGCACATCAGGTGGAGCGCAGCAAACGTGTTATAGCTGTTCATACATCCGGTCATCTGACCCGAAAGTTGGTTACGAGTGCATCACAGAACCCTGGAATATCACAGGAGGGACTCTACTGTGCAATAGGTTTTGCACAATCAACAGACTTGTATTGTTGGCGGGTAAGCGCATTTTCCCCTTTTACGCACACACACACACACACACACACACACACACACACACACACTATGCTTTCTCTATAAAGGTTTCTTGAAAATTGCCAGGCTGCTTTCATCAATGCAGCTTTAAGCATCATGTTTATTTATTTTCTACCACTTCACAAAGTCAGCCAACATTTTAGAACTCCTTATATAACTCCCCCTCATAACAGTTACCACAGTCCACTACACTCAAAATCATACAATGCACATAACTCTCTAAGCAGTGTTTCTCGCTCTCTAAGTAAAAAAAGATTTCTGAACAAGACTGACAAAGACACAAAGGTCATTTAGTGCCATAGGATATTAGCAAAAAGTGGTCCATTGTCATTGTTGAAGAACAATAAAAAAAAAGCATAACTATTCTAGGTGAAACAAGAAAAAGAGGGAGAGTAAGAGCAGGGCCCTCAGATCAAAAGAGGACCAAGGGATATTTTAGATGCAGGGTATCCATAGACAGATCCACGCATCGCCCTTCTTTTATAAGGCGAGCAGGGTGCCACACTAGCCTGCCTCCCAGGCCATATTTAAATGTCTTCCATTGTGGATAGATGGCACTGCGGTATACTAGGAGTTCAGTTAAAAATACTTCCATCACAGCCCTCGTGTGGCAATTGTGTGAACTAAATGGCCAACAGTGGGCCACAAGTCCCTATGAAGTACAGGTGCAGGCATTTATACATAATAAACTAAAACAGAGTAGGGCCTTGTAGCTAGGCTGGGTTCCACACCAGCTTAGGGTTCCCCGGGAGGTTCCGCGTCCTATTGCACACCACAAGGTGTGACCCTTGCTGGGTGTCAGATACTGTGTACCTGACCTGAGAGATTCAAAATTGGTATTATGACCAGTCTAAAAACAGACACAGCACAAAAAGGATGGAACACTGATTAATTTCCCAATTGATTTTCATCCTGCTTTTTTCCTGAGCAACTAGATTGAAAGATCTAGAGGTCCTCTGTTTAGTAGGATGTTATAGTTTCGTGGATGTCTAGTACCTAAGTCATGGCTGTCATGGTTGTGAGCTTCATACCACCTTGATTGGCGAAGTGGTTTAACTCTCTCAAACCACTTTCCGCACTCTATATCATACACGTATCTAGAGCAAATATTGTATGGGAATGTACATTTAAGCATCAGCACTGCGTTTTTTCTTCATTGCAGACAATACGATCAGGTCATTCAGCAGAGGCTGCTTGCCAGACCAAGGGAATCGCTGCGTGAAGGATATCCATCACAACACCTGTCTCTCATCCTGCAAGACCGACTTCTGTAACCATGGCGACGGTACACATTCCAAGGCGTGGGCTCTTCAGCATAACACTCTCCTCACATGTGCCATAGGACCTGCGATTTGGTTATTGGGAAAAATGGGATTTTAATGTTGGAAGCCAAGGCGTCAGGAAATATATGCCTGGTGTTTTAGAGTTTGAATGGACATAATGTTATCCAGTAGAGACGAAACGGCAACAAAATGCATTTATCTTAAACAAATTTTCACAGTTTGGTGGCTCCTACACATACTCACATTGTGAAAACTATGTCTTCAAAGAAATGAATTCTTTTCAAGGTGGTGTTAACCTTTGTTAATTATTCATATCTACGGGTATCTGGGTTTATTTTATCCATATTACATTCAGCATTACATTCTACTACAGTCAGGATGCAACACAAGGCACTGGACTAGGTATTCAGGTGACACTCTGCACCCTGCCACTTGGAGATATGAACCTATCTGAACACATCTGATGGTATTTACCTGCATGTGTAACAACCCTCGATACATTTTGTTCTCAGACAACACAATTCATTTGAAAACATTCCTGATGTTAAGCAAATGACGGTGATTTTGACTTCTCTTTGATTTTTGGTATCTACAAAACTTTCACATTTCTTGGTAATATTTTTTTCATTTTAAATTCTAAAAGTGTACGACAGGATGTGCGTTACTTTTGTGCATGAACAAAATATATTAGGAAAGAACAATATTAAGACTATATTAACATGCAGTACAAGATAAACAATATCACGCAACAATGCAAATATACAGTCTTAATCAAATTACCCGAACATATCAACAGGTTCATCATATACCTTTGCCCAAGATACAAAAATGTTTTTTTCCTACCATTAATTTTGATATCAAATCATTCAGCTTTTACATACTTATAAACATTGTATCTAATTTTATATATTTTAACAATTTCAACGTTTGTCTGTTTTGATAAATTGTTTTCATTGTCGACAATAATAATCATAATAATCGTATCCATTATTTCGCCATTCTCATGATTGCCAAAGATTTTTTCGATATCTGATATTTTTGTGTACTTATCTAGTTTCCTCTTGACCCAATTTTCAATGTCTATCTACCATACTCTAATGGAATTCTATGAAATTGTGAACAATCGTTTCTGGATCTTCATTTGTAACTATTCGGCAATGCAGTAAATTAAAGCGATTGTTTTTGGCGTATATACATTTTATATTTTTATGTAACCTTCTGAATGTCATCTGAAAGCGGTATATAGATATGTTTCCATTAAGGATATTGATCTATTTTTCTGTTACTTTGACCAGATAGAAGCAGGTTTATATAGATAGGTGAGCAGCCCTTGGTGTCAGAATAAATACTTGGTAATACATATGGAAAATGAGGATCACATAGTACGACTCTGTTTTTTCCCTTTTGTAAAATTTGATAAATTTTCTACTTAATTTGTTCAAATTCAAGGAAATTAAATGAAAAATCTCTTCTGCTTTGGGTATTCCTAGTCCAGATACTAATTTTACCGTCTATATCAGTGATATCACTTGTGAACTTGAATCCGTCTTTGAAAAATTCCTTATTATATCAATCAGAAGACCTGTGAACCTAACCTATATTGGAATTCTACTATTGTCATACAGTGATAGAGAATTTATTACTTTGATAATATCCAGAGAAGCCTTCAAAACCTCTTTCCAAAAGCTATTTAAGTTTCTTCCTAAGTTTTTCTTAATAAAAATATCTCCAAACAACCAGATTTTACTCACACCATAATGATGAGGAAAGCTTGCCCATCCTTCTGTTTGTAATCGTACCCCACGAGGCCAAGATAGTTTAGTGCCTTGTCCAGCTTATTTAAATTGGTATAGTTTAATCCGCATATTTCTCTTCAGGCATACAGAATTTCTTCACGATATTTCAAACTCAGCCGATGCCATAACAAATCTTGAAATTTTGTTTAGATTTCTTCTAGAATTTTCCCCTTAGAACAGCATGATACGTGTGATTTTTGACATCATATTACTTTTTATCAACATTATTTTACAATATATTGTCAAACAACGTGGTTTCCATACACTAATTGAATTGAATATCTCCTTTAATTTCTTCATTAAATTCATTTCGGTTATATTATTCATATCATTTACATTATAGCTGATGCTCAGTGAATCAATAGTTTCAGACCAATCCAGTTTTAAATATTTAGAAAGTTGAGTGCTGCTGTCTCTTCCAACACCAATTTTCATAACTTTGGTCTTACCTACATCAACCTAAAGTCCAGCCATATCATAACGTTCACATTATTTGGTAGTGAATACCATAGGGTCAGTGTCTCTTTTATTAATATCAGAAAATGTAATCCCGAATTCATTAGAGAATGAACTGGTTTAACAAAACGCTGCTGTTTTCAAATAATAACTGCAAATGATGCTGGCAAAAATGACTTGGAATTATGAATTCGGAAAGTGGTTTCATTGCTGGAGGTGAATGAAAGAAATTGGCTAAGGCCTGGCAACATGCAGAAGAAGGCAACTGTTTTGGAGTATGATGCAACTTATATCTCGCAATCAGAGGGCTGTATCACCCCTCTGAAAGCGAGATATAAATTGTATCATACTCCAAAACAGTTGATAATTTATAGTATCAAGCCATGCAATAATAGACATAAGCATACATGTTGAGACCGGGTAGGCTTACCTGTGGGTCGCCTATTTTGTGAGAGGTTCTAACCTACATGCCCAGATAGCATAGCCGGCAGGATACACTAGGACAGTTGTACAAGGAAGCACTTTGCCCACAAACCATAACGCCTGGAGCACGAACACTTCTCATCTCGACATAATGGAGGGAACAGTCTTGAGTAGTATTGTCCTGGTAGTACTGGCTGCATTTGTTCAGACAGGTGAGTGAACGGGGAGTACAGGTATGATATATACGTCTTCATTATTGCTAATGACAGGCGAGTGCATTAGGGGAGTATTGAAGTTAAATCCATGTCTTGATTGTTCATCTTGTATAGACATGAGTATGCTTCTTCCTGTTTGGTATAATCTACCTGTGTAGGAGCTGTATTAAATGTTAGGCACTTGGGTAAAATAAGTGGAGATAATGAGCTAGATTAAAAGCTACTCTAATTAGGACTAAACAAGCGATACGACTAATGTCGTACATATATACAACCACATGCACTTACAAGGCAGGTGCTAGGCCTAAAATTGAGGTCTGCATTCTTGACTATGGTGGTCCTCGCAAGGTACAGAGCCTATTGTAATATCTGGGGATATTTCGGCTATGGGGGCGAACGGAAGTGGGAAACAGGGTATGGATTTCCATGTTTGCAAGTATGTGTGGATGCATGTGTATATATATATATATATATATATATATATATATATATATATATATATATATATATATATATATATATATATATATATATATATATGTATATATGCGTGTATGTATATATACACACGCATATTATATATATATATATATTATATATATACATATATATATATATATATATATATATATATATATATATATATATATATATATATATAAATATATATATATATATATATATATATATTGTGTGTGTATGTATGTATGTATGTATGTATGTATGCAAACACAGACGCACTAAAACATACATACATACATACGTTTTTATGCTATTCTGGCAGTTTAAGGGTTGTGGTATCCCCACCTTGGGGGTTAAACTAACACCTCCACTAATCTGGTTGAAATTAATCTTTATTAACATTAGTATAGTGAGTTATATTTTTCTAGTCAATAGTTGCTCAGCATTTTATAAACGTGGGTGATCTTGAGGTTTTTATGCTACTTTGGCAGTTTAAGGGATTTGCATATGCATACTAGCTATCCCCACCCTTGGGCTCAAGTTATCGACTGCGCCATTCCTACTGATATTTATGAATAATGGTATGGTTTTTTCTGACAATACATATCTGGTAAATAATTACTGCATTACTTCTAATTGTGGAAAATACTGAGGTTATTATGATATATTGGATTTGTATGGGTTTCCTAAAGGAAATATCCCCAGCCTGGTGCTTAAATTATGAAGTGCCCCATGCTAGTCGAAATTGATTATAACTAGTATGTGCATGGATAACAACACATGCCTAGTCAATTGTTCCTGAATTATTTCTAAATTAAGGTCATTTTTAAGTTTTTAAAACATTGCAGCTTCTTAAATGCTATTTAGGGAAGTGAGTGACCAGACCCAGAAAGATATGATATTTTTGCTTTTAGTATTAAATTCCCTTCATATATTTGGCTTATATTACCTTTCAGTGACATTCTTTTGACTAAATAGTGAGTGTCCGTGGTTGATTATTAAAGATATGAATCCTTTGAGACATGTTTTTGAATAAAAACGTAACTCCGAATTAGTAAGTAAAAACGAATAAGGAAGAAGGAAAAAGTATCAAACTTCACTGAGCTCTGAAGCTGACCTAGGAGGTTGGCTTTATGTGATGTTACCCTCCCTACCCTGAACTGCTCTGCGTGAAGGTGACATCTAATGCGGATATAACTCACGCAGGGAAAAAAGTGAAACACCTTTGTACATGCCTGCCACTACACATACTCTGACAGCATCTGTGACTTTTTTGATAAGGGTTCGCCACCGCTTTTTAAAGGGTGACTAAGACACATAAGAAGGAGAGCTTTTTGCATATGCAGACAACACATATAGCATGAACGATAATTTTAAATAAATATGAAACTCTTCAAAGTAAGCTCTCCCTATATTTGGATGACAGACAATAAAAGTAAGAAATGAAGGTCTTCGGTGGTTGTCCCAGTTTATAGAGGAATTGAACCCCCACTGGCGCCGGCCAGGGATTGAACTCTGGACCCCATGCCTGCCAGCACTTTCACCGCCAATCTTGCAAGTCTGAGTGCTGAGAGGCATGTGTGACTTGTAACACTGGTTTCGGAATCTGAATAAGCTGGACCATATTAAAGGGCAAATGCACCATCATGATTACTTGGGCTAAACTAAAGATGCAGTGCCCTACAGTATCGTTCAATTGTACCACTCATGAATCCATCCCCACTATCTGTTGAAGAGAAAGTTGCATCTACCAGTGAAGTTCAGAGCTTGCTGCCCAAATCCATAGGGGCATCCATTTTGTGTCACATGACCCCAATTCCTGACTCCTATTGAGCACCACAGTAGTACTGGCTCAATGCACAGCTCTCCTGTTCATGCTTGGAAGATCATGATATATGATGCTGTGTGCAGCACATGGATGTACTAAAAGGACTGACCTGACAGTAATATTACTGACAAAAGATCATTTTATCTAATAAATATTCCTAATCCTAATTCATACATCCAGTAAAAGAGGAAATTTACGGTACAGCTGAGTTCTCTATATTTGTACCGGAATCATATTTACTTTGTCTCAGATTTTAACAGTAAAAAGGCATTTCAATGTAATCGATTAAACCTACACGTGGTTTTGCAGTAAGCAAACGTTTGGTTGAATCGTTAAATCATTCCTTGGCTTTTAAACAACAATTCCTCTATCATCTGCCAATCAAAGTTTTAAGTGCCATCGAAATAACTCTAAAAGTAGTAGTTCAAAAATATTGAACCTTACTATATATGCAACGATATCTTATTGTGGATGTTCTGTGTTGCACGTGTAAGGTCCAATGCCATCCTCTAATTTTATGTTAGCAGCGGTGGTTTAGCATAAAACCCGTAAACGGAACCAATGCTAGGCTTCTTGGTCTTAAGTGACATTGATTACCATATTATATGTCTTATTCCAACAAATATTCTGGATATTTCGCAATAGAAACAAAACATACTATTCAGGTTAATAATATACTTGACACATGTTGCATTTCCGCTAATCCAAATTTCCGTTCTGTAAATAATTCCGACTTTTACAAAACCAATTATACGGACATAAACAACTTTTCCAAGTCCATCGCCGGCTGGAGATGAAAAGAGTCTGATATAGTCCTATTTACACGGCGCTGACTTTAAATTATGACAGCAATACATAGGGCTAGCCGTCGGTGATTGAACAGAGGAAAAATACGTTTCCCAGCTGTTTGTATGTGCCCAGATTATAGCAAAATACTTCCGCTCAAAATTTCGGTGGAAGAGTGCTAACATGATTTTTAAGACTTAACACTAAACCCTACCGTCAGTAGGATGAAAACAGAAACGGGAAAATAGGTAGGGTATATGTCTGAACTATAAAAGTAGCAGAGGCTATCTGAGTATCGGCTGGAACTGGGTGACCTGTTATTGTTTACAGCATTTGATTGACTAAATATTGCTTGTTTTATATAGTTAGAACATACATTTTGTTACAGAGTATCGCGTCCGGAGTATCACGTCCATATACCCTGGCAGCATCTGTAACTTGTTATATTGGTCTCAGATTCTGAATGGATGCAGAACAATGTTAACATAGTCTGAAAAGATGCTGGACGAAGTTAACACTCTATCACGTATATATATTCTGGCAGCATCTATGACTTGTTATACTGGTCTCAGATTCTGAATGGATGCTGAACAATGTTAAGAGAATCTAAATGTATCATGCTAGACGAAGTTAACAGAGTGTCGCGTCCAGGAAAAGTACATGTGGTATAAACCCCATTTCGTGATCAGACCCTCTTTCGAGGAATTTTAAGTGGTGGTAGACTTGAGACTATCGACGAGTTGGTTCCATTCTTTGGTGATTCTCATGAAGAGTATGTTGGCAAGAGTAACCATATTGGCAGTAAATTGTTTCCAATCCTTGACGCGAGGTTCCAGAACCCGCCGTTAGGCGGCTTCAAACACGTCGAAAGCCTTTGTGGAACGCCTGGGATTGTTTCATTACTGAAAACCTGGTTCTTCCAGTTATGTATGATAGCGTCCACTCTGTTTTGGTCAAACAGCATGGATACATTCAATGGACTAATTGTACTAAGAATACACTTTTAGGAAATTAAATAACCTTTTTTAAATCAGTGAAATTAGCGATTTTACAGTTTTGATGACGTCACAAGTAATTATAATATTATAATACAGGACGGTGGCGACGCGTAGCGGCCGGGCGTTCATTTACCCTACAGACCTGTAGGGTAAATGAACGCCGAACACGAACACGTTACAGTCAACCCCCCCCCCCCCCCCCCCCCCCCTACTACACCCATTCTACTGCCGACACATGTCATCCAACCCTAGTTCCGAAAAACTCTGGGTTCTTGTGTGGTTCTGTTCTGATGGCTTGGCTTTAACCCTTCCAATGCTTAAGCTACGTTTGTCCAAAGCACAAGGGCGCAAAGATTTTTGAAAACCCTTTCATGTTGGTATTCATTGGATAGCTCTCGCTAAATACTCTCCGATGAGTTCCCATATGCCAGGATTTCAGTCATTTTCCCATTATTTTACATCATTTTATACTGACCAAATTAGCCACCACCAGCATAAGGGTTAGGGCCGTTCATCATTTTGTAGATCATGTCCAGCTTGGAATCTTTCGAGCGTTCTGTTAATGGTGGCCATTCAAGGTCTCATGGCAGCATTAAACAGTATTCATCAAAGATGGTAATAATCGAAATACAGTGTATGTCTGAAGCAGCATTGTTAGACCAAACGGGAAGAGCCCGTTTCAATCCTGTAGTTTTTCAAACATCACTTTGTTATCAAAATATTCGCATGCCTACAAGATGGTGAGCACACGTTCGTTCCATGTGACAATAATGGTTTGTGGAGGTATCCATAAAAAAGCCTAGGCGCCACGGTGGTAGTTTAAACTTTATTTTAAACTACAGTATTTAATAGGATTCGTCCTAAAATCACACTTCTTGTACTTAAGTTTCCCATTAAGTTGAAGTTTATGAAACATCTTTAATTGTTGTCAAGCATAATCTATGTTTTATTTCTTATTTGAGAAGTTTCCATTCTTATAAATATGGATTCTGCTAAATTGGAGGAAAACATTTATATTACAGTCCAGATTATTGTCTCCAGATAGTTTGTGCATAGACTCCAGTGTACATGATACAAACATGATACAATACATACATACATACATGCATACATGCATGCATGCATACATAAATGCATGCATACATACATACATACATACATACATACATGCGTGCATGCATACATACATATCCTTGTACACCTAACGTACACACCTAAAGGATGTATTGCATACTATGATACTATTTAGAGTTCTTTTTTCCTTTTTGGTATCAGGTGGAGCAGAACAGACGTGTTATTCTTGTTCATACACACGGACCTCTAACCCTAAGGTTAATTACGACTGCATCACAGAACCCTGGAATTTCACTATTGGAAGTCCGACTTTGCGATGCAACAACTCTTGCACAATCAACCGAGTTGTGTTATTGGCCGGTAAGAATACTCTTCTTGGTCACACATACATATACATGCGCGTGTATGTATGTACACACACACACACACACATATATATATATATATATATATATATATATATATATATATATATATATATATATATATATATATATATATATATATATATATATATATATATATATATATTTATATATTTATATGTATTTATATATATATATATATATATATATATATATATATATATATATATATATATATATATATATATATATATATATATATACACATATATATACACACTAAGCTATACGTAGAGCAAATTGTATATGGAAATGTACATAAGCATAACACTGTTTTCCGCCATTGCAGACAATACGATCAGGTCATTTAGCAGAGGCTGCTTGATAGACCAAGGAAATCGCTGCGTGAAAGATGTCCATCACAATACCTGTTTCTCCTCCTGCAAGACCGACTTATGTAACCATGGCGACGGTACACATGGACCCCGCAGCAAGGCGTGGACTCTTCAGCAAAACACCCTCCTCACATGTGCCATAGGACCCGTGATTTGGTTAATGGGGAAAATGGGATTTTAATGTTGGAAGCCAAGACGTCAGGAAATATATATCAGCCGTTCTAGAGTTCGAATAGACATTGTTATCCCGTAAAGACGAATCGGCAACAAATTGCATTCATGTTAAACAGCCGAGATGTCCAAAATGTGGAGGTCCCCACACATACTCACACTATGAAAAAAATCGGCGAAGAAATATAACGTATTCCTCCGTAGCGTATAGCACAAATAAGCGCAGCCCCTATTTCCTGAAAATAAATTGAAAGGGCAAGCTAGCGGAGATTATTTTCTGGCCATCTAAACCTCCCCAACCTTACCCCGCAAATGTTTCCTTACCTTTTCAAGTGGGACCGTCACAAACTGCATATTGATCATATTTTCACTGCTATAGATCGTATATTGATCGTATCCAGAGACATTGTTATGCTAGTATTCGCAGTATCCAAGAAGGACACATTATATTGTGTAAACTGGTTGTTGGCTTCAGAGTGGTTACATACATCCATAAAACACTTTCCTAACCTCGCCAGACTGTCAGGTTTTTGCAGATGTATCTCTTTTATCCAAAGCATCACTTTCAGCAATTTTACCCAATGGCTTTAGATCAAAACAGAAAAGCATCACGGGTGTTGTAAAGAATCTGATGCATTTCATTCTACGGTGCCGACATTTAATTCCTGCACTAAATGCTATGGCAGCCCATTTTAGGTGTCAGAGTGCTCGAATACTGCATTTAATTTAGCGAATAAATCCCTAACTGCAAATATAATGTCTATTTGGTACACCCCTACTGCAAATCACACAAACGATTGCAAAAAAATCAAATTCATCAAAATTACTGCAACAAGATCGTCTTTTGAAAGTCGTCCTATTTGGTATGCCCCTGAATCTCTCTTCAAATGTTTTTCATTTGATATCAAATGTCTGCGCAAGTCGACCGGACGTCTGCCAGTGCCTGGATGTACAAACACCCATGGAAAACATGGAAAAAGATAAGCCAAGCATATCCATGGCCCACATACATTGCGAATCAATCACACAAACTAGTGAGGTCATCCGTGTACCTATGCCTATGTAACTGGGTGGCACTCAGGCGTGTGGTCTTGTATTATGTCTGCGCTGCCCATGCATTTAGTGCAGGAATCAAAGGCAGCACTGCATGTACGTACTCATAATGTGAATTGGTTAGTCTGTATTACGTGTCTACGAGTGGATTTGTTTTATTTTGGAGCTTTTCATTGGTGCTGTATGCTTACCATTCATAAAAGGCTTTGCTTATCAATGCGGCTGATGACGATGTTTTTCATTCAAGAGAATCTCAATTCCAGGTGAATACAAAAGAGGTCCATCACAAACTGTATATCTCTAATATAATGGGTGGAATGAATGTTATCCTTAATACAGTTTTTGCGTTGATAACGATAGTAACATTTGTAAATGCTAGTATAAGTTATACACTTCGTAATCAATATGACTGTAGTGATTTAACAATACTTACCACAATAAAATTTTATCTTTTTGATAATAATGCAGGCTTTGTACGTTTATGACCCTTTTCAATGCAGTTGAACTCTGTTGAGTTTTTATAGTTGCAGTGGACATACAGCCACCCTTTTGATCAGTAGTTGTATATTAAATTAAAGGTGATAATTTAGTTCAGCAAGATCATCACCACTAGGGTGTGTCTTTGGCTGGCCCCTAAGCATGGTTATCAAAACAAAAGATTGCAGTAGTGGTCAACCGCCACGAATCTCGTCCTAGCCGACTTTCTATTGTGGTACGAAAATGAGAACTAAGGGCAGACCCCTTTGGGCCCTCCATGTTAAATTGGTCCCAAACAACACGGGTGTCTTCTTCGACCATGCAGATTCCTTCGAGATAGAACATTTTGACCAATATTTTCATCTCATTTTTTGCCTGAAAGTGACTATAGATATGAATCCCCTCTAGGTGCAAGATCATGTCATAAGTACCTCGTATTATGACAGGACCTGGAAATCAGCATTAACTACGTAAACCAAGTGCTGTTAGTAATCTTGAGGCACATGGGAACATTCAAAATGTTTTTAACATACTCATCGTGCAGATTCCCGGTTTAGGTAGGACCTTGCACCTTACCAAAGACATGAATGATCAAATGGTAGAGTTTGGTTTTCAAGTAAAGGGTTAGTCTTGACATTTTGCCAAAAAACTAAACACAGACAGATATGTTTGTAAAGGGTGCCATATCAACTCAAAATAGCAAATTATTGATAAGTTTATCATTATTCTGTAACTATAAGATGTAAGCTATACAATAGCATAAGTGCCGTTGTCTACATTTAACTCAGTTTTCAGATATTCAAGTTTTAAAAATGACCCAGGTATCGGGTAGGATTCTACCTTAAGTCTAATGTCCAACTCGGAAATACATGATGCACATATGTTGGTTGCCCCAAGGCAAGCATTTCCCCCATTTCTTATATCTAACTTAAATCATATACCAAATCAGAAACTTTGTACACCTAAATTAGGTCCTATATGTGGACACCAGACAGCCCCGTGAATCTTAGCTAGTGGGAGTGACTATTCCAAGCGCCATCTATTTTCATCTTGAGAAACTTATTATAATACTAATAATAAATATCATAATACTTGCCTCTGAAGTAAGGTATATAGATCAGTGATTAATCATTCTATAGATTAGGAACTTGGTCTGAAATGCTGAGCGCATCAAATTTTCAAACCAAAGAAAAATAATGGGTTTCAGTGACAAAGAACTGAGTAGGTGCATGAGATAATTCTGTTCACACAAAAAGCATGTACGTAAATAATAAAATGACCAGATATGTACCACTAGTATTCAGAATTTTGATAAAACAATGTTGGAACTATATTTTTCATATATTAACTCTGGGTTAATCACTGAAGGAACTGCCTGACATATCAAATCAGTAAATAAGCTTTCCACTTGATAAAAGATCAGGTCCAAATATAATTTTCTTTAATTGTGCAATGAGTCAAACAACTCTTATACTGCTGGTGGCTAATTTCGCCAATACAAAATGATACAAAAAAGCTGGAAAATGATTGAAACCCTGGCACATGGTTACTTATCTGAGAGTACTCAGTGAGAGCTTCCTAATAATATACCAATATGACAGGGTTTGGATGTTTATTAAAAATCTTTGCATCCTTTTGCTTTGGGAGAAAGTAGCCTCAGCATTGGAAGGGATAATAGGGAATTAGGAAAATGGCACACACTGACTTTGCAAAAAGGTTTCTCCTTTCCTAGAAATTATCTTATAAATAAAGGGGAGGGGGTTCGGAAAGTGGTGTTATCTATAGGCTAATTTGAGTGCAGTCCAGAGATTATTTAAACCTGCATATAGCACATTAACATCCATTTATAGATGCTTAAAAGGCATGCATTTCTGTTGGTTTACTTGGTAAACAAGAGAGCCGCGTTGCGCCTTAGAGAGAACTCTGCTGGGGAAATAGTCTTTGTATGTGTGCATTTAATAGAGGTATGCATGATTGCACCATGTCTTTACCATTGAGCCGTTTTAAATAAAAGAAAACTGTAGAATGGCTAATTTTTCTGTCGGTTTTATTTTGCCTTTTTTTCCCGAATGCTATCAAACGGGAATAATTAACACAGGAAATACCTATACAGTTTGTGACCGGACTTAATAAACACAGAAAATTCTGACCTTAGTTAAATAGACTGGCCCAGCTTTATCTCTAAAGTGTCTGACCAGTGTTTACTCAGAGTGGTAGCAGTCATCACTCATTGCAATTTACATGTGTCGGGGAACAATCGCTAATTGCACTGGATGACCACTGATCATGCTATGACTGCTGCTCAACTATGTGCCACTTCACAGATTACATCGCCGTTGATCTATTTCTGGATGCCTCTCTATAAATCTATAAGGGTTGAGAGTTCATTCAATTTGACATCAATAATGTGCATTATTTTATTTCATAGCATGATTCTTTTCACACAGATGAATAAATATACCTGAAATTTTGAAATTTCAGATTTCACACACTGGAGATCACAAAGAAGCCCAGATTCAATCTCAAATGATAATGAACTTAAGTCTGCATCATAACACATTTTTTCAATAACTTATTACCAAATATTATTGTGTATCAAGTCCCTAAGAGCTGACCTAAACTCCCAATGTAAATTCAGGGGCTCTATGGATTACAGTGCTTCCCTGTACCTGGCACTTAGGCTAGGTAGTTCAAAGTAAAATACAGGAGAGGCCAAGGTCTTAGCCAGGATTTAGAAAGTGGGTGCCCAAAATTAGCAATTGTAAAAATTTTGGGGCATGCAAATTTTTAAGGGGGACCACAATTTACTTAGATTTCAACCATAAACATGTACAAATTCATCAAAACAAGGCATGATATCCTTATACAATGTGATGTGAGTTATATGGAGATGAAAAAAATCAATTATATATACTTGAGGTTGACTTTAAAGAAATTCCTCACACAAAAAATTTGGGTGTACTGAGGGGTGCTTTTTAAGGGTTTGGGTGTCCAAAAAGACACCCAGACGCCCAGCTGGCTAAGACCATGGGAGAGGCGCTCCCAGGACCATTATGCAAGGCGAGAAATACATCACCTAGTCTCTTATTCACGGTAACACAGAGCAGGTAGCAGCAGCATGAGAGACATCATAATGTGATCAACTTCCAGCCGCTGTCTTGTCAATGTGCTCTGCAAACATTCAGTCACTACCGGTCTTGCCTTATAAAGCAAGTCTGGAAGTTTCTTTCCTGTAGCTTACTTCAATCTACTACTATACCAGAGAGCCCTCTCTCTGAAGCCTTAAAATGACACTTCTGTCAGCGCTGACTGTTCTTTCATTTGTCAATATGCCATTATGATTTACAGTTCATAAGCCTTAGCAACATCTCCAACACATTGATTATTAAATAACATCAACTTCAGTACGCTGTGAATATTTTCAGCTAATCCTTTTCAAATTTTCTCATGCGAATAAAACCCATTCCATTATTATTCCTTCATTATAAAGTAAATATATCTTTCATCTTTTTTATCTTAATCCTACAAGGGTCTCAACGAGCTAAAAATGACCGCTAAATAACCTTGACCCCAATGTCTAAATGCAAAACCTTATAATGTGCGTCAAAATGCCCTGATTTCCATGATTCTTACCTGAGGGTCATCCTCTACAAACATTCTAGTGATATGATTTACATGATGAATTTCATTACATGCCCCAGTGTGTGGATTGTAGAAAAATGTGTGCCTTTTCATAGATGGTCACAATTAAAAACTCATCCAACACAGAAACATACAGCTCGTAATGATATCACTAAATAATGAAACAGTTTCTATCCCTGAAATCTATCATAGGGGACGGTAACGTTGTTATCCAACATATATCAAGGGTGACAATGCAAAACTTGGAAAGACTTTTCCTATAAAATACACATAATAAAACTCATTTTGTATCAATATAGTGACATGCATCAAAGCACCAAACAAAATATGATCTTATCAACATATCAACTATACAGGCTGACTACTACTACTACTGACAATCGATGCCCTAGCTAGACCTGGACCAAAGACTTCAGAGGCACCATAGCCAATGCTCTGGGTCACTGACGCTTTGATTGTAATACCAGAGCTCATATAAAAGACCAATGACTCCTGCATGGCAATAGCCTAGACTTAGTCCTGTGCCATAGAAATAAAAGGTGCCCTAGCTTTGTCCAGGTCCAATTTAATTTTCATTTATATATATATATATATATATATATATATATATATATATATATATATATATATATATATATATATATATATATATATATATATATATACGCTAATATGTAATCATTGATTTTTGTAGGAGTTTGCATATCTCTGTATAGTAACAATGCATGCTACAGAGATGCTGAAAAAACATATATGTATGTATGAAATATAATCATATACATTAAGTTTATATATCCACTTTTAGATTTGCACTCGGCATCATTAGATTTGTATGATTTAGTTGATATGGAGTATATTTCCAAGTGGGTCAATATTTCATAGTATTGTTTATCACTATATGATTATACATGCTATAAAGATGATTGACAATCAGGTGTCAGACTCCAGCATTAGCCCGAGAGGCTTTATCTTTCCTTTTCCTTTAAAGGCGCTGACACTGTCACACCCTGTAAAGATGTGAAGCCCGAGGATACCCTGGCATTTCTCTCGTCCCAACTTCATTCCAACTTCAGTGATATTGATAATTCTATTGTCAATACCAGTTCCTGTCAGGAAAAGCAAAACACATTCATGAAAGTCATGAGATTTGGCCACTGATAGTATCATAACATCTGTATCAGGGCTCTTAATGACCACAGTACTGAATACTTGTGCAGCATGGCGTGCGTGCAGCAGAAGCCTAGTATCAGCCTCTTCGTGGTCTGAGAATAACTCTGATATCCTCTGAACTTCTAGGGCATTTTCAATGACCTTCAATGAGTGGCATGCCTCACCATGGCTGACAATTAATGAGATGTCAGCTAGCTTTCCTGGATCACATTTGCTCCAACACTGAAAAAGGAACTCTACCAGGCACTCCTTGTTCTCCCCACTTGCCAAAAATTTCTTAAATTGTTTGGGCGTCTTTTGGTCTTGCCTTGTGATTTTGAATACCTGTGTCCCACCTACAGCACGGCGGTCGCATTCACAGTTTTTGATGCTTTGCACAGGGTATCGATCACAGACAAAATCCACCCTGCAACACTTGTACCTCAAAGCCATTTTTAGCAGGTCCTCTAACAGTTTGTCAGCTAACTCTCCAAATGTACTTGGCACAGTGTAGATTTGTTGAATGAAGGCCATCCCATCAACAATTAAAGCAGTACCAGCTGGGATCTGAGCCAGGGGTTCTACATCTTTCTCGATTTCATGCATCAGTTTAGCTTTCACAGTTTTGCACGGTGTTCCATCACTGGTTCCCAAAGACATAGGCACAGGCATAAGAGCATAGGATAAGAGCTCCTTCAGATCAACTTCCCTGGTCCTACCAATGATAAGCAGACGATTAAACATGTCACTGGTGGTCTTTAGTGATAGTGTCTCACACTTGGTTTTGCTGATTGATGTCTTTCCAATGGTAGAAAAAGTCTTCAATTTATTTGTTTTGATGGGTAGAAAGATCTTGTCTGTTTCACATTTCATCCGGGTTTCAACAAAGGCCTCAGCACAACTTCTGCCTATATTATAGGCTCCAGTCAGATCGTCCTTGGTGTCCTTCGGTGCAACACAACCCGATGAGATACTGATCAAGTCCTCTTCCTCATATAAGAAGGGATTCACCATGGACTGAATGGTTGCCACTAGATTCTGTAGTATCTTTTCATCTCTTTCCATCCGTGCGACATCCAGATCTTTACGAGACCTTTCATTTTCATCTCTACCTGCCATGAGTTTACATTCCTTCATGATAGCTGCACGATGGTGGTGACTAAGCAGCCAGGGATTTACAGCACCTTTATTAAGTGTTAGGCCTTTCATTCCTCCTTTGGTTTTTGAGTCTCTGTTACAGGTCTGTTCTATAGCAAGGTCGCAAGCAATTTGAGAGAATCCATATCTGTCTTGCCTCTGAATTACAAATTCACCTTCCAAAAAGCTGTTGTATATGGTTGGGTGACTCTCAGGTAACCTTTCCATTTCAGAAATGTAGGCAGGTAAGTATCTTGCATAATTCATACGATCATATGCAAAAAACCATGGCAGTAGTTGACGCAGGGATGAGAGGTGTAGTTCCCAGTCACCTTCTCTAGTACCCCGCTGGAACAACAGCAGACCTTGAACCATATCAATGTATGAAGACCAATAGTCAAATGTTGGGTTCTCTGCTCGTCTCTTCTCAACAAAGGACTCATACTTTTCCACTGTTGTTTTGAAGCGGTCATGTTGAATAACATCATATAGCATCATGGTGGATCCTGCGTCATTCAGTTCTCTCACCACATCCAATACTGCATCACATTCTGTTGTATTGGACGCATCCAGATATGCTGCCCATCGGAGTCTTTGAAGAGCTTCATACATAAGCTTATGGGCCCGAATGCTTCTATTGTAATGATGACCACTTAGAACACCACTGATAGAACCTGGTGCAACAATTTCTGCCTCAATTAGCACATCATCCAAACCGGAGCCTTGAAAGCGCTTCCCTATTGTGCCCATGTATGACATTGATGTATGAAAGTCTCCTAAACGAATGACCAATCGCTCCTGGAATGAGTCACTTTGCCACCGAATGTGCTGTGCTTTTGCGTAAATAGCTTGATCCATGACAAGAACCAAACTATCAAGCTCAAGGCTATCGGCAATGTCAACACTTTGTTTCAAAATGGTGTAGACTGTGTCCATTTTCGTTGGGCTGGCATCTATCACTGGCAGGTATCCAAGTTTTGATAGTGGCGGAATAACATCAGAACTCAGAAGAGTGTTGTACCCTGTCCATCCTGGATGTAGAGTGCCTTCTACCTCTTGGATCTTTGACAAGCAATATGCTGAGTCTAAAGACTGCTTGTACTGCAGGTGTGTATCTGTGGCTGGATCAGTTATGACACTTTGATCATTGTTAATTGGAGATGGGCCTTGCCTTTTCTGTTTGTGGTATACCTCTAAGATATTTGGAGGAGGGTCAACAGAGCGCCTCCTATCTTTAGCCTTCTTTTTGGAGCCATTTTGAGAATTTGTACTGGCTTCATTGTCGTCATCCATCTCCATGGCCCTCTGACACAGCAGTCCATTTGTGTTGTGTGTTGTCCCTTCTCCTGATGGTGTTTCTTCCATAAAATCATTGTTATCCCAAATAACTGTAGTTGGTACTTTTTTCCTGAACCCCTCTGGTATGATAGTGTCACAGGCTAACTGTTTGTTTGCTAGAGCAGTATCATGTTGAAGCACAGCTGAATGTGATGCAGAGTGGCCCAACCCATTCAAAATGCCGATTATGCTGGAAGATCCGGTCATATGTCGCAGGGTCATGCCGAGTGCAACATGCTTTGGCATAGTTTTCCTTCCTTTTGATGATAAATAAACAATGTCCTGAGCAATAGACAGTAGTTTCCTCTCAGTATCATCATCAGTTTCCAGAAAGTTATCAAACTCAATAGCATCCGATACTCCTGTAATCCAAGCAAGAAAGTTAAATAACCGGGGTGGAATAATTTTTTTAGCACTCTCTTTAATGTCATCTGCAGTAGGAGGCCACACACTCAGAGTCGGCGTATCAGAGACTAAACCCTGAAGTTGTTGACCGGCAAGGTAAAGATTTCGACGACTTTCTAGGCCAAAGTTTGGTGTGACTTGTGGCTGGTCCTCTTCACTGCCCAACTCTGCATCAGTGGTCTCACACTCAGATGATTCAGATGCCCATCTGTCGGCTAAAAGGCTGGTACCATCCTTGCAGAACACAATTTCACTGGCATTTCTTCTCGTAGGCTGTACAAACTGGAGTGAAGGAAAGCGAGGCTTCAATTTTTGCTTTAAATAGGAAGCGCGTATGTTAACAGTGTCATCCAGATTCTCTACTTTTCTCACAGTTTTGATAAATAGTTCCTGCAAGGTGACCATCCTGTAAATCTGCTTTCTCTGGATGATCCGTTCTTCTACTATATCAGTACAGAACACTTCAAAGGCCTTGTTGCTACTGTATGACATATATTCACGGTTTCCATCAGGCTTGTTTGGTTTTTTTTGAGTCAAGAAACCAGTATAGTCTCTATAACAGGATCTGTGGTAACGTACTTCTATAGCAACATGGTCTTTTCCACGCAGATCTACAAGGATGGCTTCATCATTCAGTTCCTCTGCAGCTTTCAGTAATAAACCACCTGCAAAGAGAAAAAAATTCCCAATATAAAACATTGCAAATGAATGATAAAGAGAAAGGTGGTATTTTACTAGAAAATCGACGTATCCAACAATGACCTTGACCCCAAAGTTTCAAATTTTTTTATCAGCTTTAAGGTAGAGACAAATATGATCATAGTTTAGCTAACCAAGTAGATAAACTTCAAGAAACCCCTCATGAACTAGTTTTTTTTTCAACTGTTCCCACCCCACCCAATATGAATGCATTCTTGACAACAGCTGTCCCCAGTAAAGAATTCAAACTATTCTGGTATATTCTCAAATAAAAAGTCAAAATAGAGGATATCAGATACAAATTTTGCATTAACTATGTGCAATGTAAACAACTTTTTTACCAATATCTGTAACACTTTACTTTCAGAATCTCAGCAAAATTCTATTCATATCTTAAAAAAAAATTTTTTTTTATCTCACCTGACGTGAACTCGCAACGTGAGAGTTTTTCCCGCTGTCTTTTCCGGTTATATGAATGCTTCATATATTTTTCTCCTTTACATATGATGCATCGCTCTGGCAGCAAGTTGCTGTTTCTTCTCTTTGGCTGGTGACTTGTACTACTGCTGCTTGCTTGGGGATTCTCTACCTGTCGAGTGCTTTTCCTTGGGGTAAACTCATCAGCACACCTTTCAGGGATGGGCTGAACCAACTTAGCACAGCGCTTGATTGCTCTATTTATTTTAGTTATGTCAGTAAATTTTCTATAACATGCCATGTGATAACCATCAGCACATTGATAACCAGCTGCATATTCCACAGCTGAAGAACAATATTTCTCTGCAATTTCTCTCTCTACACCATCTAAATACCTCCATTTCTCTGCTGAGTCTTTAATTTTTTGTAGAGTTTTGTCAGAAGTCTGTAAAATTGGGCCATCTTCTTCAATAACAACATGTATACTGCAGCCCAAGAGGGCTGCCATCTTTGTTGTGATCTTCATGGCATCTGATTGGCTGATACTGCCAACATAGTGACCCGCCACCTATTGCATAAGTTGCAAACTAGGGCACAGGGCTGACATCATAGGATCTCATGGCATCTGATTGGCTAATACTGCCAACATAGTATCCCGCCACCTATTGCATAACTTGTGAACTAGGACCTATCTACCTATCTTTTAAGGGCTAAAACACAAAAATGTGCAAGCTAATAGGCAGGAAATATATGAAAGTAGTTTTAATAATACATAATCTTGCCTATTTTATCAAAACTAAGTTGTACCACCAAATTTGCGACGACTTGACAACTTACAGATTTTGGCCCATGGCCTAATAGGGTCTACTTATATATGTATTGTATATCACCATAGTATGTATTACACTTAAAGCTATAACAATTATTAATGTTTGTGATTAGCACTATTGTAAGCTTTTTAATCAGGTTTATATAGATGTATATCCATGTAGTTATGCTCAGACATGTATCAAACCAATCTAGAATTTTAGGTAATGAAGTGAAACATATACTTAGTATACATGCGATTGCTTTTCTATTTTGCCTTCTAGTTCAAATGTAATGTAGAGGTGTTATGAATAGAATAGGTTTATGTAGGTTTATGTGTGTACCAAACTGCATTTAAAGGCATAGAGTACAGGTTATTAGCATATGTGCTCATATTGTGCTAGAATGAGATCATGTTAGAGGAGTTGCTTTCAAATAAATAGAGAAAATGTTAAGTGTTGTTACTGGTTTTGCTGTTGTACCTTTCCCCCTGTGTTTGTCTTGGATACAAATGGTTTGTAGACACATTTTTCTTGATTTACATTGGTATGTGATGAGGACATTCATAACTATTGTGGTTATCAAACCAAATATAGATCTAGCATAACATAAAACCTAATATCGGAAATATGTAATAGGTGAAAAGTAATGCTATTTAAAGTATGATTAACAAGATAATGTCAGTATGAACTGGCCTACTATTGTAATATCTTTGAATATTACACCTGAGATGAGGTTCAAGATGCATCTAACTATGATCATGTCACTCGGCTGGGGAGAATACGAACTTCACGGTTTACACTTCAACAATGTTGGATTACTTGTCAAACTACACAATAGAGTTGTTCATATAATTACCAAAGAAACAATTCACCATGCTTTGGAAAAGATACCACTGTTCCGTCTCTACATCAACATGTATAACCAGCAATCCCCGCTGATACAAACAACTCCAGGATTTGTTGTGGTGGAACTACCAGACCATCTCTTCTCTTCAGAAGAATACTTTCTGCTTTATCACCACAATGGAGGCTATCTTCCCTTACCATATGGGAGAAAGTATTATGTGCAACTGGATAGATTAATACATGCAGTTGAATATCTTGGATTTTCTCGCATAAAGATGAATTATGATTTGCTGGATCTTTTATCGTCAGACTGTCTGAGGATCAAATGGAAAAATAGATATGAAGGACTTTACATAGCATACTATATGACTAACTTCAGATTATTTGCTAAGCAAGTTTTAACCTCCTTTGGATGCTGAAGATTCATATTCCCTGAGGAGCAGCCAACCTTTCAGATCTTTGTGAAACTTGTTCATAGTGAAGTAAAGAGGTCTCGCTTAGGATTTTTCAGGTGCTCTTGAATGTGCTTTGAAAATGAACATTTTATGAATTGCATCCAAAAGAATTGAGCATATTCAAAAGTTTGCTCACACCTGTGAGGAAGGTACACTACATTCATTGTACATGAACGATTTATATCATTAAACATTACCAACAAAAATATTTGCTTTTCAGTACTTTGTGCACTATAAACATTTTAGACTTTTTCATATATCTTATAGACAGGGCATTTCTAGGATTAATGGTTCTAGAAATGCATGCATTTCTGGACCTCCAAGTTCTAGAAATGCCCTGTCTATATACTACTATCAAGTCATGCAATAATAGACATGAGCACACATGTCTAGACCGGGCAGGCTTACCTGTGGGTAACCTATTTTGCGAGTGGTTCTAACCTACATGCCCAGATAGCATAGCCGGCAGGATACACTAGGACAGTTGTACAAGGAGGCATTTTGCCCACAAACCATAACGCCTGGAGCACGAACACTTCTCATCTCGACAAAATGGAGGGAACAGTCTTGAGTAGTATTGTCCTGGTAGTACTGGCTGCATTTGTTCCGACAGGTGAGTGAACGGGGAGTACAGGTATGAAATGTACGTCTTAATTACTGCTAATGACACACGAGTGCATTAGGAGAGTATTAGAGCCAAATTGTAATATCTGGGGATATTTCGGCTATGGGGGCGAACGGAAGTGGGATCCAGGGTATGGATTTCCATGTTTGCAGGTATGTGTGGATGCATGTGTGTGTGTGTATATATATATATATATATATGTATATATATATATATATATATATATATATATATATATATATATATATATATATATATATGCGTGTATGTATATACACACACGCATATTATATATATATATATATATATATATATATTGTGTGTGTATGTATGTATGTATGTATGCAAACGCAGACGCACTAAAACATACATACATACGTTTTTATGCTATTCTGGCAGTTTAAGGGTTGTGGGATCCCCATAATAGTAGGTATCCCCACCTTGGGGGTTAAACTAACACCTCCACTAATCTGGTTGAAATTAATCTTTATTAACATTAGTATAGTGAGTTATATTTTTCTAGTCAATAGTTGCTCAGCATTTTATAAACGTGGGTAATCTTGAGGTTTTTATGCTACTTTGGCAGTTCAAGGGATTTGCATATGCATACTAGCTATCCCCACCCTGGGGCTCAAGTTATCGACTGCACCATTCCTACTGATATTTATGTATAATGGTATGGTTTTTTCTGACAATACCTACCTGGTTAATAATTGCTGCATTACTTCTAATTGTGGAAAATACTGAGGTTTTTATGATATATTGGATTTGTAAGGGTTTCCTAAAGGAAATATCCCCAGCCTGGTGCTTAAATTATGAAGTGCCCCATGCTAGTCGAAATTGATTATAACTAGTATGTGCATGGATAACAACACATGCCTAGTCAGTTGTTCCTGAATTATTTCTAAATTAAGGTCATTTTTAAGTTTTTAAACCATTGCAGCTTCTTAAATGCTATTCGGTGAAGTGAGTGACCACACCCAGAAAGATATGATATTTTTGCTTTTAGTATTAAATTCCCTTCATATATTTGGCTTATATTACCTTTCAGTGACATTCTTTTGACTAAATAGTGAGTGTCCGTGGTTGATTATTAAAGTTATGAATCCTTTGAGACTTGTTTTTGAATAAAGAAGTTATTCCGAATAAGTAAGTGAAAACGAATAAGGAAGAAGGAAAACGTATCAAACTTCACTGACCTCTGAAGCTGACCTAGGAGGTTAGCTATATGTGATGTTAGTCATGTTACCCTTCCTACCCTGAACTGCTCTGCGTGAAGGTGACATCTAATGCGGATATAACTCACGCGTGGAAAGAAGTGAAACACCTTCGTACATACCTGCCACTACACATACTCTGACAGCATCTGTGACTTTTTTGAGAAGGGTTCGCCACCGCTTTTTTAAAGGGTGACTAAGACACATAAGAAGGAGAGCTTTTTGCATATGCAGACAACACACATAGCATGAACGATAATTTTAAATAAATATGAAACTCTTCAAAGTAATCTCTCCCTATATTTGGATGACAATAAAAGTAAGAAATGGTCTTCGGTGGTTGCCCCAGTTTATAGAGGAATTGAATCCCCACTGGACCCGGCCTGGGATTGAACTCTGGACCCCATGCCCCCCAGTACTCACACCGCCAATCTTGCAAGTCAGAGTGCTGAGAGGCATGTGTGACTTGTAACACTGGTTTCGGAGTCAGAATCAGCTGGACCATATTAAAGGGAAAATGCACAATCATGATTACTTGGGCTAAACTAAAGATGCAGTGCTCTACAGTATCGTTCAATTGTACCACTCATGAATCCATCCCCACTATCTGTTGAGAAGAAAATTGCATTTACCAGTGAAGTTCAGAGCTTGCTGCCCAAATCCATAGGGGCATCCATTTTGTGTCACATGACCCCAATTCCTGACTCCTATTGAGCACCACAGTAGTACTGGCTCAATGCACAGTTCTCCTGTTCATGTTTGGAAGATCATGATATATGATGCTGTGTGCAGCACATGGATGTACTAAAAGGACTGACCTGACAGTAATATTACTGACAAAAGATCATTTTATTTAATTAATAGTCCTAATCCTAATTCATACATACAGTAAAAGAGGAAATTTACGGTACAGCTGAGTTCTCTCTATATTTGTACCGGAATCATATTTACTTTGTCTCAGATTTTAACAGTAAAAAGGCATTTCAATGTAATCGATTAAACCTACACGTGGTTTTGCAGTAAGCAAACGTTTGGTTGAATCGTTAAATCATTCATTTGCTTTTAAACAACAATTCCTCTATCATCTGCCAATCAAAATTTTAAGTGCCATCGAAATAACTCTAAAAGTAGTAGTTCAAAAATATTGAACCTTACTATATATGCAACTATATCTTATTGTGGATGTTCTGTGTTGCACGTATAAGGTTCAATGCCATCCTCTAATTTTATGTTAGCAGCGGTGGTTTAGCATAAAACCCATAAACGGAACCAATGCTAGGCTTCTTGGTCTTGAAAGTGACATTGATTACCATATTATATGTCTTATTCCAACAAATATTCTGGATATTTCGCAATAGAAACAAAACATACTATTCAGGTTAATAATTTACTTGACACATGTTGCATTTCCGCTAATCCAAATTTCCGTTCTGTAAATAATTCCGACTTTTACAAAACCAATATGGCGGACATAAACAACTTTTCCAATTACATCGCCGGCTGGAGATGAAAAGAGTCTGATATAGTCCTATTTACACGGCGCTGACTTTAAATTATGACGGCAATACATAGGGCGAGCCGTCGGTGATTGAAAAGAGGAAAAGTACGTTTCCCAGCTGTTTGTAAGTGCCCAGATTATAGCAAAATGCTTCCGCTCAAAATTTCGGTGGGAGAGTGCTAACATGATTTTAAGACTTAACACTAAACCCTACCGTCAGTAGGATGAAAACAGAAACGGGAAAATAGGTAGGGTATATGTCTGAAATATAAAAGTAGCAGAGGCTATCGGAGTATCAGCTGGAACTGGGTGACCTGTTTTTGTTTACAGCATTTGATTGACTAAATATTGCTTGTTTTATATAGTTAGAACATACATTGTGTTACAGAGTATCGCGTCCGGAGTATCACGTCCATATACCCTGGCAGCATCTGTAACTTGTTATATTGGTCTCAGATTCTGAATGGATGCAGAACAATGTTAACAGAGTCTGAAAAGATGCTGGACGAAGTTAACACTCTATCACGTATATATATTCTGGCAGCAACAATTTACTGCCAATATGGTTATTCCTGCCAACATACACTTCATGAGAATCACCAAAGAATGGAACCAACTCGTCGATAGTCTCAAGTCTACCACCACTTAAAATTCCTCCAAAGAGGGTCCGATCACGAAATGGGGTTTATACCACATGAACTTTTCCTGGACGCGACACTCTGTTAACTTCGTCGAGCATGATACATTTAGATTCTCTTATATGACTTGTTAAACTGGTCTCAGACTCTGAATGGATGCTGAACAATGTTAAGAGAATCTAAATGTATCATGCCGGACGAAGTTAAGAGAGTATCGCGTCCAGGAAAAGTTCATGTGGTATAAACCCCATTTCGTGATCGGACCCTCTTTGGAGGAATTTAAGTGGTGGTAGACTGAGACTATCGACGAGTTGGTTCCATTCTTTGGTGGTTCTCATGAAGAGTATGTTGGCAAGAGTAACCATATTGGCAGTAAATTGTTTCCAATCCTTGTTTCTTGGTTCTTGTGTGGTTCTGTTCTGATGGCTTGGCGTTAACCGTTCATATGCTTAAGCTACGTTTGTCCAATGCACAAGGACGCAAAAATTTTAGAAAACCATCTAAACCCTTTCATGTTGGTATTCATTGGATAGCTCTCGCTAAATACTCTCCGATGAGTTCCCATATGCCAGGATTTCAGTCATTTTCCCATTCTTTTACATAATTTTATACTGCCCAAATTAGCCACCACCAGCATAAAGGGTTAGGGTCGTTCATCATTTTGTAGATCATGTCCAGCTTGGAATCTTTCGAGCGTTCTGTTAATGGTGGCCATTCAAGGTCTCATGGCAGCATTAAACAGTATTCATCAAAGATGGTAATAATCGAAATACAGTGTATGTCTGAAGCAGCATTGTTAGACCAAACGGGAAGAGCCCGTTTCAATCCTGTAGTTTTTCAAACATCACTTTGTTATCAAAATATTCGCATGCCTACAAGATGGTGAGTACATGTACGTTCCATGTGACAATAATGGTTTGTGGAGGTATCCATAAAAAAGCCTAGGCGCCACGGTGGTAGTTTAAACTTTATTTAAAACTACAGTATTTAATAGGATTCGTCCTAAAATCACACTTCTTGTACTTAAGTTTCCCATTAAGTTGAAATTTATGAAACATCTTTAATTGTTGTCAAGCATAATCTATGTTTTATTTCTTATTTGAGAAGTTTCCATTCTTATAAATATGGATTCTGCTAAATTGGAGGAAAACATTTATATTACAGTCCAGATTATTGTCTCCAGATAGTTTGTGCATAGACTCCAGTGTACATGATACAAACATGATACAATACATACATACATGCATACATACATGCATGCATGCATGCATACATACATGCACATACATGCATGCATGCATGCATACATACATACATACATACAAACATACATACATGCGTGCATGCATACATACATATCCTTGTACACCTAACGTACATACCTAAAGGATGTATTGCATACTATGATACTATTTAGAGTTCTTTTTTTCTTTTTGGTATCAGGTGGAGCAGAACTGACGTGTTATTCTTGTTCATACACACGGACCTCTAACCCTAAGGTTAATTACGACTGCATCACGGAACCCTGGAATTTCACTATTGGAAGTCCGACTTTGCGATGCAACAGCTCTTGCACAATCAACCGAGTTGTGTCATTGGCCGGTAAGAGTACTCTTCTTGGTTACACATACATATACATGCGCGTGTATGTATGTACACACACACACATATATATATATACACACATATATATATATATATACATACATATATATATAAATATATAAATATATATATATATATATATATATATATATATATATATATATATATATATATATATATATATATATACTAGTATATATATGTATGTATGTATGTATATATATATATATATATATATATATTGTGACGGAATGACCCCAGGGCTAAGAAACGGGTCACGTTCCGTCACTTGTATTATTGTAAGCTAGGTCTCAGCCTTCGCAGAGCCTGGCATTTAGATGTGCTACAAAGTATCTAGTTATTTCGAGTGCTCTGTGACGTAGCGCTTGTGAGGCCTGGACGATTAATATACCCCGCGTGCGACTGGAAGGAAGGGCGGGAAACTAGGTTAGATTCAAATAACGTTAGTCTAGGAGAGATCGTCGAAGTGAGTAGAAGTCAAAGGAAGAGAGTTAACGATAGAGGTGTTTACAAACGGATTAAGGTGCTAGAGAACTGGATTTAGACTACCCAGGGAATAAGGATTACAAGGTCAAGTAGCAAGATAGAGACTGAAGCTGTTCTACGGATTATTATGTGTACTTAAGGAGGATTATGATGACAGAATAGAGAGAAACTGTAGCTGAGCAGAGTGTGTATTTACATCGGGATTTACCAGACATTGAGACCAGATACTTGAGGAGATCAAAAACTTTTTGTGGACTTGTGATGTCGAGATAGTCATTTACATTGAGTGGACTTATTGTGTGTTGATGTTGCTGTACAGAGAACGAGTGCGGTGGTATGTATAGTTTACTGTGATGATTAAACTGCATTGTTGATTTGTACTTGCTTGTCCCGTCTTCTCTTCAACACCACATCCATCCCCAACCTTCGCTAAGCGTTATTGTAGAGTCAGAAACCCAACTGAGCTTTATTTCATTTAAAGAGAGAACTAAGAAACCTTTTATTTAAGTAAGGTGATTCTGTATGTCCAGTCGGATCATTCCTTCGGCCAGGGATCCATTCCGCTACATATAGCACACTCTTCTTTGGTGACAGCGGTGGGATAGTGTCTAACACTATCGGCGAAATTCTCGAAACTTTTTGTCGGAACGAACTCACAGTTGGTGGTAATAATCAGTGGGGATGGAAGGTGAAGCGGAACGAAAGCAAATTGTCGAGGTTGTGGAGGAGCAGGTGGACAGTGCGCTGCAGCTCGAGGGGGTAGACATCACGCAGCCGTGGCTGACAGCGCAGTCACTGGCGATGGTGGCGGCCAACAGACCGGGGCCGGAGTTTGGGAGAGAACATTCACCAAAAGTGGCATTGAGCCCACCCCAAGAAACAGAATTATCGCCCAGACCACGCATAAAGCGAACCTATCCCTCACGCATTGAGCGAACCGATTCCTTACGCATTGAGCAAACCTATCCCTCACGCATTGAGCGAACCTATTATCTTACGCCTGAGCGAACCGTTAAAACTAACAGTGAACAGATCTCGGGTGCCCGTTTGGACGATTTTATGTCAGCAGATCGTTCATTTGGTGCAACCCGAGAGACAGAGTGGCCGTCCGAGCGACCGGTAGCCGAGAGACACGCGGTTCTTCAGCAAGAATTTAGGGGGGAAGCGAGAGATTCGTCGTCAGATGCGGAGTCGGTGGCGCCAGATCGACTGCGCCGTGACGTCACGGAGGAGCGGGTGACCTCCAGAGCCGAGCAGAGGACAGAAGCTGATTGCGGTACACAAGCACCACCAGGTCACCCCTCGGCGAGTAGAAGAGAAGCGGTCAACGCCTCGTTGGACACTACAGTGCCCGTGATGGAAGTGCCGTTAGCCAGTAGCAGCTCCGGGGTGATTGACTTTCCCAGGAGGGGAATTGTGGGGGCAGGGCGGACGACAGCCCCGGCCCGAGGTACAGAGTCACCGCGTGAGAGGGAGCCGATTGGTATGGAACAGGTGATAGCAGACATGGCAGCCCTGATGGGAGGAACGTTGAAAACTATAGCGGATAGAGGGCCATGGCAGCGCGGGTAGAGGGAACGGGCGAGCCCCACCGGCCGAGGACATCAGAGCACTGGCAAAACGCCCGGGTGGACCAATTTGACGGGGTGAGCGAGGCATGGGTGGATTATCGCATGCACTTCGAGGCGACGGCGAAGCTCAACAAGTGGAGCGACAGCGAGAAGAGTCTGTGCCTTATTGTGGCTATGAAGGGAGGAGCCCAGCGGGTTGTGCAGCACCTGTCCGACGCCGAGAGATTCTCGTACCGAAACATCGTCAGGGTTCTTGACCAGCGCTACGCATCGGATGACCAGGCCGAGAAACACGCCATGGTGTTAGCCCAGCGTCGCCAGAAGCCAGAAGAGAGCCTGCAGGAGTTGGGTGACGTGTGTAGGAGGCTGTTCACCCTGGCCTATCCCGACGCAGAAGGGAAGTTAAAGGATCGTCTAATGAAGAAGGCGTTCATCGAGATGATTGCTGATGAGAAGATACAGCGTTTGATCGCCAGAGGGGATGCCCAGACCCTGGAGGAAGCCGTGCACCTAGCCATCAAGTATGAGGGCACGGAGAGCGGGCGTAGCGCGAAGGAACAGAAGGGAAAACCCCTGCTGACTACGGTAGCAAGACAGGTGGGGACGGTGACACCCACTGCAGAGAACACCATACAAGCGAAGTTAGAAGCCTTGGAGGAACTCGTCCTGAAGTTACAGCCCAGGAGAGGGGAGGGTGCTGGTGGACAACGGAGGCCGTTCCTGTGTTATAGCTGCCAACAGCCAGGCCACATGGCGAGAGACTGTCCCAACAAGACCGGTTCGGGAAACGGGCAGGGTGCCGCCCCCGGGGCAGGAGGGCCAGCACAGGAGGAGTAGAACAGACGCCCAGAAAGATACACTTCGACGGAGAGGATGAGGGGAGCCCCTATATGATTGGAAAGATAGGAGGGAAGGAGTATGAGTGCCTGTTGGATACTGGAGCCACGAAGTCGATTATCTCACCAGAAGTCTACCTGAACCACCCGAATAGGAACGACCTAGCCCTGAGAGAGTGCAGAGAGAGGCTAGTCTCCATCGACAAGTCACCGGTGGCAGTTCGGGGAGAAGTGGAATTGGAAGTGGATTTGTGTGGAACGATATTGGTGGGACACTTCATGATAGCTGAGATAGCCGACGACGTCGTGTTAGGAATAGGATTACAGAGAGCAGGCGGAATAATGGTGAACCATCATACTCAACAAGTCGAGTTCGAGGGAGGAAAATCAGTCCCCTACATCAGCCAGCGAATATCAGGGCTGTCGAAGTGTTGCAAGGTGCTGGCGGACAGAACAGTGGTGATACCCCCCCGAAAGGAGATCCTGACCACGGGGTATATCTGCGGCCGCACAAAAGAATTAGAGAAAGTAAGAGGATCAGGATTGGTGGAACCCAGTGTGAAGGGGAAGATGGGGCAGAGGGGCGTCATGGTGGGGAAAGCACTGGTGGATGTGGGCAAAAATTATATACCCATCCGACTCCTCAATACCACCAGCGAACCTATCACGATCTACAAGGGCACGCCAGCAGGAGTAGTGACCCCGGTGGCCGGAGAGCCACCCGTCCCCGTGGAAACCAAGAAAGAACCAGAGGAGAAAAGATGTACAGAAAAGATGCCTGACTTCCTGCGGCCATTATGCAAGGATGGAAGTGAGAACCTGTCGTCAGAAGGGAAGAAGAAACTGGCTGAGCTGCTGACCAAACACCAGAGTGCTTTTGCTAGCGGGCCAGACAACCTGGGGCGGACGCACTTGGTCCAGCACGAGATCAGGACACCCCCAGACCTGCGACCACTGCGACAGCCGGCCAGAAGGTTCCCGTTTTGGAAACAGACGGAAGCTAAGGAAATAGTGGACGACCTGCTGAAGAGGGACCTGATAGAGCCGTCGGCAAGTCCGTGGGCGGCACCAGTGGTGATGGTGAAAAAGAAAGACAACACGACCCGTCTGTGCGTAGACTACCGACGTCTGAACAGCCACACCATCCAGGACGCCTACCCCTTGCCCAGAATCGACGATTCGCTGGATGCCTTGGGAGGAAGCAAATGGTTTTGTACCCTTGACCTGGCCAGCGGCTACTGGCAGGTGGGAATGTCCAAGAGTGCACAGGAGAAGTCCGCGTTTATCACCAGCGGGGGGTTGTATTCCTGGAAGGTCATGCCCTTTGGTTTGAGTACAGCACCCGGTACTTTTGAGCGGCTGATGGAAACAGTGCTGTCGGGACTACAGTGGGAAACCTGCCTCATCTACCTGGATGACGTCATCGTCTTTGGGAAAACAGAGCAGCAGACCCTGGACCGCCTGGACGCAATCCTGAGCAGAATAGGACAGGCGGGAATAAAGCTCAAGCCCAGCAAGTGTCGCCTATTCCAGAAGAGAGTACACTACCTGGGGCACGTGGTAACAGAGGAGGGAGTTATGACGGACCCTGAGAAGATCGAGACCGTGAGGGAGTGGCCAGTGCCCACCACGCAGACAGAGGTACACAGCTTCCTGGGGACTGCATCGTACTACAGGAGGTTTGTACAGAATTTCGGGACAATTGTACGTCCCCTGCATAAGCTGACGGAGAAGAACAGACCCTTCTTGTGGACCACTGAATGCCAGGTTGCCTTCGAGACACTGCGGAAGAAATTGGTGGAGGCACCCGTCCTAGCTTACCCTAGCAGTGAGGAAGACTTCATCCTAGATACCGACGCCAGTGCCACAGGAATCGGGGCGGTATTGTCGCAGATGCAGGACGGCGTAGAGAGACCCATAGCATATGCAAGTCGGGGGCTGAGCAAGTCGGAGAGAAACTACAGCGTGACCAAGAGAGAGCTGTTGGCGGTGGTTTTCTACTGCAAGTATTTCCGGCACTACCTGATAGGAAGAAAGTTCAAGCTACGCACAGATCACGCCGCCTTGAGGTAGTTGCAAACCTTCAAAGACGCCACGGGAATGTGGGCCAGGTGGCAGAATACCATGGCAGAGTTCAACAAGGAAATTGTGCACAGAGCTGGCAGGAGTCACGGCAACGCCGACGGCTTGAGCAGACGACCAAACGAACAACCAGAGAGAGGGAGAAGCTCCGACAGTGGCGACCCCGAAATCAAGAGTACAGAGAGTGAATCACCTGAAGAGGTGGAAGAAGACATCACCTGCCTTCGTCCGGAGGAAAACCACAGGGTGGCAGCGGTCACTATACAGCCGCTGTGGACGAATGCTGAGTGGAGAGAATTACAGAAAGAAGACCCCGACATCGCGCCGATCTGGACTAGGTTGGCCAGGGGAGAAGAGAGACCCAGGTGGAATGAGATATCCGAACACAGCTTGGCCACCAAGTCCTACTGGGGAGAATGGCAACGCCTGAAGATGAGGGATGGTGTCATCTACAGAAAGTGGGAGAGTTCCGACGGAGCGAAAGTTCACACTCAAGTGCTGGTTCCGAGGAGCAAGCGGAAAGAGTTCCTACAGCAAGCTCACGGTGAAAGATGGACGGCTCATCTGGGGGTGAAACGAACAGTGGCACGTCTGCATGAGAAGTACTTCTGGTATGACATGCGAGCTGACGTCAGGAGTTGGCTGGCCTAGTGCTGGGTCTGCGTCAGAGCCAAGGGACCGGGAGGCAGGACCAGGAGGAATCCTATGACCATTGTGAGATCGGGGACGCCCTTTGAGAGAATCGCCATAGACATGTATGGACCGCTGCCTGAGACAGCCAGAGGGAACTCGAAGATCCTAGTCATCACTTGTTATTTTACCAAGTGGGTAGAAGCCTATGCCTTGCCGGACGAGACAGCCGAGACGGTAGCCGAGGCCCTGGTGAACGACTTCGTCAGCAGATATGGTACTCCTGTCTCCATCCACAGCGATCAGGGAAGAAACTTCGAGAGTACGCTGTTCCAGGAGGTGTGCAGATTGCTGGGAATACGCAAGACAAGAACAACAACTGCATATCACCCTGAGGGAAACGGAATGGTGGAGAGGTTCAACCGTACGATGGGAGCCATGATCAGAAGCCTGATAGGAGAAGAACACGACAACTGGGATAAAATCTTACCCCTCACCCTGATGGCTTACAGATCCAGTGTGCATGAGACCACTCAACAGACACCACACATGATGCTGTTTGGAAGAGAGATGACCATCCCCTTGGCACTCACCATGTCCGAGTTGCCCACCAGCCTGGTGGAGCAGGACGAGATGGAGCACACTTGGGATCTCCGAGAGAAATTGGCTAAAGTCCACCGACGGGCCAGAGAAGTCACCGGTCAAGCAATGCGACGACAGAAACTGCAGCACGATCGGGGGGCAATGGGCCACCGGAGAGACGTGGGAGACTTGGTCTGGCTGATCACCAAGGTTAGAAGACAGGGTAGAGCTGCCAAGTTTGAACACAAGTGCAAGGGACCCTATACCGTGATCGACGTGATGGCCGACGTGACGTACCAAATAGAAGACAAGAAAGGAAAGAGAACAGTGGTCAATGGAGAGAGGCTGATAACCTTTGTCAAGCCCGGGGATTGGTCTAGCACCGATGGAGCTGAGGATGAGCCGAGAGAACACGAGATTCCGACATCGGTAGACTCCGAAAGTGGTGATGACCAACCCGACGTGAGACCAGAGAAAGAGAATTCCCAGAGAACCTCAGGGCGGAGAGAAAGAGAAAGACAAGACACTGAAATTCGAGCTACGGAATACGTGTGTATATGCTGTGCCGGCTGGTAGCAGGGGAAATGGCAAGACTAGCCAGCAACAAGGATAACTCCTACAACCCTGGATCATGCTGACATCAACTCAAAAGCTAATACACCGTGAGGACTGAAGAATATTCGTCTAGCTGGAGGAGGAGTCATTTTGAAGAGTGAGAAGAACGCCAAGTAATCTACTAAATTCAAAGTTGCTAGCACACCCTGGGAACATCTTAGAATTCAAGAATGGTGATTTCGACCACTTGGAGAGGTGACCAGCCGCCTGAGTACCAACAGGAAAAGACGATGGAGAGAAAATGTCCGACAGAAAGTCCTTATGATGACACCTGGGAGAAATGGTTGCCATGGAAACGAGAAAGGAGGGCATCCGGAAGAAAAATCCCAGAACAATCAGGAGATTGTAGCGTAAAAGAAGAGGGGGAGTAGGGTGACAGCATCATCCAGACCCCCAAGAACAGTGAAGACAAAAGAAATTTCTGAAGTGCGAAAACTGAAGAAAAGAAGATTCGCTCTGGCGTAAGGAATCGCTGGAGTAGAAAAGAAGATTCGCTCTGGCGTAAGGAATCGCTGGAGTAGAGAAGAAGATTCGCTCTGGCGTAGGAAGTCGCTGGAGTAGAGAAGAAGATTCGCTCTGGCGTAGGAAATCGCTGGAATGGAGAAGAAGAGACGCTCTGGCGTAAGGAATCGCTGGAGTGGAGAAGAAGATTCGCTCTGGCGTAAAGAAGTCGCTGGAGTAAAGAAGAAGATTCGCTCTGGCGTAAAGAAGTTGCTGGGGTGAAGAAATAGAGACGCTCTGGCGTGAGAAACTGCTGGAGAATGGAGACTGTGGAGAGCGGCGAATTGTGTCTGTTGCTGCGTCGAGTGTTGACAAGTCGAGTGAGAGTTCCCATCTGGAGACCAAGGGGTTTCCCCGAACGTGAGAGGGAGTCCCCGCATGACGTCACGGCAGTAGCTGAGTTTGACCTAGTTGGCGAAGTGAAGAATTTGCCGTGGGCGAAAGTACAGAAATAATCTCAGCGCGGCGAAATAGAAACCAACCGAGCTGATGGCAAGCAGTCAAGCAGTAACTGAATGGAATGCGGGAACGTGGAGGCTGGAGAACGAGAAGACTTGGGGTATTTCGGTGGTGATGGTGGAGGATGGCGGCGGCGAAAGAGTACGAAAAACAACAGGTGTCGCAGAGGTCACCTGAGAACCAATCAGATGTCTCCAAGGGGTGCCACACCCCCGGAAACGCATCACCGGATTGATCCAGTTAGCAGAAAACCGCCATTCTTCATCTCACGCCTGAGCGAACCAAACACATCACGAATTAATCGCTGCTAATCCTATTGTCAACAAGCCATCCAACACAAAAGAAAACAACATGAGCATGCAGCCGACACACTCGCTGCGAGAAGAGGGATACTGCGGAATCTGCAAGAGGATTTTCGAGATATGGGCCGACACAACCTAGACTTGCACGATGGAAGGGGTATACACGCGTGGAGGTGTCTGAGCTACAAGGGAACGGGACATGGCGGACGGTGCACGTACGTAGACTGCAACTTTACCGAGATGAGGATGCACTACCTGAAACATCATGCTGAAGAACTCGAGTGCATACAAGTCAAGTGGAAAAAGGGGTACTACGCCGTCGAAGACGGACACATCGTGCCCGGGGTCCCATTCTACCCATCGGAGCACTCGTTTAGCGCCGTCGACGACCCAGATTTCCCTGCCCGACGTCTTGAGATCGACGAGGAGAAATACCAGCAAGCAGAGAGGGGAGCGACACCATTCGACCCGATGGTGCGACCTACTTCGGCGAGTGCGATGTATCGTATGGAGGCGAGAAGGTGGGAGGACGAAGCTCCACCGAGGAAGCGAACGAGAACACCCTCGCCACCTCGCACCCACAGAAACTCCCGAGAAGAAAGAAGGCGAGATACCGACAGACGCAGCTATGGGGGAGGCGATAACTGGTACCAAGATAGAGAGCCAGGAGCAGCGGGAGGCTACCCTCGAGACGACCATCCCCGTGGAGTGCAACCGGCCCACGTGCGGTACGAGGCTAATGCAGATAGGGCGAGGAAGGCAGAGGCAGAGCGGGACGCGCTAGCCCAGCGCATCCAGGGCATCGAAGAAGACCTGTCGCAGTCAATGCAAGATGTGGAAGACCTCTGGAGAGAAAAGTACAGTGCCCTCGAAGAAAGCCACAAGGCATCGCTGAAGACGAAAGCGGAGATGGAACAGAATATCGACCTGATGACGGTGCACGAGACAGAAATAGAGCGACAGTACAAGGAGCTGAGCGATAGATGCAGAGCACAGAGAGACTCGCTCACCCTAGCCAACCAGGCTGAGCAGAGGGCCGTTTCGGCCCGGCAGGGCGATGGGCGAACAATCCAGCAGCTGCGGCGGAAAGTGACCAGCATCCGACAAGAAATGGCCGAGTGGGCTGGCATCGAGGCAGCAAAGGCAACGGCAAGTAACAAGAAGAAGCTAGAAGTAACCGAACACATGCTGGCCGAAGCACTGCTCAACATGGAAGAAGCTGAGGAGGGAAAGAGACAGCTTGACGATCGGCTGAGGGCGGCGGAGAAAGATGTGGAGAACTACCGAGAGTGTTGCGAGAGGGCGATAGAGGATCTCCGGCTAGAGAAGCACGCCAACAAAGAAGCCACGAAGGTAACCATGCAGGCTGCCCACTGCCAAGACCAAGAGAGACTGGCTTTACAGAAACAAGTGACAGAGATCCGACTAGAAGCCAAGGAAGCCCAAGAACTGGTGCAGAGTTGCAGATTGGAGATCGACCATATGCAGCACCAGATAGAACGTCGTGAGCGGCAGCTGACGACAGCTGAGAAAGAAATCCGACTTGTCCAGGAGCAGTCAGCCGGAAAGCAGGAAGAAATAGACGTCCTGACGACAAGCCTGGAAGACCTGAAGCTACAGTGGGACGAGCTTAGCGGAGCCCGGACTTCGAAGCCGCAAACGATGGTGGGAAGTCCCGAGACCCTAGCTTTATTCCCACCCGTAGAAGACAGAGAAACAGATCAAGTCCAAGTGAGGCGAACCCTGGCGGTAGCCTACGACATCAGAGCAGTCCAGCGGGGACATGTCATCGAGCATCCTCGTCGCGTCACCTTCGATGCCAATGTGCTGAGCCCCATCGTGAGAACCAGCCCTGATGAACTGATGATATACCTGGAGAAATTCACCAAGGCGCGCATCGATGAAATCCGAATGGAACTTGAGAGGAAGGTCTTTGATCGGGGGGTGTTGGAGGGTATGCGGCGACAGCAGATGGCAGACCGGGCTACGGCTGACGGGATCATCCTCATCTCCGATTCGGACCCCTTCTCCGACTCGGAACTCATCCCCGACACGGACGCTGAGTGAAGAAACTTGGGACAAGAGAGAACAGACAACCTCGATCTTACGCATTAAGCAACCCGAAATATCTTACGCATTAAGCGACTCTAACTATCTTACGCCTGAGCGACCCATTTTATTTATTTATTTATTTTTATTGTGATCATCGTGAGACGTCTACTTCTACATTCTGGCGCTGGAGTACCCAGCTGCGGCGGTCAAACCCAAGACCTGCCTGCTACTTCAAGACAACACTAGACGATGACCTTCGATGTCTGACTCCCAGGTAGCCATCCACTCTACCTCGTGAGATACCTTCTATTCTACATTCTGGCGCTGGAGTACCCAGCAGCAGCGGTCAAACCCTAGACCTGCCTGCTATTCCTACAACAACCTATTCCGTCCATCATCTGTGGCGCTGGATTACCCAGTCACGATGAGTTGTGTTCTTCCATGGATAATTACCAGAAGTGCCAAACTACTGCGTTAATCGTCTGTGGCGACGGATTAACAAGTCACGACGATTTTGTGCCTTATTATTGGATTATTATTGACTACTCTGTGAACTACCGGACCTGTGTGCCATCCATGACGTCCCAGGAAGAAATCGGTGACCAAGAAGAAGTTTTAACGAAGTGACACTTGAGAGATTTTGGACTATGCTGGTGTGTCGAAGTCGTTCACATTTTGGTGAACTTAAAATAAGCGAACAATTTTGAGACCTTAGCGACACAACAGCTGGTAGCCGTAACGTGAGTAACCCACTGTATTGCATGATTTTGACTGTTTTATCTTGCCATGTTTTATCGATGTTTTTATGGTTCTTAGAGTTATCTCAGAGTTTCTATTTTTCTAAGTCCAACATTTTCTAAGTCAAGTATTTTAAGAATTAACGTTTAACGTTTTATGTATAGAGAGTGCGTTATTTTAACTAGTAGTTATAGTAGTTCTTTTTAAGTGGTCCGCTCCAGTGCAGAGTTCGCATGTTATGTAAAAATTCGAGAGTTAAGAGTCTTGTCACTGAGCGATAATGGAAGTAAACAAAGTGAGCAATAATTGGGAGAGTTGGACCGGAAGTCCAAGACTTGTCCACTCTCTCGGGAACTGTGTATATTAGAAGTTAGTATTACTATACTGTGTTTAGTGACCTGTATGTCACTTGGTTATACTGTTTATAACAGACTAGTTTAGAACTTTTGCGAGAGATGATTGTTGTTAACGTTCGAGTTACGTTAGTTTTCCCTTTTTGGAAATTTTTGAAATTTAAGAATCGAGGACGATTCAGAGCAAGTCGGGGGCTGTGTGACGGAATGACCCCAGGGCTAAGAAACGGGTCACGTTCCGTCACTTGTATTATTGTAAGCTAGGTCTCAGCCTTCGCAGAGCCTGGCATTTAGATGTGCTACAAAGTATCTAGTTATTTCGAGTGCTCTGTGACGTAGCGTTCGTGCGACCTGGACGATTAATATACTGCGCGTGCGACTGGAAGGAAGGGCGGGAAACTAGGTTAGATTCAAATAACGTTAGTCTAGGAGAGATCGTTGAAGTGAGTAGAAGTCAAAGGAAGAGAGTTAACAATAGAGGTGTTTACAAACGGATTAAGGTGCTAGAGAACTGGATTTAGACTACCCAGGGAATAACGATTACAAGGCCAAGTAGCAAGATAGAGACTGAAGCTGTTCTACGGATTATTATGTGTACTTAAGGAGGATTATGATGACAGAATAGAGAGAAACTGTAGCTGAGCAGAGTGTGTATTTACATCGGGATTTACCAGACATTGAGACCAGATACTTGAGGAGATCAAAAACTTTTTGTGGACTTGTGATGTCGAGATAGTCATTTACATGGAGAGGACTTATTGTGTGTTGATGTTGCTGTACAGAGAACGAGTGCGGTGGTATGTATAGTTTACTGTGATGATTAAACTGCATTGTTGATTTGTACTTGCTTGTCCCGTCTTCTCTTCAACACCACATCCATCCCCAACCTTCGCTAAGCGTTATTGTAGAGTCAGAAACCCAACTGAGCTTTATTTCATTTAAAGAGAGAACTAAGAAACCTTTTATTTAAGTAAGGTGATTCTGTATGTCCAGTCGGATCATTCCTTCGGCCAGGGATCCATTCCGCTACAATATATATATATATATATATATATATATATATATATATATATATATATATATATATATATACACACATATATATATATATATATATATATATATACACATATATATATATATATATATATATATATATATATATATATATATATATATATATATACACATATATATATATATATACACACTAAGCTATGCGTAGAGCAATTTGTGTATGGAAATGTACATAAGCATAACACTGTTTTTCGCCATTGCAGACAATACGATCAAGTCATTTAGCAGAGGCTGCTTGATAGACCAAGCAAAATTAGGAAATCGCTGCGTGGAAGATACTCATGAGAATACCTGTTTCTCCTCCTGTTTCTCCGACTTCTGTAACCATGGCGACGGTACACATGATTGGCCCCGCAGCAAGGCGTGGACTCGTCAGCAAAACACCCTCCTCACATGTGCCATAGGACCCGTGATTTGGTTAATGGGGAAAATGGGATTTTAATGTTGGAAGCCAAGACGTCAGGAAATATATTTCAGCCGTTCTAGAGTTCGAATAGACATTGTTATCCCGTAAAGACGAATCGGCAACAAATTGCATTCATGTTAAACAGATGTCCAAAATGTGGAGGTCCCCACACATACTCACACTGTGAAAAAAATCGGCGAAGAAATATAACGTATTCCTCCGTAGCGTATAGCACAAATAAGCGCAGCCCCTATTTCCTGAAAATAAATTGAAAGGGCAAGCTAGCGGAGAATATTTTCTGGCCATCTAAACCTCCCCAACCTTACCCCGCAAATGTTTCCTTACCTTTTCAAGTGGGACCGTCACAAACTGCATATTGATCATATTTTCACTGCTATAGATCGTATATTGATCGTATCCAGAGACATTGTTATGCTAGTATTCGCAGTATCCAAGAAGGACACATTATATTGTGTAAACTGGTTGTTGGCTTCAGAGTGGTTACATACATCCATAAAAACACTTTCCTAACCTCGCCAGACTGTCAGGTTTTTGCAGATGTATCTCTTTTATCCAAAGCATCACTTTCAGCAATTTTACCCAATGGCTTTAGATCAAAACAGAAAAGCATCACGGGTGTTGTAAAGAATCTGATGCATTTCATTCTACGGTGCCGACATTTAATTCCTGCACTAAATGCTATGGCAGCCCATTTTAGGTGTCAGAGTGCTCGAATACTGCATTTAATTTAGCGAATAAATCCCTAACTGCAAATATAATGTCTATTTGGTACACCCCTACTGCAAATCACACCAACGATTGCAAAAAAATCAAATTCATCAAAGTTACTGCAACAAGATCGTCTTTTGAAAGTATCTTTTGAAAGTCGTCCTATTTGGTATGCCCCTGAATCTCTCTTCAAATGTTTTTCATTTGATATCAAATGTCTGCGCAAGTCGACCGGACGTCTGCCAGTGCCTGGATGTACAAACACCCATGGAAAACATGGAAAAAGATAAGCCAAGCATATCCATGGCCCACATACATTGCGAATCAATCACACAAACTTGTGAGGTCATCCTTGTATCTATGCCTATGTAACTGGGTGGCACTCAGGCGTGTGGTCTTGTATTATGTCTGCGCTGCCCATGCATTTAGTGCAGGAATCAAAGGCAGCACTGTATGTACGTACTCAAAATGTGAATTGGTTAGCCTGTATTACGTGTCTACGAGTGGATTTGTTTTATTTTGGTGCTTTTCATTGGTGCTGTATGCTTACCATTCATAAAACAGGCTTTGCTTATCAATGCGGCTGATGACGATGTTTTTCATTCAAGAGAATCTCAATTTCAGGTGAATACAAAAGAGGTCCATCACAAACGTGATATCTCTAATAAAATGGGTGGAATCAATGTTATCCTTAATACAGTTTTTGCTTTGATAACGATAGTAACGTTTGTAAATGCTACTATAAGTTATACACTCCGTAATGAATATGACTGTAGTGATTTAACAATACTTACCACAATAAAATTTTATCTTTTTGATAATAATGCAGGCTTTGTACGTTTATGAATCTTTTCAATGCAATTGAACTCTGTTGAGTTGCAGTGGACATACAGCCACCCTTTTAATCAGTAGTTGTATATTAAATTTAAGTCTAATGTCCAACTCGGAAATACATGATGCACATAGTGTGGTTGCCCCAGGGCAAGCATTTCCCCCATTTCTTATATCTAACTTAAATTATATACCAACTCAGAAACTTGGTACACCTGAATTAGGTCCTCTATTTAGACACCAGACAGCCCCCGTGAATCTTAGCTAGTGGGAGTGACTATTCCAAGCGCCATCTATTTTCATCTTAAAAAACTAATTATAATACTAATAATAATTATCATAATACTTGCCTCTGAAGTAAGGTATATAGATCAGTGATTAATCATTCTATATTATATTGTTCTAATCATTAGGAACTTAGTCTGAAATGCTGAGCGCATCAAATATTCAAACCAAAGAAAAAAAATTGGGTTTCAGTGACAAAGAACTGAGTAGGTGCATGAGATAATTCTGTTCACACAAAAAGCATGTACGTCAATAATAAAATGACCAGATATGTAATACTAGTATTCAGAATTTTGATAAAACAATGTTGGAACTAAATTTGAAGCCAGCTACAGATAATAGAGAATGCTTATCAGTTGATCCACTGCTATAAAATGACCAAATATAACCTATTTTGTGGTTAGAATATATTATTATCAGTAGAGGAGACAAAGTAGCTCAGTTGGTTAGGTGTCGGACTAGTAATCAGTAGATCGCAAGACAATTTATTCCATATTGCTTCAGTCTACCCAGCTGTAAAATGGGTACCTAACATGAATAAGGCAGTGCTTAGAGCTTGTGCACTATATGCTGCCAGTTGCTCTGGAATATCCCCCGGGGGATTGAAATGGTTTCCATGTGTACAGGCCTGCTAGGGGAGGAAGGTCGTGTGAGTGTTCAGTGGATACAAGACTTTAAACCGAATACCTTTACCTTTACTATAATTGTTATCATTATTACTATCATTATTATTTGTATTATCATTATCATTATAAATTAACTCACTGAAGTAAATTGCCTGACATATCAGATCAGTAAATAAGCTTTCTATTTGACAATAGATCAAGTCCAAATATAATTTTCTTTAATTGAGCAATGAGTCAAACAAGTTAAATAATAGGGTAGTAGGAAAATGGCACACACTGACTTTGCAAAAAGGTTTCTCCTTTCCAAGAAATTATCTTATAAATAAAGGGGGGGGGGGATTCGGAAAGTGGTTTTATCTATAGGCTAATTTGGAAGAGAGCAGTCCAGAGATTATTTAAACCTGCATATAGCACATTAACATCCATTTATAGATGCTTAAAAGGCATGCATTTCTGTTGGTTTACTTGGTAAACAAGAGAGCCGCGTTGCGCCTTAGAGAGAACTCTGCTGGGGAAATAGAGTCTTTGTATGTGTGCATTTAATAGAGGTATGCATGATTGCACCATGTCTTTACCATTCAGCCGTTTTAAATAAAAGAATATTGTAGAATGGCAAATTTTTCTCGAGTGTTTTATTTTCCTGTTTTTTTTTCGAATGCTATCAAACAGGAATAATTAACACAGGAAAATCTATACAGTTCATGTCCGGACTTAATAAACACGAAAAATTCTGACCTTAGTTAAATAGACTGGCCCAGCTTTATATATTATCTCTGAAGTGTCTGACCAGCGTTTACTCAGAGTGGTAGCAGTCATCACTCATTGCAATCTACATGTGTCGGGGGAACAATCGTGCTGTGACTGCTGCTCAACTCTGTGCCACTTCACAGATTACATCGCCCTTTGATCTATTTCTGGATGCCTCTCTTTTCGGAAATATTAGAAACGGAAACACCCAAAAATGAGAACTTAGGGAAAATTGCCACATGGAAAAATTAGCCATTCTACAGTATCTAGACAGTTGCCAAGCCTGGCCAGACATGATGACGTAGTAAACAAACATACAGTTGCCAAGGAGCGGTTGCCAAGTCTGGTCAGACATGATGACTTAGTAAACAAACAGACAGTTGCCAAGGAGCGGTTGCCAAGTCTGGTCAGACATGATGACGAAGTAAACAAACAGACAGTTGCCAAGGAGCGGTTGCCAAGTCTGGTCAGACATGATGACGAAGTAAACAAACAGACAGTTGCCAAGGAGCGGTTGCCAAGTCTGGTCAGACATGATGACTTAGTAAACAAACAGACAGTTGCCAAGCCCAGCCAGACATGATGACGTAGTAAACAAACAGACAGTTGCCAAGGAGGTTTAAAAACCAAACCACCATTATAATTTTTGCCATTAACCATGTCCATTACACAGCCCAGACGAACGACATAGATGATCTAACAGAGAGATACTTCTCTGCTGACTCAAAGTACCAAGTGGATAATGAATAAAAATCTTCTATTTTAAAAGTGGGACCAATATTGCAATTCCTCAAGCAATACAAAATAAAGCTATTTGAGATAACAAAATCTGTAAGGGTTGAGAGTTCATTCAATTTGACATCAATAATGTGCATTATTTTATTTCATAACATGATTCTTTTCACACAGATGAATAAATATACCTGAAAATTTGAAATTTCAGATTTCACACACTGGAGATCACAAAGAAGACCAGATTCAATATCAAATGATAATGAACTTAAGTCTGCATCATAACACATTTTTTCAATGACTTTTGTTGATAACTTATTACTAAATATTATTGTGTATCAAGTCCCTTAGAGCTGACCTAAACTCCCAATGTAAATTCAGGGGCTCTATAGATTACAGTGCTTTGCTGTACCTGGCAGCTAGGTAGTTCAAAGTAAAATACAGGAGAGGCCAAGGTCTTAGCCAGGATTTAGAAACTGGGTGCCCAAAATTAGCAATTGTAAATTTTTTGGGCGTCCAAATTTTTAAGGGGGACCACAATTTACTTAGATTTCAACCATAAACATGTACAAATTCATCAAAACAAGGCATGATATCCTTATACAATGTGATGTGAGTTATATGGAGATGAAAAAAATCAATTATATATACTTGAGGTTGACTTTTAAGAAATTCCTCACACAAAAAATTTGGGTGTACTGAGGGGTGCTTTTTAAGGGTTTGGGTGTCCAAAAAGACACCCAGACGCCCAGCTGGCTAAGACCACGGGAGAGGCGCTCCCAGGACCATTATGCAAGGCGAGAAATACATCACCTAGTCTCTTATTCACGGTAACACAGAGCAGGTAGCAGCAGCATGAGAGAGACATCATAATGTGATCAACTTCCAGCCGCTGTTTTCAAGTGTTTTGTCAATGTGCTCTGAAAACATTCAGTCACTACCAGTCTTGCCTTATAAAGCAAGTCTTGGAGTTTCTTTCCTGTAGCTTACTTCAATCTACTAAGATACCAGAGAGCCCTCTCTCTGAAGCCTTAAGAACACCTTAATTTAAAATGACTCTTCTGTCAGCGCTGACTGCTCTTTCATTTGTCAATATGCCATTATGATTTACATTTCATTAGCCTTAGCAACATCTCCAACACATTGATTATTAAATAACATCAACTTCAGTACGCTGTGAATATTTTCAGCTAATCCTTTTAAAATTTTCTCCTGCGAATAAAACCCATTCCATTACTATTCCTTCATTATAATGTAAATAAATCGTTCTTTTTTATTGTAACCCTCCAAAATTCCGCTAAAAACCTTGACCTCAATGTCAAGGTCAAAAGGTAAAACCTTATAATGTGCATCAAATGGCCTGATTTACATGATTCATACAAAGGGTCATGTACTACGAACATTCTAGTGATATGATTTACATGATGAATTTCATTACCTACCCCAGTGTGTGGATTTTACGAAAATGTGTGTTTTCACAGACGGTCACAATTAAAAACTCATACAACACAGAAACATAGAGGTCGTAATGATAACACTAAATAATGAAATAGTTTCTATCCCTGAAATCTATCATAAGGGACGGTAATGTTGTTATCCAACATATATCAAGGCTGACAATGCAAAATTTGGAAAGACTTTTCCAATGAAATACACATAATAAAACTCCTTTTGAATCAATATAGTGACATGCATCAAAGCACCAAACAAAAAATGATCTTATCAACATATCAACTATACAGGCTGACTACTTATTTTTAGATGATAATTCTGTAAAGTTATTGTTAACCAATAAAAATTCAAATTGATTTTTCCTTAGTATTTATTATTTGTATTTTCATAATAAAAGACCTAGTTGTTGTAGATCTGCCTTGGATTAGTGCTTACAAAGCTTGGCTCCCAAGCACAAGGTCGCAAGTTTGAGTCTCTAATGGATCCCCATTAGCAGGTTGCTATTATACAAATATGCCATGCCAGTGTGGGTAACATGACGGAATGTTTCCCCGAGGGAGGATGGTTTTCCCGCGGGCGGACACTGGCATGGCATATTTGTTTTATTATACCGAACAAACCCCGTTTGTAATTGTAAACAAAGCAAGGTCACAGATGACTGGTGATTCACACATTCCCTGCTAGGTGTCGCTAGTGGCAACGGGCAACATGAAGCCCTCACTGATGGCATCAGGCAACATGATGATTGTTCACTGTTAAGTCAGCCAATCACAGCTTACGATCTTAAAGTGAGGTATAATAAATACAAATGTGTTGTGCTTTGTAGGGCTTTCCATGGCCCTTCTGTAACTGAAAGACCCCTTGGAACTATTCCTAAAGAAAAGAGAATTTATTCTTGATTCACCAGGTTTCTATCTCGTTGCGATATGACTTAAGCTGTTGAAAGCGATGTAAAAAACAATGTTTAGTTGTTGCCCATAAGTTCCACCACTTCCGCTTTTTTTGCTTGTTTGTTAGCTTTTTTTAGGGTGTTTTCAATTTAACGTAAATTCACAGAAATTTGGATTACTTTTTAATAGTAACAATCTTTATGGGTTGAGAGTTCCAAATTTTGGGGATTTTACTATGTTATTATTATATGAGGTAGAGGAATTAACGTTACCACATCTGACCCTTTCACTAGTCTGTTGGCTTTTCTTTAGTATTTTTCACTGACATTCTTGCTCTAGAAGTCCTAGATGTAGAGGAACCAGTTCAAGCATCTCTGATATTTCAGTTAAGTTTAAGGTTTCCTCCTTGAGTTTTTCCATTTGTCTTATTGTATAAAGTAGTTAACTCCTATATGTTGCCTAATTAACAGCACCAATCCAGCATTGACAGCACCATTCCAGAAAGTTCTACAAATCTGATGGCTTTTCTTAGGAATGTTCCTGTTTATGTTATTGTTCTGCAAGTCCCAGATGTTGCTGAATTAACAGCAACATTCCAGACTGTTTTGCAAATCTGATGGCTATTCCTCGGTATGTTCCTATTTATGTTGTTGTTCTACAAGTCCTAGATGTTGGCGAATTAACAGCAACACTCAAGATTGCTTTGCTAGTCCGATGGCTTTTCCTTGAAAGGCTCCTATTTATGTTATTGTTCTACAAGTCCTACATGTTGCCGAATTAACAGCAACATTCCAGACTGTTCTGCGAATCTGATGGCTTTTCTTAGGTGTGTTCCTATTTATGCTATTGTTCTGTAAGTCCTAGATGTTGCCGTATTAGTTTTACCACCTCTGATCTTTTTGCTAGTTTATTAGCTTTTCCTTGGTATGTTCCTATTTATGTTATTGTTCTGCAAGTCCTAGATGTTGCCGTATTAGTTTTACCACCTCAAATCTTTTTGCTAGTTTATTAGCTTTTCCTTGATATTTTCCATTCTTTCCTGCTCCCTTTCCTTCCAGAAGAGCAAGCAACCTTAAATAGATGAAAGTCAAACTTAGAATAACATCCCAAAACACACACCAAAACATCAGCTTAGGACAAAAGCAACTTAAAGAACAACCAAATGTGTATGACAAGTCCCACACAAGTACCCATACTGATAATGATAACAAATTGGAATAGAGAAAAGTATCGCTTCATGTAAGAATGTGTATACTTGGTCTGCTTAATCACATAGAATTGACATAACTGCTACTTGGACATCTCCACACAGAAGCAGTTATTAATAATTAGCAAAATTTCTAAAGCTGACCATACTAAATCATCAGAAAGTATCTTTTAAAATAGTGAAGATATTGTGCTGTTAAAAAAATCGATATTGTATTGAATCGCAAACATTTGAAGGTGCCAATCCCTATGTGCCAATAGAGATTTGAATAGGGCTGTTATATTTTAGGTGATACCAACCCTACTGGACCTGTTGAACTCCAGAAAACCATGCTTACCTCGGACTTGCCTACTACAGATTTTCATGTATACATGACAAAAGCACTGGTCCTAAATCCTTGAAAAATACTTACATGTAAATGATAATAACTTAATTTATATTTAAATTTCCTCTGACTCTTTTGCTCGGTCCCTATTTGTCCAAGTAGGTAAGCAGGGTTTACTTATTTAGTTAGTGTCAATAGTAGTAGATCAATTGTTTATGTGAATCTGTGGTACATACTTAGGTCCTACATCTGCCAGAAGCTGCTCCGTCCCGACCAAGAGAAACATGCCTGCACCCTGCTCATCCCCCGTCGTCAGAAACAGACACACATTCTGAAACAAAAACACACACATGGAGAACCTAAATACAATCTATAAACACAAATACATCAGAAACAGGCACACATTCTGAAACAAAAACACACACATGGAGAATCTAAATACAATCTACAAACATAAATACATCAGAAACAGACACATTCTGAAACAAAAACACACACATGGAGAACCTAAATACAATCTATAAACACAAATACATCAGAAACAGACACACATTCTGAAACAAAAACACACACATAGAGAACCTAAATACAACCTATAAACACAAATACATTAGAAAATCTAAAGAAATCCATAAAAGAATATCATAGGGTGTTATGGTTTATAGTAAAGGTTCATAGGTTGGTGGTCAAATCATTAAAACAGTCTTAAGATGGCATTTTAATTGTAACTTTTGTAAATTATTATAATTTTTCTATTGTAACTTTTTCTGCAATGTTAAGGCTAACAAGTTGTTAATGATAGAGGGAAGTACCTGGGAAAAGGTAACTTTCTAACATGTCTCAACAGGATCAGGACTTGGTAGTTAGTACTGTGACCACACACATCAATGTTTTAATGGATATGATAGGTTTTAACTTACCTTATCATCAATCTCATTGCATATTATATTCATGAATTCATTGTTCCCCTCTTTTCTGAAGATAGAGTGTGATAAAAGAATAGGAGATGAGTCTATATATGTTTTGAAAAAGTCACAAAAGATAAGTATTCATAAAAGTGTCAACTTCAGTCACATAAGTATTGATGACAGTAAGTACTGATAAACAGAAAACGTCACAATAATTAAAACAACCTAGAAAATAACCATGATATAAAATTCTTAACTATGTTGCTTTTCACCCTTTATAATACTCACCTAGTTTATTTAATCAGTGTAAATTGTTTTGCTTTATTTCTAGTATAGAGCCATGATGATCCCATTGGCAAGCTTGAAATTATTTGCTCCAAGCATGTGTATGATAGCCCATGAGCCACATGGAAAGGGTACTCATATCTACAAATTACCATATTCACAATTTTGGAAGAGCACATATCTAATTATCCAAGAACTTACTCAAGAGCAAAGCAAGATCCAATATGAAAACCTATGGTAACATAGTTTTCAGTGCCTTTGCTCCATAACTTTGAAATAAATGACATCCAGGAAACTGGGAGCACTGCCATTGTTTAGAGGCAACTAAAATTTATCTTTCAAGGATAGCCTAAGACAACTTTATCAGACACAGACAATTCATTTTTGGAATAATTCAATTTTGCCTTTTAAATGAGTTGCTATAGAAATGGCAAAATATAAAAATATAATTTCATTAACAGTATCATAGTAGTATACAGTTAAATACAATTATCTATGTTAAGGTCAAAGATAATACAATGTAATATTCCTAAATGTATAATTTCCTAACATATCTTAAATGATATTTAGGTTTATTTGTATCCTCAATTGTTCATTAGAAAATATATACCAGTGGCTCTTATTTTAATATTTACGCTGAAAAGGTGATGCTTAGATGACATAATTTATAAGAAGCGTAAATGATGGAAATATCATTGATTACCTGTGTAGAACAAACAAAGGTTCTTTGTTTGTCTGGGCTAGATACCTCTGAGCCTCGAGGATAGCCAAATCCCTTAGAAGGGTTAATGAAGTCTGTAAAATATAAATAATGGTATAATTATGTCAGGTGTGTATTACTTCAATCAAAGCCACCTATACTACCTCTTCTGTTGCTTCTTTTATTTTTATCGCTGACAATGCTGCTACTACTATTACTACTACTACTACTACTATTACTACTACTACTACTATTACTACTACTCCTACTACTACTACTATTACTACTACTACTACTACTACTACTACTACTACTACTACTACTACTACTACTACTACTACTTCTACTACTCCTAGTAGTTCAACAGGTTCACAATGCCAGAAAATAATGTCTGATGGCTTGCTCCTTCCAAAATGTTCCAAAAAAGGGGGAGTGCACTTGTTTGGCGTCTTTGCAGTGAAAAGGATGAATGCAGTATGCACAAATATAGCAATATAATTGCATTTTAGTAAAGGCTGGCACCTACACAACATTTTACCAGGTTTCAGTTCTTTCAGAATTCATATCTTTACTATCAAACACCAGGTTGACTAATAAACAGGAACATACCACTTTGATGCAAAGGTTGCTGTCATTGAAAATAAAACATACTTAGAAGATCATAAATACAAATTATTGAAACTACTTTTTTTTTCAGAAAATTTTGCAAATTCTGTAAAAGAGCAGAAAACTAAGGATTATTTCTCATACAGGGATGGTAAGTGTGAAAAGGCCCTGTGACATGCAAGACATGCTGTACACTTCTATTCTCACCTTGTTAGTCTCTCTCTGCGAAACTTGTATTTTCTTCACCAGCTCAGCATGCTCATGCGGCGGACCTCTGAAGAAAAAGATTAGATCTATGTGTGAGATGGAACTAAAAATTATGATTATCATCACATTTTCTGTCATCATGATGCTTAAGCGTGACTAGCCATTGTAAACCTGAGTGTCATCATCAGCAAATCCTGACCTAGACTTTTGGGTGTCCAAACTGTCAAAAAACAGTGTACTGGGTGTCCAAATGACACGCTGGACGCATAGGCAGCTAAGCCCCTGTTATCATCACATTTTCTATCATCATAATGCTTAAGTGTGACTAGCAATTGTAAACCTGAGTGCCTAGGGAAAACCACTTATCATTACCAAAGTATCTGAAGAAAAGGTGCTTGTCACCAAATCACTGGCACCATTCATACATGCTTCATTCAGAACTTTACCACTTTCAGAAGTGGTGAAAGACAATGCTTTGAACTACCATGCTCTAACCATTCGATTATTGTGACAGACCCTGTGAGACGGATATATGAATAAATAGAACTTCAAAAAGGAAATGCCACAGCATTAAGTATAGGGATTGGCACCTTTAAAATTTTCACTATGTGATACAATATTCATAAAACAATATTTTAAACAATACTGTCTGTCTCACAGGGACCATATTTTCTTAAATTCATCAATATCAGCTTCGGAGATTTCGCTAATAAATCACAAACTTCCACCGCACATAAACATCCAGGTAGCAACTAAGTCAGTTTTTTCATATAGTTTCAAATCTTTTAACAACACAATATTTTTTATCATTCAATATCTGTATTTGGTATCGTATAGAATAATTAAGCACTACATAAGAGATGCATACAACATATAAAATGTACTTTCATAAAAACAATATTGGATCACATAAGCAAACTTTTACAAAATACTTAAAACATAGAACAAATTGCTAGTGAAAACATTATATAGGGTTCAAAAACAATGACTTCACATATCGTGCACAACTTTTACTTACTTGAGTAAACCAGTGAGAGCTTTTTCATTATTATAAGACCTGCCAAGATAGTCCAGCACTCGTTGACCAGCAACAAATACAAGATTGACTTTCCCTTTCTTCCCCTTTTCCACACCAAGTAGTTTGATTGCCTAGAGGAGAAACGAGAAATGTTTGCTACATGAAAATCAAATATTCTATGTCCATTAAGTAGCTAAATATATTCTTAAATGCAAGAGCCAGGCATATGTCTTCACATTAGCCAATTAGAACCAGAGTAAATTGTTATACATTCAAGGAATTAGTACTAGCATTTAACGCATATGTAGGAGAAGTGTGTAAACCTACAAGTCTATAATTCATTATATTTTCCCATTCAAACTCTTCCAGTCCATGAATGTATATTTTATGGCATGAAATAAATATCACCATTAGTGACTGGATTCAGTTATGCAAAGATGTGAAGATAGTACAAAATTGTTCTTTCCTTGTAAACTTTCAAATCACTGGAAGCATGCCATCCTAAAATCCATTTAAAAACAATAAGGCAACATCCATACTATAGGTACTAGTACCACAGCCCAGGATAGCCCAAATAGGAAGCCAGCTGGTGATAAGTAATTATCGTACTCCTTTGATTAACCACACATACCCCAACTAAGCACAACCCCCGTTCTTTCTGAAAAATGTTGGATGGGATAAGCCAGCGGACATTATTTTCTGGCCTTCTGAACCTCCCCCCACAAACCTAAATGTTTCCTTACCTTTACAAGTGGGATTGTCACAGACTGTATATTGATTGTATTCTCACCATAATATACTATATTGATTTAATTTCAAGCTCTTGAACACTTCGCGCTATCAGTTCATGACGCGCCATCGCTGGAGCATCCAATCAGGCCTGGTGTAACAAAAGAGCATGTTCAAGCTCATAGTGGCCGTGGGGTGCGGCTAATGGGAAGATTGCCAATACCCCTTCTAGAGAATTTTTCCCAAACTGTTACCCACCATGCGCTTACTCGGAGGTATACCGTATGCACTTTTTGCTATTAAGAAAACACTTCTATAAAGATACTATTTCTTCAAATTGGAAGAAAGGTATTTTCCCACATCAACACAATTATGAAATGTCTTTGTGTTTGTTGCCTCCTCACCTGTAGATGGCAGAGATTGGAGACATGTGTTCCACAGCACATGTTGGCCTCTACTCCTTCTATGGTCACCACCCTCACTGGTCCCACATGGTCTTCAGGCAAACCACGCGTCCGCACCTGAAAATAGCGACAACATGGCTGTCAGTCTCACATACTTAATATGTATGGACAAGACGGATGCATGGAGTGTGAAATATGGTACTGGGGAAATTATCACTTTTGGGATTAGTCCTTAAAGATTAAATTGGTATATATCACTATATAATAAAAACTTTTAATGTGTTAAAGGGGAACTAAAGGCTCACATACATATTAGCTTATATGAAAGTAATACACTTCAAGAATAGGATGCTGTCCTCCTTTTCCTCTTAGTGATCCCATGAGGGGAGAATTTTGTGTATTGCCAGCAGCCTCAGCCACCCCCTAGCAGCCCCTGGTAGCAGCCATGTTTTTCAACTGCTATCAGCTGTGAGTCAAATGGGTGGCAGCCCACTTCATGTCCCCTAGATCTGAGCAGTGTATCATAGACTCTATAAGTGCTCTACACACCAACTCTCTTTGAAAGTTGCATAACAACTTGTATGAGTATCAAACAGGTAAATGGTAAAATCATGAGCAGCAATTGGCTGTACAAAAAGACAGGGTAATAGAATTATATTTCATATATTTCCTGTTGTTAAATTCAGACAAAAACAGTGGCTAGCATCACTGTATTCCTGTCCTGAAGCATGTAATTTTATGTTCAGACCACTTTGCTGATACGTTTCATACCAGGAATCATAAATGCAGTCAGGATTACTCAACTGGATGGTGCTGTGCCATTCAGTGTTTTTGTTTTCAACCCTTCTGTATCAACTGCTACAAAGCAAGCACAGAGAGACAGCTTCAAGTTTATTAGCATACAATTCTAGGTACCTAAACATGGTCATCATTAATCTGTACAATTGAAAATAGACTAAGGATTGTGGATTGTGTTGGTTGTCTTACAACTTGGGTTTTGTTTAATATCTAGGTCCCTTTGGCAACAACAAAAGGAAGTAACAACTCCTTAAAGGAAAAGGTTAAACAAAGGGTTAATTATAACTTTGTGGCATTACACATCTAGATAACAGGACACAGAAGTTAGTCAACGCAGGAAATAGCTAGCTATCAGCTTAGAAGACCAAACACTTCTTTTCTTAATCCAAGCTATCAGTACTTGGAACATCAATCATTTCCCTCGGCTTAGTATTTGTGTAGGTTACATGAAAGAAAACAGTTGTTGTAGCACAGCTAGCTTCAAGTAAAACCAAATACTGAAAATCTGGATGATTGGTGATGTACATACTAGTATTGTTTTTATTCAACCCTTCCTTCATAGTCACACAGGTATCCAATGTATTTTCATATGACAGATGTTGAGCTATGTTCATGAATTTTCAAATAACCTTATGATTTGCTGTCCCCCAAGTCCCCTTTTATAAGTAATCCTGACTGTAGTTTGTGATTCCTTGCATAATATGCATCAGGGAAGTGGTCTGAACATAGAACTGCATACTTCAAGACAGGTGGATTTACAAGTTTCAGTGACTGCTAGCCACTGTTTTTGTCTGAATTTACCAACAGAAATATATGAAAAATAACTCTACCACCCTGTCTTTGTGTACAGCCAATTGCTGCTCATGATTTTACCATTTACCTGTTTGATACTCATACAAGTTGTTATGCAACTTTCGAAGAGAGTTGGTGTGTAGAGCACTGCAGTCTATGATACACTGCTAAGAGCTAGGGGACATGAAGTGGGCTGCCACCCATTTGACTCACAGCTGATAGCAGTTGAAAAACATGGCTGCTACCAGGGGCTGCTAGGGGCTGGCTGAGGCTACTGGCAATACACAAAATTCTCCCCTCATGAGATCACTAAGAGAAAAAGGAGGACAGCATCCTATTCTTGAAGTGTATTACTTTCATATAAGCTAATATGTATGTGAGCCTTTAGTTCCCCTTTAATCAAGAGGGATGCCTGTGGATCCAGATATGGTACTGAGGGAAATTATCACTTTTTGAAACCGTCCCTAAAGATCAAATTGGTACTGATTAAATATCACTATATAATAAAGATTTCCGAAAAACAAAATCATACGTCATAAATTATCGCATTTAGTCATCAAATGAACAATATCCAAGCAAATAGCAAGACCTGTTAAACAATTCATGTCCGAAAATAAGTGTCACCTGGACCTAAAATAGTGTATTAAAACTTTTAGAACTAACTTAGGAAGTAGGCATTAAGTCACAAAGGAGAGTTGTTGGTTAGGTTCTGGTCAGCATTTACATAAAAGAAATTCAAAAATACTTTGGTCACAAAGATATCATATACATAGTCTCGGCATTTTGGGGCACTACAGACATGAATAGATTAAACCTACTACTTCAGGGACCAACCTTGAGCAGTTCAGGATCATCTATTCCTTGATAAAGTGTTGGATACATGGGAACTCTCTCACGGATCTTAGTGTTGACTATGTTCTCAATGTTAGCCATCTGGTCAGCTTTGAGGTTTGGTGTATCCAGCTCTATAAATGATGTCTTTTCCCCCAGATTCCTGGCAATTATAAACAAAACTTTTGATTACAGGAAGAATCTAATGAACCATTGTATCAGGCCATATATGGCATGAGGTAATTTAGCAAGTTTATGAATTGCTATTACCCACAACACCTGATCTCCGAAACATAAAAAAATAAATATAAAATTCATTATCAACTGCAATCTCTTGCCATGTAACGCCTAACGTTTAAAGCTTCTCCATTAATGTCAATCAATTTTCAAGTTTTAATGTATTCAAAGTAACGCATAATTGCAAAACTGATATCAGATAATGACATAACTACTCAATACTTGACAATATCTTAACTGGTTACAGAATTTGGAATTTACACCTTTTTCTGCCTTTTAGGCTTAACTCTGACTAGCCAGTTGTAAGTGGCAGAGAAAATCTGGGAATACCAAGTGTATAAATGGGTTTAATTCAACAAGATGCCCAGCTGTGCATTGTTATATTCTAGTGTGATTAAGCCTTTTACATGTGTGATAGTAACGTCAGGTAACTGAGAGATTGTTGGTACATTTTTGTTGAGCTGAGCGTATTTGATGCATATTTCTTTGATCATTGAATCATGAAGCCTTGGAAAATTTGACTATTATACACTTTTCTCATATTTCTTATATGTAATATTTATCATAATATTTCATTAAATTTATGTTCCTCCTGCAATTGTTGCAATGATTCATGATTGATCGCAGGGCCTTTATTTCTTAGTATTAACAGAAATAATGGCAAGCCATCAAGTGACATTCCTAACCATTTGTTGCACATTGGCCACCAAATATTGAACCAGGACTGATTGTTTGTACCTCAATACTATTATACTTCAACACCATTTATCCAATGCCTGGACTGCTTACCAGGAGGTGGTTGGGTACCCATACACAGAATCAGCTATGGCTGTTACAAGATGCTGCCCTGAAGAACAAAAACACACACTTATTACATGTCACATATTTATTAGTGGAAACATGCAACTATAAAAATAAAAATAACCTGTTCATTTTCTGACACAAAGAAAATGCCAAAAGGTTATATGATAGCGATTGGATATGAATAGACAATAATTATTTTGAATCCATTTGACACTTGCATTAAGAAGCATCACGCTGTATATGTTAGTTATTTTTTAGTTATGAGAAACCTTTATTTGAACAGGGACAGTATATGATATCATAAACTATCCCTGATTTGATTCATATTTTTCAATGCACTGTTATAGTGATAAATTCTTGGCCTGCCCACTGTTTCGACAATCCCGTTACTTTTGATTAACTGAATCCATGTATTCACCAGAATGCTGCTGCATGTTGTCAAACCTCCTCATCCAGTCCACCTTTACCTCTACCTCAGAACCGACGTCCAGGGGTGTGGGGAGAAAATGGACGGCATCAGCCCCCCTGCGTGTCACCCTTAATACCTCCACACCGTTCACCTGAAATGCAGGTTGATAGATGTATACAAAACGGTTAGAAAGAAATATATCAAAAAGAGTAGGGAAGGAAAATTGTATCTAGGAATTTAAATACAAATCATGCAATGCCATCAACATGATTGATGACTATGAAAATAAGCTATACATTTGACAATGAAAGAATATATAAACACTTTAATATCATAAGCCATGTTAACTTATTAATGCGCACAGATATTTGAAGATAAAATGTCAATTAGAACAGCATCAACAAATCTCCTTCAAATATGTAAGTAAAATCGTTCTGAATTTCCAAGTTATTGTCAAAAGTACATTGGATCCAGATCTATGATAATTTCCTTTTTAAGAGGACCCCTCAAGCATTAATGAATGGGCTAAACATTGCCACAGAGTGCTCACTGTCTCTCACCACTGCCTCTGTTCCAATCCGGCTTGAATTGGTCTGTAAATTGTGGCTAATCAGCAATTTTCTCCCAAGTAATCCAGTATCCTTTACCACGATTAAATGGCTAGTCACAAATACACCTCAATATGACATTGACATGATAAGGATGATATAAATGAAATTCTTGACTCTTCCTTTTAGCTATAGACCAGCTAATCAGCCATAATAAAATATTTTTCATTTCATTGTTCTGAAAGATATATTTGTACTTATATCCACCTAAAGTAAAGGAAGTACATTGCTTTGGTTTGAAATAGTAAATATAATACTCACAGTCCCCCGATCATCAGGCTGAAAGAAAAAATCAAACATTTGCAATAATGTCAATCAATCAAATAGGTTATCTATTAAAAATATACAGAATTGTCATTATAAATGAGTAAGGTATCCATATAAGGAAAGATAAGTAAGCTAAAAATCTAAGAGCCCCCAAAACACCTTTACTGTCAAATCCTGACGAATTGATAGCAATTGATGAAATAACATATACAGGTACATGGGCAAGACACATGAACATGCCCAGGTGCAGCAGATCTTAACGTTTAATCAACACATAGACAATTCAGTGCAATTCTATAGGACCATCTCAATAAAGCAATGAGATAACATGTAACAGATTTGGGGAGAGATACCAGAGGAGTAATTCTTTGTTCAGCATTGATTGAAAATCTGGGAATGTACTTATATATTGGCTTAACGGCTCAATCCCTCTAGGATGACAGAGCAGTCAAGCTTCTGTGTAATCATCTGGCCAGGATCTTACTCTAAGCCAATATGTAAAAACTGTGTGCAATTGTAAAATTTTAGGACATCCTCTTTTTCAAGGGACACCAATGGCACAACATACTCAGACTTTAATCATGAACATGTTTTTACTTATATTGAAATAAGGCACAGTGTCCTTAAACATCGCCATGGGAATTATATTCAGGAGAAAAAAAATCAATAATTATGTTTGAAAGTGACATTTTAGGAAATTCTTCACAAACACATTGGGTGTCCTGAGGGGTGAGTTTTGAAGGTTTGGCTGTCCAAATGATGCCCAGACACCCTGCTGGCTTAGACTATTCATGATCATACCTATTACACACAGGGGCTTAGTATGCCTTTACTCACCTGTCCACCGCCCTCTGGGAAGAGCACTGTATCATCCAGTATCACCTCATATCCATTCAGCTTCTCTTTCTTCCCACTGACACAGGTGGTCAAAGTGCCTGGTTCACAAGACAATACCTTGCTTGTAAGCTGAAACATAAAAAGGTGTACTTGGAAGAAATCTTGCCTTAAATATTAATGATAGAAATCCATGCTATTCAGTATTAAGTCCAGTATAAGATATCCATGCTATTTATAGTATCATCAATCTTCTCACTACTATCATTCTATCTACCTGTTCCAGTTCATAGAATGTTAGGTCAGAGTCTGTCTGTACAAATTATGGAAAGTGGGAATTTGTCTACTCTATTAGTTATGAAAGAGACAGATTCATGTTCAAATGCATGAAATGGGTCTTGGTTATAAACTGGTCTATTAAGAACCTGCATGTACATGGACTTTCCCAGACAGGAGTCATTTTGAGTCCCAAATACCAGACCATTGGCAAAATGACACCCAGTTGTATTTTGTAAGATTCTGTGTGTTTGTTGAGTCCATGAAAATATTTCAGCAGTTTAATAATAAAGAAGACAATAGCCATTATAGGCAATCAAATGATGTATGCATGTAGTATACTTTGTTTTGCTTTGTCAATATATAAGGTTGCTATGAATATTCTGGTAAATTGGGTAACTAACTTTCGACCCCCTAAATTTAAAAAATCCTCAATTTTGACCCCCTGTTTCCAAATCCTGGGTAACACCCTGCCTGTGTACTTCAAAATACCTGGCCCTGACCATGCATAACTTGGGCACCCCTTTTATCTCAAGAGCATGTATTCGTCAAACCATCATTTTTCATGCATTTTGTTACATAATTTTGAATAGTAACAATTGAAGTATGTTTTGTTATGTATCAATGAGACAATTTTTATTATAAAATTCGCAACGCCTCGCAGTCATGCAATAGAGTGTGAGTGTATATGACGTCACCAAGAAAGCAATACAGGTACCCAGAAAGTCGTCGTGGTCAACAATATTGTCCAACGTGAGCGTACCACGCGCGGCCGACTTCCGCTGTTGAATGTAGTTTAAGTAACGACCAATTTCATTGGTCGACAATGATGTAATGTACTACAGTACAATAACAAAAACGCCTCACATTGGATGAAATGTATGAATGAACGTGCATGAATGAAAGTGCATTGTTGTGGGTGCTGCCACGCCATCAGGTGGCCGCTACTATATCCAGTCATTAAAACTGAATTTCTCGCCCGTCCACGGGTCGATTTTAATGCGGTTTAGATTGTTAGAACCGCCAGAGTTCATTCTACTGGGAGTGGCCATTGAATTAGACTCTTTAAAATCTGTTTAGAAATGTATATTTTGCGACAGTTTGAAATCATAATAATTTGTATGCCATTACTTTTCGGTCAATCAATGCTGTCTTTTGGTCAGAAGTAAAAAAAAAAAAAAATGAAATCATCCAAAGCTTCACTCGCTTTCTGGCCATGCCAGCATCATATTATTACTTTGTTTTTTACTGAAACAAGAAGAATATAAACAAGTTCAGTAAAAATTTGGTAGAAAACAGTTGCTGCACTCTCTAAACTCACATTTTTTTAACATAGTCAACTGTTTACCCGTTGCGCAACTTTTATTAATAAAGGGCCACCGCAATGTCAATCTGCAACAGATTTTTGAAAGAATTACACCCCAGATAGGCCTCTAAGAGTTACATTTGCAGGTTAAATTCTGTAAATCTTGTATGCCCAGAATTATCTTTAACAAAAAAGTTAAAAGGTGTGTCCACTACCCCCACCACACAAACTACCCACCCCCCCCCCCCTACACACACATGTACAAAAAAATAATAATAAAAATTTTTTTAAAAATAATAGAAAATTAGTAAATAAAAAATTCAAAATCCTCTGATGTAAGGGTCTACTAATTAGCATTGTTATTGCCTTGGATCAAGAACAGCTCACTATATGTTCCTGGCCTAGCCTCCGGAGAGGATAGCTGCCCTGGGATGGCTGGTTAGCAGACGACACATGCCATGGGGACATGCAAGATTGAATGAAGATCAGAAAAATGACACGATGGCTGGTCGAAAATGTTACAGGTGTGGGACTCTATCGTTGAATACGCACTCCAAAATTAAGGAAGAACATTGCAACTTTTAAATAGCCACTCTAGCGTAGCTGAAATGCGACTGTGTAAAGGCAAAATGGTATCAACTGTACCTCTTGCAGGTAACAGTCCTTCTGGCAGGCGAGGGCCATTTTCGATCTCGCTGATTCTCGTTATGGGCGAGACTTTAACGTTGCATTGTGGGAATCCCTGAGCGTGCGCAGTGGGATTCAGCCATTTTCCAGGTTGAAATATGAAAAAATAATATATTTTGGGCCAAAACTATGGCCATTTATTCAAAACAGGTTGGACTAACAAGGAATTAGATAAAAGCAACCATATCTTCAATATTCTAAGGGAGTCATTGCGGAGGAAATGATTGTCGTACATTAGATTTTAGACGTTTCTCGAGCTATGTCTTGATGGATATCTGGAACAAATTTCTGCACCAGACAAGATTTTCAGCTCCAAAGTTTTGGTGCACAAAATTAGGTAAGTTGGACATAAGTAAGCTCTATGTTTGGTAAATTGGATGTTATATGCAACTAGCGATATAGATATCTTGCAAAAAATGCGATTTGAACTGTGTACCTCTGAACCAGCTACCTGTCAAAATGATGTTTATATTTTGACAGCTCGAAGTTTCACATGTTTATATTTGGTATCTGTCAGGTAGACAGAGTGGCTAGTTTGCATTTTCTCCACTTCCTCCTACTAACTTAGGGTAAGATTATTCTATTTATTAATCATCCTGCCAAACAAATGTTTAGAATTGTACACCATGTTATGAGTGATATTTAGTTTGGCATGACTGGAGGAGTGTTTTTCCTAGAAACCTGTTAGTGCTTGACCTCAAATGGATTGGCAGTGGTATTTCCCTTACCCACATAACACCTCCTGTTGTGAATGAGTCATCTGTTTAAGGTCCACTCAAATAGTCGTCTAATGTGTGCTGCATAGCCAACCAATGTTTTGAAATGTAGTGGCTGTTGGTTGATGACAGGTGTGAAGTCAGATGAGTGCCCCATATAGCCCCATTGATATTTCAAGGTCTTCTTGTGGTTTTACTGTGCTTGATTGGTTTTGTGGTGGACAAGTCCCTAGTGGCCTGCTCATAGTGCAATATCAAATTGCAACTGGGTGCCATACAGTTGTCAATGTCAATTTACGCTATCGGCACCTATAATGATAACTTATTCTAATGACATTTTTTGTGGTTTTGAAGAGCTCAGAGCTGAAATGGTGTTGTGGTGTAACATGTAGGTCAAGGCCTACTGCCCAAGGGGAGGTGGTGACTTTTAATCTTTGCAGCCACAATTATCATATATGTTAAGGCCTAAGTAAAAAAAAAATCAATTATCATGAGGCCGGTTTGTTTACCGGAGAAGATAGCCAATATACTGATTTCTTAGTGGTATAAGAGTATGTTACTTGCCTGTATTTTGGAAACTTGAGATTTGTATGTGATTTCAAGTCTATGGCAATTTGGATGCCTAGACTGACATCACTTTTTTTTAGGTGCTGATCCAAAAATCCTAGTGCATTTGTTCTCATTAAAGTTGAACCCTAGGTACTTTAGAATTGTGTCCTCCAGATCTATATCGAGACTTTGAAAAATCAATGTGGAATTCAGAATTATTTTACAAAATATATGAAGGCGAGTTGTTGGCAGAAAATTTATATGATTAAGATTTACCTTAAAATATAGTTCCAACTAGTGCTGAGATGATTAATCAATTAATCAATCATCTTACCATGATTTCTGATTGATCCATCATAAAAACAAAAGGTTGATTATTTCCAATTATATGTTCTCTGCTCAAATGGTCAAAGTTTCCATTCAAAATGGGTCTCATTTACCCATATAATCATGCATAAAAGTAAAAGATTAAATTGTAATAATCATGAACTATAAAGTTACTGATCATTTATAATTCAAAATTTTTTGGGATAGTCAGCCATATATCGAACACTGGCAAGTTGGCAAATTAACATAGATGATTAGTAACGTTGATAAATTTTAGTCGATTATAATCAATAAATCAATCAAAAAATTGGACGATAAATTGAGCTGAAATTTCCCAATGATTCCCAGCACTAGTCCCAACTATGCTTTTGCCTGGAAGATATCAATAAAACCATTAGTCTGCTTTTGGCCACTGTGAGCCTAAATTTGTGTACAGTATGACAGTCTTATATAAGTTGATGTAATATTTTTCTTGAAAAAAAGAGCCTAAAGCAGGTGAAAAATTGTACATTTTAGCTTTCTGACCCTTGTTTCTCAGCAGTGAAGGTACCTACAATTGTCCTACTACAAATATCAATTTATTCGCCACCTGAATAAGTCATGTTTAGAAGTAGAATAGTTAATGGTCTCTTTTATTGTGCTTTGCTGTTCACATATCGGCAAAACACATGCGAAAGTATATTTTAGCTAATTGACCCCACCTTTTGACCCCTGTTCTCAGCAGTAAAGGTACCTATGGATGTTCAATTCTGACATTTATCTATTTTCTATCGAAATTGACCCTATACAACTTTTGGGTTCTATAGGTCTATTTGATTTCAATATCTGGGTCAACTAGAGAAAGCCCATTTTAAGTACCATGGTGGGTGGCAAAGATGGGTCAATATCTCAAATTGCCCAAGGGTGCCTGCTTGGCACCCAGCAGATTCTTAAATTGGGTACCTTTGGCTACCAGAATCAGTTAAAAAAACAAAACTATATATGAAAAAAAAGGTTCAGCCCCAAATTAAGATTTCTGTTGCAGGCTATGATGGTTTTGACATTGTGTCAGTTAGCGTGTGTTGACCAATGTGTCCTTACATAATCATCAATAAAAGAAATAGAAAGTGAGGAGAGGGAGATAATAAGAGAAGAGGTAGTACATTATTATGGATGTTTTAGGGGTGATTTTGCCTTTGTTGGGAGACAGAGTGGTCAGCATTTTGTCATTGTCTTTCAATTTTTTTCTGTATATACAACCAAAATTTCCGGCTTTTAAATAATGTCAATGACTCAAGCTTTCAATTTTAATAAGATTAACACATCAGTACATACATGTAAGGGTCTACTAAAACTCAGAAAGTAGGGTTCCATTTGACGAGTGAGCATTGAAACAGTTTTGCCTTGAAATTTTAACCAGTAAAGAGTAAAAAATATTCTGTTGATTTGACAATATTGGCTTGCAGGCCCAGGGACTTAGCCAAGACACGTCCTGTCTTTTTAACAGGCAATATTCTGAAAAACCTCCTCAGACAGTTAAAAATCTTTGTGATACATTTTCAATTTTAACCTTTTTGTGGTAATGGCTAAATGTATTCACAACAAACCATCTAAAATAGGGTTGAAGGTTATGTTGCCATATATATATATCACAAGTAGCTATTAGATGTACATAATTATTCTAGAGATTTGATGTAGCCAAGTACCTACATCTGGACAGGCAGAGTTTTTGTGAGGCTGTTTCAGACAGGCATTTTAAAATCTTGGCTATGATTCTGCTTATAGCAGTTAAGCAATAAGACATATCATGTTCAGTCTGGTAGAAACGGTATTATACAAATATAGCGTCAATGTGTAAAGGATTTAAGGCTTAAGTGCTGTAACTTCTGAAGGGGCTCCCTTATCCTCACACCAGGTAAACCCCATGGGTTATCAATACTACTGGACTTACATAATTCACCAAAAACAGTCACTAGTTTATGTTAGCTTATATTACTGATAGTGATTCAGAAACTCAATTGTGTAAGTATTTAGAGGTGTTCAGATGACCACGAGTATTTGTATACTACGTGAATGAATCAGCTAAATTGTGGTCAATCATCGTAGCTCTGATGTTTGTTACTGAGATATAGTTCTGAAACCAGATGTATGAACCAGCCACCTTGGGGGGTCTAACACAGGGTGCAACATAGTTCCAAAACATTACTTGTCGAGCGGGGTAAGCTGTCCTTAAAGTTTACTTGCCCCGCCGGCATGGTCTTAGCCAATATTTGGAAACAGGGTGTCCAAATAGAGGTTTCATAGACTTATGCGTGTCCATAGTGTGGTACAAAGTACATACTACTAATACAATAAACCCTATATATTTACAGATTTTGCTTTTTTAGGCCAGTAACTGCTTTGTGTGTCTTATAAAAATGACACTACAGCTTTTACATCTTCTATCTTCTAAGAAAAG